>PVJD01000830.1:0-343854 GCA_004026545.1 Mormoops blainvillei
GTGTAGCTCAGTGGATTGGTTGTCAGACTGGGAACCAAAGGGTCACCGTTCGATTCCGCAGTTAGGGTACATGCCCGGGTTGCAGGCCAGTTCCCCCATAGAGGGGTGGGCGAGAGGCAAGCACACACTGATGTTTCTCTCCCTGTCTTTCTCCCTCCCTTCCCCTCTGTCTAAAAATAAATAAATAAATAAAATCTTAAAGTCACCGGGATTTACAGAGTATATTTAGAATAACTTCTATTTAAAGTGGTTAATTGTTGAGAATAGTATTCCATTGTCATCTCGTGTTTAGAAATCTCCCAGAGACCCTCAGGCACACACTTGACTGCTCATAAATTACCTTTTTTTTTTTTTTTTTTCTTATTTGTGAAACCTCAGATTTACCAGGGACAAATTTTCTTGTTGATAATCCCTGGGATGGGTAAACAAAAGATAAGCTTGGAAACAAAAGTGTCAGTGCTGACACAACGTATCAATTTGCTTACTCCAGTGAACAGTTAAGCTGTTGGCAGGGTCTAGCCAAACAATTTATTTATTTCTTAACTTAGGCAACATCTGGTTTGCAAAGGAAGACTGAACATGTGTCTGCCTTTGTCTACCCCCAACTGTCCTCTCCATATGTACTCACAGAAGTAAAGAAAACTTCTAAATCAAATTAACAAAATGACAGATCATTAGGCAAAATATGGTACATTTTCTCTCATTAATCAGGGGTTAAAGAGTAAACAAATCTGCTCCCAGCACAGGTGATGAAACAGGCAAAATAGGAGCCATACAGGTTTCCTGGTGTCTCTGCACCTCCATACAACTTCAGGTCAGTGTCCTACTCTGTCACTCCCTGAGGCGAACTAACTAACTTGCTCTGAATCCAGTGACTTGTTCTCTCCACAGGGATCCTCCCCACATTACATTCTTATGAAAATGATCTAATCCACAGGACATTGAGGATTGACAGGTAGACAGGTAATCACAGCACAGTCAGGGTGTGAATCACCTGCCTTCTTCTGGAAAGTTACTTGGACAGATTCAGTTCCTCTCCCTTAGCAACAAGATCTATACAACAGCTATCAGCTACCAACTACTCCATAAAAGAGTTGATTAGTTTATACCACAGGTGGTACATCACCTACTAATAACAATTCAGGTGTGTGTTTTCATGAGATCATGACCCACATTCTTGAAATTGTATGAAAAATTGGGTGAACCCAATACTTAAGAAATATTTATTTTAATGACAGTATACAGATAATTTAAACACTACCGATTGCCTTGACCTAACTGATATTTATAGAACAGTATGCCTCAAAACTGCAATAAACATGTTCTTCTCAAGGGCACATAGGATTTAAACAGAATGGACCATAGCAAGGGCCCATCAAATAATTCCCACTAAATTTCAAAATTATTTAATCTAACAGTGTATATTGTGTCAACACAGTGAAACTAAATGAGAAATCTATAAAAGGTGATATGTATAAGATCACAAATATTTACAAACTAAACATTTCTTTTTCAAGTACCACATAGGTTAAACAACAAATCACAACAAAAATTAAAAATAGTTTGAAGTGAATCATAATGAAAATACAACATGCCAATGTGTGGGATGAAGCTAAAGCCTGGGTTAGAGGAAAATATATAGAATTAAATGCTTAGACAAGATCAAAGGGTTAATAGTACATTTCCACCTCAAGAAGATATTAAAGGAAGAACAAAATAAACTCAAGGTAAGTTTAAGAAAGAAAATAAACATAAGAAATCAAGTACCAAGAGAAAAACAATAGAGAATATCAACAAATATAAAACTTGACTTTAAAAAGAGTAAAAATTCTTATATTTAAAAAATATTTGAGGAGCCGCTATGCTGATGTCCATAGTGGCTGCACCAATTTACAATCCACCAAAAGTGCACACGATTCCCTTTTCTTCACATCCTCTCCAACATGTATTTCTTATGGTTTTAATAATATCCATTCTAACAGGTGTGAGGTGACATTTCATTGTGGTTTTGATTTAATTTCCCTAGGAATGAATGATTTTGAACATCTTTTCATGTGCCTGTTGACCATCTGTGTACTTTCTTTGGAAAAATGTCTGTTCAGATTATCTGCCCATTTTTAATTGGATCATTTATTTTATTTTATTTTATTTTTGTTTTTCAGTTGAATGAATTCTTTATATAGTTTGGATATTAATTCCTTACAGGAAATATTACTTGCAAATATCTTCTCCCATTCAGTTGGTTGTCTTTTGATTTTGTTTTATTTCTTTTGCTGTGCAGAAACTTTTTAGTTTGATGTAGTCCCCTTTGTTTATTTTCTTTTTTGTTTCCCTTGCCATTGGAATCAAATCCACAAAAATGTTTCTAAGACCAATGTCTAAGATCTTGGTACTTGTATTTCCTTCTATGAATTTTATGGTATCGGCTCTTACATTCAAGTCTTTAATCTATTTTGAGTGAATTTTTGTGTACAGTGTAGGACAGTGATGTATCTTTATTTTTTGCATGTGGCTGTCTAGGTATTTACCTGAAGAATATGAAAACACTTAATTCAGAAAGAAATGCACACCTCTATGCTCATTGAAGCATTATTATTACAATATTTAAGCTATGGAAACCACCCAAGTGTCCATAAAACAATGGACAAAGAAGATTTATATATAAAAAGATTAAATATTGACATTTGCTATGTGGATTGGACCTTGAAGGTATTATGCTAAGTGAAATAGTCAAAAAAGTACAAAAATTTTATGATTTCACTCATGCATAATATAAAATAAAGAAAGTAAAATAAAAACTCATGAACAACAGATTGGCAATTACTAAAAGGGAAAGTGTAGGACAAAGGACTAGTGGATAAAGGGGGTTAAATTTATTGTGGTAGATGAAATCTAGACTTTTGGTTGTGAGCACACTATAATGTATGCAAATATCAAAATATGTTTTATACCTGCAACTTATATAATGTTACAAACTAGTTTTACCTTAATTTAAAAAATGTAGAGAATGAAAAGAAAAAAGTAAAAAAGATAAATCTTTAACATGTCTGAGGAAGACACAAATTTACACTATAAGAAATCAATGAGATGGTATTATCACAAATATTGTAGAATTTTAAAAGATAATGAAGCAAAATTGAAACAACCTATGGTCAATAAATTCAACAAATTAGATAAAATAGACAAATTCCTTGGAAATCAAAATTTACAAAATTGAATGCTAGAGACATAAAAAGTCTTTTAAAGAAATTGAATACAGCCCTGGCTGTCATAGCTCAGTGGATTGAGCATTGGCCTGTGAACCAAAGGCTCGCCAGTTTGATTCCCCAGTCAGGGCACATGCCTGGGTTGCAGTCCAGGTCCCCAGTAGGGGGAGTGCGAGAAGCAACCACACATCGATGTTTCTTTCTCGTTCTTTCCCCTCTCTAAAAATAAATAAAGAAAACCTTTTTAAAACTTTTATTTGAAAGAAATTGAATACATAATCAATAATTTTACCACAAAGCAAATTCCAGTACAAAATTGTTTCACAGAAGAAATAATGATAACCACATACAAGCTCAGAAAATATAAGAAGACATGTAATCCATTTTACGGGGTCAACAGAGCACTGAAGAAAGAATCTGGGAAAAAGTCACATAATAAATTTATAAGTGGATAGTTCTCCATGAAGATATCATTAATAAAATATAAGCAATAAAATCTCACGATTTACAAAGCAAATAATTCATCATAATAAAGCGCAGCTATCCCAGGAGTAAAAGGGTAATTTAATATTTGAAAACCAAATAATGCAATCACTTTATAAAGAATTTAAAACAGATTTTGTAGTAAAATAAATTTTAAAATAGTAAACTAAGCTTTGCCCCAATTCCAACAGCTTTTTGTAAGCAACCAATAAATGCTTTATGTGTATATACTATTAGTATATTTTTATGCTTTTGGATCCATATATAAGTGACAACAAGTAATATGTGGCATTACATGAGTTTTTGGATAAATGGAACAGACTTGACAGAATTGAGGGCAGTTTCTTGGGGGTTTTTTTGGTTTGAGAACATTTAGGATCTTACCATGCTCTTTTTACAACATAAATATTTTGCATTAAAATATAAATATTTATTAAGTATTAAACATTAATCTTTGTATGATAATTATGACAAGAAAAACTTTTTTTTAATCTAGAGACCATGTATCTATTTTAAGTGATTTTAATTTTGTGCTACATGAGCAATGCTTTGGTTGATATCCAGTAAGAGAATTAAAATAGTGAAAAAGTGGATATTTAGAATTATTCTAATACATTCTATGCCAAATGTAAACTATTAATCATACTATTATAGCTCCACAATTCTAAAACACATTTTTTTCACATTTTGATAATTCTGTGTTCTGGATCTTCAAAAAGTTGATATATATGTTAAATGTACTCACTGTTTCTTTTTGTTGTTGTTAAAAAAATGATGTTAATGAATTGATGGGGTATTGTATCCATGGTGAAAATTTTGTATCTAAAATATATAACTAATTTATTGTGTTTTAACTTTTTGTCATAAAAAACATTACCTTCAGCTACTTCCACCATATCTGGGGTGCTTAAGGATGGTCTTTTACACTGAAATTTTAAAGGATTTGGATGCCTTTCTGCATTTATACTTCTCCAGAATTCTACTGGGAGTGATGACAGCTATTAGCTGTTTGGATTTACTTCACATAAAAAGATTAATCACCATTCTAGTCTCCTTTGTAATTATTTTGTCATTAACTTGTTTTTACAAACTTTCCCTCTGACTCCCTCATACTTACCAATTTTATTCTTTCTTCTAAATTTAGAAAGTAAAAAAAATAAAATAAAGTGCACCAAACTCTGAATGGCATTGTTACTAAAAACAGAAGCTCTGCAGTCCAGCTACCTGCATCCAAATCCCAAATGTGCCACATACAAACTGTATGGACTTGGGTAAAGTTTTTATCTTCTAAATTCAGTTTTCTCACTTGTAATTGGGAGATTATAAAATTTCCACAATGTTTTGATATATGTAAGTTATAGATGCAAAGCATACAGCACAGTGGTTGACAATTAGTCAACATGAAAGTTAGATGTTTTATTATGGATACAATCAGGAGATCATTTTTGAGGGCCAAATTTCCCTGACATTTTATACTCTTTCCACATATTTGAAGAGATAATAATTATTCAAGGATTATTAATTAACCAGTTTAACAAACACATTATATTTTCAAAATCTAATTTACATTATAATTATACAACTCCATTATTGAGATCTAATTTTAATATAGTCAAAAAGTTTAAATATGTATATACCTGCTGACTCCATTTTTAATTCTGATTTTGAGTTGCCAGGATTTATTTTACTATGTTTTTCTAAAATAAACTTAAGAACATATTTATATTTCCCCTTTCATATGTTCTAATGTAACCTAAGGTAATCATTTATACCTTTATCTTTATTGTTTCCTATTCTCCTGCCTTTCCTTGGGTGTATTCTTTTCTAATCGAGTTGAATATTAAATTGGTTTAATTGAATGATAGAGTAAACACTTCAGATATACAGAGCTGTGTCTTGTGTTTTTTTCAGTTCTGATGTGTTTTCTTTAAATATGACACTGATTGTGAATAACCTTCTGGATGTTTTTATTCTTTATTCAGGACCACCTGTATATGTTGGAATGGGTTAGCATTATTTTCATTCTGTATCAGTTACCTTCAGAAGGAGATTGGAGTATTGGTCCCATTTACTCTTCCCTTATTCACACCCTTAATCTTAACTTTACTGTTCTAGAGAAAGAGTGCACTTCTCTGCCCCTTGACTTTTGGGCTCAGCCATGTGAATTTCCTGGATCACAGGTAATTAGCAAAAGTGATAAAATTAGAAACCTGATATGTACTTATGCAAATAAGCTTTCACTTTCATGTTTCTACCATCTATTGAAAAAATGTCTTGGATAGCTTACTGAACCAAGATCAACCTATTCCAGTTGACAAATTCAGCCAAAATTTGTCAGTTTTAGCTCACTCACAGATTCTGCCGCAAGAATATGTCAATGTGTTTTAAACTATTGAATTTTATATAGCTTATTAGTCAGCATTATTATGGCAATAATTAATTAACTCACAAATTAATATCTAGAAATGAGGTCCTCTAGTAATCAGATTCTAAACTGTGTGGCAATGCCTAGCTGGTGTGGTTCAGTGGACTGAGCATTGGCCTGTGAACTGAAAGGTCGCTGGTTCGATTCCTAGTTAGGGCACATGCCTAGGTTGTGGTCCATATCCCTGTTGGGGGCCTGCCCAGTTGGCAGCCAACTGTTTCTCTCTCACATCAATGTTTCTCTCCCTCTCTTTTTCCCTCCCTTCCCCTCTCTCTGAAAATAAATATATAAAATCTTTTAATAAAATAAAATGAAATAAAATGTGTGACAATCGATTTGGAACCAGGTGATAGGCACTAAAGAAACAGTAAAACAGCAGTAAAAATGGTGACATGTATTATGGAGTGGGAAAATATTTAGTAAAAACTATTGAGTGTGATAATGTGGAATGGAAAAAAAAATACACCTAATGACCTTATAGGGTTGAGGAGGTAACTTTAAGGAGATTTCAGTGGTGTGTGTGTGTGTGTATGTGTTTGATAAGGCACTAAAAGAATGAGCTCAAAAAATTAGTTTTACTCCATTTTATGCTTCTGCCCTCTTTGTCAAATATTAATTGACCATAGAGATATGGGTTTATTTCTGGGCTTTCTATTCTGTTCCATTGGTCTTTGCGTCCATTCTTATGCCAGTACTAGACTATATTGATTACAGTGGCCTTGTAATATAGTTTGATATCAGGCCTTTTGACCTAGCAATTCTGCTGCTGCGTTTATACCCTAAGAATCCTGAAACACCAACTCAAAAGAACCTATGCACCCCAATGTTCATAGCAGCACAATTTACAATAGCCAAGAATTAGAAGCAACCCAAGTGCCCAATAGTAAATGAGTGGATCAAAAAACTGTGGTACATTTACACAGTGGAATACTATGCAGCAGGAAGGAAGAAGGAGCTCCTACCCTTCGCAACAGCATGGGCAGAAGTGGAGAGCATTATACTAAGTGAAATAAGCCAGGCAGTGAAAGACAAATACCCTATGATCTCACCTAAAAGTAGAACCTAACCAACAAAACAAACAAGCAAGCAAAATATAACCAGCAACACTGAAGTAAAAAACAAACTGACGGTAACCAGAGGGGAGAGGGGAGAGGGGAGAGGGATAATGAGGAAGAATTGGGGAAGGGCCATCAAGGAACATGTATAAAGGACACATAGACAAAGCCAAAGGGGGTAGTCTCGAGGGTGGGAGGTGGGGGTTGGGGTGGGGGTGAGTAGTGGGGGGAAATGGAGAAAACAGTACTTGAACAACAATTTAAAAAATGTAAAAAATATTAGCCAGTTTGCAAACAGAATTGGAAGAGAATATAATCACACCTGAAATTTCAGAAATGGAAAATAAAACTGTTTCTCACCAAATCACCTTGAGTAAAAGACCAAACTGGGGAAGGGGTGGGGGATGCAGGGATAGGAAGTCAATAGTTTCAGGAAGACATGGCCTCATGGAAAAGACAAAACCAGGAGTGTCACCCTAAAGCTATTTTATAAGAAGTCCGAAAGGATTAATATGAGCATTTAAGTCAAAGAAGACTCTAGAATGGTTAAAAGTGTAGCTCCACAGAACTCTGATGCACCTAGAACCTCTGTAATTGATGTAATAGAAAATCCACAAAGTTTATGATAATGTTGAATTGGTAAAACACCCTGCAAAGATACTACTCGAGATTTAAAGCTCTCTGTGCATCCAACTTCCTCAAGACAAACAGCACTGTCTGTGAAAGCTGCCTGGGCACTAAAAAAAGATGTTTTTCTTAATATTAGGGCATAGGTAGATGCATTATTTTTTCCCGTAGAGAGAGATAAATAGTAAATATTTCAGGTTAACTGGCCACAGCCATGGATAATCTCTTCACATCATCCTTTGTTTGTTTTTGTTTTGTTTTTAACAACTATTTCAAACACAAAAACTTCCATAGCTTACAAATCATATAAAAAGAGACAGTGGTTAGATCTGGCTCAATGGGGCATCCTGTGCATCCCTACTATAAGAGTGTGTGGACCTGACATATTTGCCCAGGAGGATTTCAGAACTCTGAATAACCAGTGCCTGCAATGCTAGACAAGGAAGACTTTATTCAAGGCAATTGCTGTAGAAGAGAGGTCAGAGCCCAGATGGAGCTCAGCTCACTGAGAAAAAGGATAGAGAGGTTTTTATAGCTGTGATAGGGAGAATCCTAGACATCTGTGTTTGCTAACTTCCCGACAGGAGGTAGTTATATAATTTAGATCGACGTGCCCATGGAAGTTATGCTCCTACTCTCCCACGAAGACTAGGAAATAGTGTTCTGTCTTCCTTGAGAATTACATTTCAAAAGAATGTCTCTCAGATGTTTGAGAAACACATTCTTGGGTTGTCAAGCTGCCCAGAGGATTTTTTAAATGATTTACATCTTGGCGAGGCAGAAAAGAATTTTACAATTATAAGTTTTCCCAAGTAAATGCCCTAAATTAAGGGAGAGGAGGGCCCTCTCTGTTTAGGGCATGTGGATTTCATAAGACCCAGAGTGAGAGGGGAGAAGGCCACCAGGGGTCTCGGGGCAGGTAGAAGGCTGTCTGAACTTTAGTCAAGCTGCAGGAAACATTAAGGCCATCTTGGTAAAAAACAATTAGCGTTACATTAAAAATTAGAAATGTACATAATCTATAACCCAGCAAATCTACTCCCCGTATGCATCCTAGAGGTATTCTCATACATGTGCAAACATAACTCTTTTAAAGCATGGAGTAAAAGCATAAAGCAAAATTGTATTTGTCTTCTTGCCCATTTTATCTGGTATTTTGGGCTAGCTCGTCCCCTGCCCTACAATGAAGACTTGGCCTGGCAGACCCTGTGAATTTCTCATTACTTTTAGACAGTATGAAAGGTTCTCAGGTCATTTTACGTCACACAACTCAGCCTCAATTTCATCATTAAAATGTCCTTCCTCGTAATAATCAAAACTTTAATATTGTTTTAAAGTTAAAATCTCCCCTTTCTGTCATTTGAGGGAGGAATTTACAGTTGGTCTTTTCTCTTTACCTAAAGAAAAAATACAAGGAAAAACAGGAGTAAAGTTCTATGAGCTAACTTACTCAGTGATGGGTGCAAATTTGGCTTCAGTTCTTTCTGGACCTGGCAAACGTTTGAAGCTCTCTCCTTCTCTTACAGACACTCTCACAGGCTTTGAGGGATCACCAGTGCCGCTGCTCCTTTTCCCCCTCCAGGCGGTAGCTGGGCTCTCAGCCCTTCAACAGTCCTCTCAGCTGAGGAGGAGCCCCCTTAGGCTCAGAAAGACTGACTTGTTCCTCTGGAGTTGAAATTTTTATATATATATAAATAAAATACAGTTGAAATGTATATATATACACACACATTTATTTACTTAATATATTTAATAAATATATATTTATTTTATATATAGTCTCTCCAGAAGGTATCTTGCCATGTAATATGCAAAATAGAGACAATTATTGAAGAAGATACCAGAAACATTGTACATAAGACAATAATGCCTCAGTCTCCTTCAAAGTAGGCACCTTGGGACCTCACACTGTTCTCCCAATGGCCATTGGCTGCCCTGTCATATTTTCCTGAATCTCATCGATGGTCTGAAATCTCTTCCCTTTCAAAGGTGATTTCAGTTTTGGGGAGAGCCAGAAGTCGCAGGGTGCCAAATCTGAACTATAGGATGGCTGAGTCACCTGGATGAATTGATGGTTCGCCAAAAAACTCTGCATAAGATGTGATGCATGAATGGGTGCATTGTGGTTGATGAAGCTGCCAACCACCCGTTGCCCATAGCTACGGCCTTCTGAGTCATCTGAATAGTTTCCATGGAGGAATGTTCAAGTTTAACAGAAAACTTGATGCAGATTCATTGCTCTACTTGCTCAGTCATTTTGAATGGCATGGCCACACAGCACACATGCTCTCTCAGTGGCGTCTACCACCCCCACTGACTCATAGAGTGAAGTCCTTGTTCACACATGGACATTCCAGTCCACTCTCCTTGGCTGCCAGGTTACACTGATGTTGTGCATACCGTACTCATTATATTAACAATGGCCGGACATTTTCCATGTGATTTTATATATATGTGTGTGTGTGTGTGTGTGTACGCACATATACACACACACATCCTTCATATATAGTATTTATATATATCCTTCATATATAGTATTTTTATATCTCCATATATATATATATCTCTATATATATATCTCCATATATCTCTATATATATATCTCCATATATATATATCCTTCAGACACTGGGACAATGAGGAAAAGAAAGAATAACGAGGATACTTAATTTAGCTACATTCTATATGATAAAATTCTTAAGAGAAAAGGTGCGGAAGAAGAAAAGAGAATGGAGGACATGCACAGAAAAATAAGACAATGAACACAAGACAGAGATAAAGAGAAAGGAGATAAAAGTTTATCAGATCCTGTAGTACGAGTTAATTATTTTTAAGACACCCTCTGTTAGTTCTTTATCTGTGAATCACAGAATGTTTAGCACCTCAAAACACTTCTATTTGAAACTGCTAATCAGTCAATTAACTACTGTTCACAACCCTTTAGCTCCTAGCTAACTGCTAGAAAGTTATTTTCCCAGAAGAGCTTCTATCCTTTCTGTCTGTCACTGAATTCTTGTACCACCACAATGTCTGGCACACAGCAGGCAGACCTTTCAAATAACTGTTTTGAACCGATAAATGAAAAAGAAAAATGTAGACTCAACCTCCAGGAAGAAAAAAAAACAGTTACTTTTTGATCTCTGTGTTGGGCTACAATATTATCACCAAATGAGATAGTAAAAGGTAATATCTTGCCCACAAACTAAAGGTATATTTATTCCTTTAATTCTCCATACTTGTATTGTGTGCCTATTAATAAATATAAATTTCAAAATCCACCTTTGCCTTGGGGCAAATACTAGTATCACTGTAGTACTCCCACAAAGCACAGGAATCCTGCTAGTCTGGAAAAGCACAAGTCAAAAAAACTGCCTTGCTTCTAATCCCCACACTGTCGCATGTTATACAATCGTCGGCAAGTATGAAATGTCTCCATCATTCTCATTGGTAAAATGGGAAAATAATTTTAGCGCCTACATCATAGAATGTTGGTAAGATTAAATGTTAACAACTTAGCCTAATGCCTACTCATATTGGGCAATCCACATATATTGCCTATAAATATATTTTACTTTATTCTCTGTAGGATCCCTAGAGGTTGTTTTATGTGTTTGCAAAAATACAATATTCACAAGTACAATATAAAATCGAAACTTGACTCCTCTGTTCTTGCATATTTGTATTAAATTATGATTTAGGTTTTTATTGTCCCCCAATTGTTCTTGATGGTATCTATGATATTGCATCACTGACTGCTAATGTCTGCACCATGGCTGCCAATGTCCACTGTCTGCTTATGTCAATATTAAGGGAGCTAATGACCTTCATTTATGAAGCCTGAACATTCTTTTAATCATTGGATAAAGGTCTAGCACAGTTCCCTTTCAGAGCAGAAGTCATAGGCATCAATGTTATTAATATTTCACTATCATTTTCTCCCAAGGAAATACAAAAATAAGATATTTGATGTTCTTGTTCTCTTTTTATATCCTAAAGTCTACTATAAATTCATGATCTATGATCAGAGGATATTGGAGATATAATACTCTATGCTCACAGTTACACCATGGATGGATTTCATCCATTGACCTTGAATCAAACTTATGTTTCAATTATTTCTTCCCTCAGGAAGAGTTCCTCTATGCCCACGCCTCCCAGAGTTCTGCTCGATAACTCCTGTAAATAACTACTTTGAAAACCCCACAGCCATCACCAGCTTTTCAGGTATGGTAAAATGGACCATAGGACAAGCATAGCTCAGTTTCTATAATGGATCGAAATAAAAAGAGCCACTGCCAGAGAGTAGCTGACGGGGACTGGAGGCTAAAGATTTAGTTGAGAAAGGAGGGAGAAGTCTAAAACTACCCATCAGTGCTTTTTGAAGCTTTTAAGAGTTATATCAATACTATAACATCAAGAGGAGAAAAAAATAATAAGGATCTGTTTTCCATGGATGGCTGGTATTACTTATTACTATGTCCTGAGAGTACACCTGAAGCTCATAACACATAAACCACTTACATTTCAGAGAAAAGAGAGGTTGTCAACCAAGTGGTAAGGTGGGCTTGAGCTCGCAGGAAGAAAGATTACATGTTCTAAGCTGCAACCTAGCCTATAAATGCCCCGTATAAACTGTTCAGCCGATAATTGAGTTGATTTTTAAAAGACAGGTGTAAATGGACCTTAAAAAACAGCTTTGTGACAGTACCCTAGGCTGTGCACCGCTATTAACTCTTTCCAACTATCCTATAAAGGTTATATAAGGGTAACCAAGCTTTCTACAAAGAACTAAAATTTGACAAATCTTTCCATACTACGGTGTTTCCAAATAAAACTCATTCCCTGTAAAAGTAGCTAGAACCCAGATGCCATTTTTAGAAAATTACTTTGGAGTATATATGGATATGAATTTATTCTTTTGAGTAATATGGGTTTCTCTCATCTTTAAAACTGGTCATGGTGCTGCATGTCAATAGTGTAAACTGTAAAGAAATTAAAAGACATGAATATTTATTACACATGGCACTCTTTGGGGAATGTTGTAATGATCCTGTTAAGGCTGTTTTTCTACCTAGAGTCTATTTGTTTGTTTCCTTCATGAATGGATGCGCTTATGTAGCCTCAAGATTTACAACATTTACATCATTGGATTAAAAAAATAAAAAAATGCAGCATTAATGACAGCAACATATGGTGCAATTTTTAGATTTTAAAATGATCTATCAATTAAGAGACATTAATTTACCAACAGAAAACCCAACTGAAAATAATAAAGGACATTAATTGACTTTAATAAGCAGAAGCAAATAGAGACCAACATTTGGCATTAATGTGATTCAGGGTCAATGCATGTCATTAAAGACCTAGCTTTTCTTCATGCACCTGCTTTATCCTCAGTGATGTTAACCTCATTCTCAGACTTCGGTCCTTTCAAGGGCCATCCACTTCTTCCTTTATATCAAGAAGGGAGAGACTCACTTGGAGAAAACTCCTGATAAGGCAGAAGAAGCTTCTTTTTCATTAGACTGTAACAACCATTCTACCTAGTTTTGTTGGATCTACCTGAGTCAGGGATGACAAATTTATTCCATGTTTTCAGATTATTACCATAGAAAGAATTTCATACACTATTATGGTATATTTCCACTGTAACTTCTTCATATAGGAATTTCACGGTGCTAGAAAATAATGACTTCTAAGTATAAAGACAGGATTTTGCTTATAGGGTAATAACATTTTTGCTATTCTTTCTTTTAAAATGTTACTACAGCCCTAACCAGTGTCGCTCAGTTGGGGCATCATACTGTAAAGCAAAAGGTTGCTAGTTCGATTCCTGGTCGGGGCACATGCCTGGTTTGCATGTTTGGTCTGCCAGATTGATGTCTCTATCTTACTCTTTCTCCCACCCTTCCCCCTTCTCTAAAAATAAAAAAAATAAATAAAATCTTAAAATGTCACCACATTTATTAGTTTTTTAGGTTAGAAAAAGCACACAGTATTTGCATCATATACTTCGATATATTTCTATATCTACAATTCACTAACCATACATTGATAAATGTAATAATTTGTGGAGAATTTAAACATGAAAACTTATAGATAGCACAGTGATTTAAAATCAGCCTCCAAATACTGTTTTATGTAATTTTGTGTCTATTACCATAATAGCAAAGTATAAATAGTTAAACTTTATTTTTTAAAAAACCATAGGAAAATAATTCACATTTGCTGCTCCTTTGAAAACACCATTATTCAAAGAGGACAAACTTTTAATTTGTGGTTTGTAGATTCCTTTATAAGTAAAACCATCAACTTCAACTCAGTTTTACAATAACTATTTAAGAAAGAAAGAGACTATTTTGATCCAAAATGTTCTAAAATGTCATTGCCCAAAAAGTGAAATTTAAAGTTGGAAATATTAGCAAGTTGAACTAACATAAATTACTCATCCACATATTTTGTCATTTTAAAAAAATCCATAATTTTAGAAAAATAGGTTAGGAAAGATGTCCTATTTCCAAAAATTGGTCAGTCTAGCTTTGATCACTAGGCAAACCATACAACTTTCTGATCCTTAGGATCTTCATCTATAAAATGAGGGAACTAGACTAAATGCATTTTAACCTCCCTTCTACCCTACAGATTTATGCAGCATGGTTATCTTCAGCAATCCATTAAGGAATGAAGGTTTAACCTCAAAGTCTTTTCTACACATGTAAAGCTCCCCATTAAGTTGCAAAGCTTTATTGGTTCTGGGTCCTAGAGAAAATTATGCTAAGTGAATTAAGACAATTACTGAAAGAAAAATACCACATGATCTTTATAGTGACAGAAACTTAGATACATTAAACAGACTGGCAGCAAGAAGGTGGAGGGGATGGGAGGAAAGATGGCGAAGGGATTAACCAAAAAACAATTTATGCACAACCCATGGATGCAGACAACAATATCAGGACTGGCTTGGGGAGGAGAGAGGGAGGACCTGGGAGGAGGTGGAGAAAGGTAGAAAAAGTGGGAACACCTGTAACAACTTAAACAATAAAAATAAAAAATAAAAAATAAACTTTTATCATTTCAGAAACAATTGACACCTGTTACTCAACCCATTTTTTTTAAGTTACCAAGTTTTACTTTAACATTTATAATTAAGGGATTACATATTTCCTGTTATTCCAAAACAAATAGGAGATATGACTGGTATCACAATCTCCTAAATTTTTAGTTACCTCTCCCAAATGTGCAGCTGATGTATTTGATCATCACACATGAATTCCCTACAACCTTCAAAGAACTCTTCAAAGAATGACAGCACCCAAACCTTCCCTCTCCATATCTCACTGTCCTGAACACCAAAAGAGCGATCATGTGTCAAAGTATATATAAACAACAACTCACTTTTCCAATGCAAAGAATTATTATTTTGATTAACTTTTAAAATTTTTCCCTGATGAAAGTATTTGGATATTGTATAAAATATAGCTTCTTTTAGAGGGCTTGTACATTTATCACTAAAATCCTTCAATCATCTGACTATTCTGTGGTCATTTTGTTTCATTTCTAATTTGCTGCTTTATTTTCTAATTGCATGGGGCCTGATAGTTCATTTCTACCGCAGCCTAGAAGTTTGACCTTTCAATGTGTGAAAAGGAAAACCTACAGACCTCTTTATTAATTTAGCAAATCTGATATGACCATTCACTTTGAAACACTGGCTCTTTGAACTGGGAAAGGTTGTTTAGTTTTGGGTTTTTTTGAGATTCTTGGGCACTAGCCCTGGAGAGTCTGATTCAGTATGTCTGGGACAGGACACAAGGAAGAGCTGACATGAAGCACAAACACACTCAGAAAAAAACAGAAATCATAGATTTCTATGGAGAACTACCTGTAACAAAGTTTTACAAGAAAAATTTTAAATCTTACGTTAACACCACAGCTAAGACAAAGCAAGTGGATGCTAAAAAGTGAGTGACAGTGCCTTTATGAGGCAATTGTTTTCTACTTTATTTGTAGTCACTCACTGGTAAACAGAGGCTATCTTATAACAGTTGTCATTACTAGATAAAACATGGAAGCTCCCCAAATAATAAAAAGGTGGCTAAGCATTTAATAAGCATTATTGAGAAAATTCTCAGCAGACCTTCATGAAAAGTATAAAATGATAAAAGTTTTGGGTTTTTTTATTGTTTATGTTGTTACAGGTGTTCCCACTTTTTCTCCCTTTCTCCACCTCCTCCCATGGTTACCTGTAGGAATTTAAGGCTTCCATGTCTCTGGAACTTACCATAAATAGGACAAAAAAAGTGAAACATTATTTTATTATTATATTATTGCTAAAAAATAAGTTAAATTAACCCCAAAAATATGTGTTAAATAGGTGCAATTTCATATTTTAGGAGGTTATACAGATTTGACATTCTATTTATTCTACAAAAAATGGTTAATTATGGAAAGGAGATACAAAATGTTTGTTGCCAAGAGTGAATGCCACCCCTTCCCACTTCATACAAAATCCACTTTACTCCAGGTGTCCCAGACCTCTGCAGCCATTGCAGCATGTTGCTATGAGTTTTGGTTGTCTGCCTGGCACACACCTATCATGAGGCCCACGGTTGCTGTTGTCATGTTTCCAGGCAGCTATTCTACACCGGGAAGCCTTATACAGATAAATACAACTGCCCCATAACATTCTAAGAGACATAACTTAGGTCTTCTTGAAATATGGGCAACCTATAACCCCAAGGAGCCAGAGGGCTACTCCAAATACTGCCACAGGAGGCAGTATGGATAAATACATGTATTTGAAAAATCTGTCACTTTTCCTCAGGGGAACATCATCTCCACAATAACTCATATTTGTCAAATTCTAATTACTTAACATGACATGAACTGAAAAAGAGAGGTAAACTGCCTTTGTCAGGATGGAGTTTCATGGTTGTTTATCATTGCGTCCTTGAAAAGTTCAAACCCCATATGAGAGTTGGCTGACATGTAAAACCATTTGTATTGGATGTTCTGATTTTACATTTGGTTAAAGTTTTTTGGGAGGGGAGAAGTAATATAATACAAATCACATAGATTCTAGCAATTTCATAACCATGTTTAATCATGTCATCCTCCTTGCAGTTTGAGTTCAAGGCCCCAAAGCTTCCATTCCAAAGAGATGGGATTATTTCGCTTTCACTACCATGCAGTAATGAGTATCAAATTGAGTAATATTCTAATTGAAATGCAATTTTTTGTAGAAATATATAAAAAGTATTGAATATTCTGGCTGGTGGTAGGAATCATCCCAAAGCTGTCCTTGTCTTCATTCCCACCCTGAGCCACACTGAGTCCCCTCTGTTTCTCCTAGACCTTTATCACCATGACTGTGAAAACATAAACAGTGTTATCTTCTTATTCTTCATTTAAGACAAATACCATATGATCTCACCTATTAGTGGAACCTGATCAACAAAATAGAACCAGACACATGGAAATAAAGAACAAACTGACAGTGACCAGAGGGGAGGCGGGAGGGGATAATAGGAGAAAGAAGGAGAAAGGTCAGGTCAAGGAACACATATAAAGAAAGGACCCATGGGAAAGACAACGGGGCAGGGCGGGGAGGACTGAAGGTGGGAGGTCGGGAGTGGGCAGGGCAAGGGGAAGTAGTGGGGGAAGAATGGGGACAACTATAATTGAACTGTGTGTGTGTGTGTGTGTGTGTGTGTGTGTGTGTGTGTACATAAAATCAAACAATTCCTGAAGATTCAAATATATTAACTCTGTAACAGTTACGCGGAAGGCATTCTGAGATTTTTCCAGAAACAGACTTTTAATTATATTCACCAATCTCTCTGTAAACCCTAGCCTTAGAAAGAGAAGTGAAATCTTCTTACCTTTCATGAATCCAAAGTTTGAAGAAGAGGCACATATGTAAGCCCAGTGGGCAGGATGCTACATTACTACATTGGGTGGAGGGCTAGAAGGAGGAGCCCTGCGTGCTGAGGCCCTCACCGGGCCAGGCAGGCCTTCAAGATCCTTGCAGTGGCCATGCCATCCTGGAGTTGAATCTGACTCAGGAGTCTGAGTCACTGCCCAGCTTTGAGCTAATAATGTGTCCAGGAGAGGAGATTATGCTCAAATATTTTAGCCTAGGCCAAATGCCTCATTTTTAGAGTCAAGAAAGGAGTTTACCCTCCTTGAAACATGAGATTTTAGCAGAGAGGACCCTAAAATGAAAACCAGGACTATTACCAAAAGACAAGGGAATGAATGAGAGGATAAAGTAATTTATGCCCCAAGTGAGAAATTGGTTTATGATTGGATTGAACCAGGTAGGTCTTAATCAGAAAACATGTTATTTTTCTCCCACTGGTACCTACAAACACTCTGTAGTATCTAGCTTAACTACCTCTGGAGACAGTCTTGGTCAGGTCTCCATCTGCTCTGTTACTATATCCATAACACTCTAAGTCAAAACTTCAGCTTTGAATCTGACTCAGTCCTCTTCCCTCTTGCTCTGCTCAGTCTTGACTCATGACCTGTAGACTAGCCTGTGGGAAAGGGAGGCATGAAGTCGATTTTATTTTTGATTCGGTTAATTTTCCTACTCATTCCCTTACAATCTTTCTGCTTCTGACAGGTATGCGGTTGGGACCATGGGCAAAAGGACTAGCAGAAAGAAGGGCAAAGGGCTCTACATGTCAAATGTTTAATGTGGTTCTTGGTACCACCATCATGGGCTCCATCCAAAAGCTGATTCTATTTTAAGGTCCTTTTGTGCATTTTTTAGAATGCTGTCCTTGCCTGTTCCCTTGCAGGGATCCTCACAAGTTTCTTCTTCCCTGACTCTTAGATATATTCCCTACCTGGCCACTTACCACCCTCTTCTATCTGTTATCTCCAACAGAAAACACCTAACATCTTTCTCCTAAAACCCTTCACCTTACTGGCCAACCCTCTTGAGGGAGTTACCTTTAAAACTGCTTGAGTTCTAGGTAATACTTAGCCCTCGTTAACTTTCTTGCCTTATTATGCCAAAATCAGACAACTCCAACTAATCATCTACCTTCAAAACTATGGAGGCAAGAGACAGCCACTGACTTTGTGGCTGGTTTAAAATTCATATAGCCAGGGAATAAGAACACTTCTGCATTAATCTCCAGTAGAAGTGTAGTAAGGATGAGCATTAGCAATTCCATACGTGTCCAATCCAGAAACAGGATGGCTGCCTCACTTTTTGTGTGTGATTTTCTTAGGATTCCTTCACTCTACCTTAGCTGGGGGGAGAGAGACTTTCCCTCCCCGACCTGAAGAAAGGGAAGAATCCCATAACTTCTTATTCCAATGAGATTCTCCCAAGGAAGGTTTTCTAAGTGAATCTCCAGCCTACTATAAATGCTGTTTGGAGGTATGTAGTGACAGAGCCTCACGGGGTGTTGCAGTTTTGAGAATGCCTGGGTTCATGCTGTACATTCTCGGCTTAAGAGTTTCAGGCTAGATTCTGAGACAACAGGAGTTTAAATAAAAAAATAAAAAGTAGAATTAGGGATTTATTCTGCCACCCACTTAGTATTACATAGAGCTTACAATTCTTTTTCCTACCATGCTCATTTTTCTTTGACAGAGAAATAAAAGTGTGGACTAAGGGAAAACAGACTAAAAGGAATGGGGAGTACTAAATATATAACTGCTTCTATTCAACATTATCCCACCCCCTGAAATCCAAGAGTCTTGGTTCATGAAAGGTTAACCACATTCTGTGATAGCACTAAAGAGTACATGTGATTTCCTTTTATCTAAAAATAGAGTTTCCAGAAGAATGCAAAACTATATTATTATTTTAATATTTAAGCTGATGCTCAGTGAAATATTAAAACCCTGAAAACCTTTTCTTCACAGAAAATATAAATCAAAGGCCTATATTTAATATCACACGGAGCAGAAAAAGCGTACACACACACACACTCACACAAAGGAGAGAAAGCTCTCTTACAGATGTAGTATGGCATTTATCATATATGCATGACATTTATCGTCAATGAGAGCCATCAAACAGGTGGATACCATGGTTTAATAAACTTTGTTTTAAACTGATATCAGATAAGAGACACAAAGTAAATGTGGAATCTTATCAAACACAAAAACTGAGTTTGAGCCTATCCATTCCATGCATACTAGAGGCACTGCAAATTCGTAGAATATAATCCCATTTTGATTATGTGCACAGATAAAACCAATGCAAAATCATTTTCAATTTATACAGATAAAATGGGTTTTCTAGGTGAAACTCATTCCAACATTGAAATAATGTAAAAAAAAAAAAGGAGGAAGATTTAAATTGCTATACTATCTGAATAGAGGAACTAAAGGTAACACAAGAAATTAGTATTAATAAGAAACTGATAATTAAAGTAAAAATTTAGCTGTCTAATTTTCTTTTTTAAGCCAGGTATACTTTTTAAGCATTAGCTGCTTTTAAAACAGTGTGTGTTTCCTAGGAAAACTGCATTTATATTATTAATATTCAATTTTTTTAAATTGACTACTATAACAAGAAAAACAATAGGACTACAGCATTTATGGAAATTAAAAATATAGTGATTACTGGGAAAAAATGCTTTGTTTTTATGGAGAAATTCATTATCTACCAATGCATCTGAAATACAAACAGGAAAATCAACAGAACATTTTATTTTTAATTAATTAAATTGGAGGTTGGAATTAGTTTACTCTGCTCAATTTGTAGGGATGGGATAAAGCTTTTTAAGTCAAATGTACCTAGAAATAGCAAAAGAATTGAATTATCAGATAATCATAAAAACAAGCTCAAAAAAGAGATTGCAGTTAATAACCTAATCATTTTGATGAAGAGCACACTTAATTCTTAACCACCTTTCTATAGTGATGACAACTAATAGAAAAGCAATTACAATGTTAGAATTATTCTTA
The DNA here is from genome assembly GCA_004026545.1 of Mormoops blainvillei. Taxonomy (NCBI): domain Eukaryota; kingdom Metazoa; phylum Chordata; class Mammalia; order Chiroptera; family Mormoopidae; genus Mormoops; species Mormoops blainvillei. The sequence goes on from PVJD01000830.1 coordinate 20,733, forward strand.
CACCTGCTGAGTCTGACCCTTTATATTTCCAGTGGGAATCCAATAGATTTGTAATGAATTGAGAGGGGATATTACACTAAATTTCTTTGAGGCTAATTGTGTTGCCACATTTACCAGCAGCTAGCACAGTAATTATCTGACCAAGCATTCTTTGTTTTGAGCAGTATGTACAAAATGTGAGCAATCGATAATAACTAGAAAATTGAGCTGGCAAAAAGAAATCATTATACATGAGTTGGAGTTACACTCAATTGTGCATAAAGGATTCTTTTACAAGACTTGTGTTAGCTCCAAATACTATACAAAATATGAAGTTGTACTACAGTGATAATATTTCAGAAAATCAGAATAAAGTGTATCATTAATGTTAAATAATAATACAACTTTTTGTCTATATGACAAAATGAGCCTCAATTACATGTGGAATCAATTTCTTTTTAACATCGTATAGAACGTTTTTCGAGTAGTAACTGTTCCTGAAGATGTCTTTATAAAACGGAAAGTCAAAAATCAAATGATGGAAGAAAAAAGACTTCTTTGCTTACTCCCTTCTTTTTCTGTTTTTCTCAGTGGGGTTGGTGGGGAGAGCTGGTAGGGATTTGAATAGGGATGGGTGTACTTATCTATGAAGCTTGAAAATGAAGAGAGGGTTTTCCATAAGCCAGGTCTATTGCATATTAGCATAATAGATGGTAGCTTTTTTGATAAAGTAAAAGTAGGAAGAACCAAGTGATGTTTTGTTAGCATAAGAGTACAAACAATCATGCCAACTAATGTCATCAGGCACTATGAAAGTATCATTCTTTGGGGGATATTTGACCCTAAGAACAAACTATTTTTTTATTATACTCCTTAATTCATTGGGATTCTAAACTCCTCTGAGAACCATCCAAAAATAAGAAATAAAACAAAACAGAACAAAATGTTTGAATCTCAGAAACCTGGAGAGCAGGAGGCCAATTCCAAGCCAAGATAGCTGGAGCAGCCTGGGAAGGAGGGTCATTGGGTGGCAACCCCAACAGAGCCGAATAGAGATCTGTTATTCCCACTGAAGAGCAACTGGGGTGGGAAATAACACATATTCTCCACGATCTCCATATTTTCTACCCAAAGTCGACTCTTTTTAAACTGCACGAAACAATTTAAAGCTGAAATAATGAATAGTGAATGAATACTGAATAAAAAAATAGAATAAGTATTTTTCTAGAATCCATGTGTGACAGATACATTAAGAACTGTAATAATTAAAAGATTACTATAATTGGAAATGTAATTTATTCTTTCTCTGTTGCTGGCCCTACAAAAGCAGCTCAAGATTGCTCTTCCTGAGTGAGACCTTAGAATCAATGTGATGTATGTGTGTGTGCGTGTGTGTGAGAGAAGAGAGACGGGATTCCATCAACTATTATTGATTCATTTTGCATGAACTATTCTCAGGTCATCCATTCTCTTCCAAATCCACTGTCTTGTGACAGTGTACACCCTTCATTTTCAACGTCAAAAAATGTGACAGAAGTCACATTGTATATTCACCAGGAGTCTCCATGATCTGAACCAAAACCTAGTGAAACATCTGGAAATTGAGATATTCAATTAATTTTTGATTTTCTAGTTCAGCACACTTTCATTCTAACTGTCCAGCTCCACATGGCATGCCAAATACTATGCTTTTGTTCTTAGTTTACTTTAGAGCTCTTTGTGAAATTGTGTTAATTTTCTGAATAGTTCACATATAATTCATTGACATTTTTTGAATAGAGAAGGGAAAAATGCCTGGCAAATATTTCTGTGTGTGTGCGTGTGTGTGTGTGTGTGTGTGTCTATGTGTGTGCATGTATACCATAAATATATAAATATATGTATGGGTATATTAGTGATAAGCTTTTTATTGTTGACACCATTACAAATGACCCCATTTTCCCCTCTTTGCCCCTCTCCACCCAGGCGCCGACTCTGCCCTGGCCTTTACCACATTTGTCTGTGACCAAGGGCTATGCATATGTTGCAGAAGTTAACTAGCATCATTCTTGCAAAAAAAAATTTTTTTGTTTTTTTATTGTTTTAGAGTCTTATACTATCATTAAGATTTTAAAACTCTCTAATTCATAATGAATATAACTATTATTAGTAAACACTGGAATAATCTCTGAATATAAGACATAGCTCTCTGTCCACTGAAGATTAAGTTACTTGTGGTTAACAGATACTTTGGGGTCAAGTAAACCTTAATTCAAGTTAAAGCTTCACCATTAACTTGAAGTACAATGTTAGATAAACTTTACACCTCATTTTTTAAAATTGAAACACAACATTACCATCATAAGGATGCTGAAAAAATAAAGTATTTTAATTAATTACTCTGATAACATTTGCAAGGTCAACTATGCTCATTCTTGTTGACACTTAGCTTGAAACATTATAAATAGTAAATTCTCTGAAGGTATATGAAAGGAAAGAAATTTAGTATCTTAACATGAGAGTTGGTGCTTGTCTTTTTAAATATGTTTGCATTGTCAGATTTTTATCTTTCTTCATTAAAATATTTTTATTTCTATGTCTTAAATTATTTTTATTAAATTTATTGGGGTGACATTGGTTAATAAGATTATATAGATTTAAAGTGTACAATTTTATGACACATCATTTGTATGTTATATCATGTGCCCACCACCCAAAGTCAAATCATTTTCCCTCACTATACATTCAACTCCCCTTCCCTCTGACAGCCATGCTCTTGCCTGAGTCTGTGAGAGTCTGTGTTTCTTGTCTCTTCATTTGTTGTTTTCAGTTTTATATCCCATATATGAATGAAATCATATGATTCTTAATGTTTTCTATCAGACTTATTTCTCTTAGCATGATATTTTCAAGGTCCATCCATGATGTCACAAATGGCAGTATATCATCTTTTCTTATGGCTGAGTAGTATTCCACTCTACATCGGTACAACATCTTCTCTATCCAATCGCCTGTGGAAGGACACTTTTCTTAGAATTTCTAATCAATACTTGGCACTCTTTGCTAGCACCTAGCATGCTATGGGTATATTCCTTTTGCCTTTATGTTCATCTTTTTTATGAAAATTTGGGATGAAGGAGGGAGATATTTTAATGATATTATTCTGTCATGTTGAGCTAGAAATCTTAATTTATTTTCTAATTAAGTCTCACAGATCTGTTTTTTTCCTCCTATTTTGAGTATGGCTATAATTTTAATTGTTCCCTGCCCTTGAAAGAGAAGACTACCAGAGCTGGCAGACAAGATGACAACACTTCACAGAGAAGTCTTCTAAGTTTTATGTAATTTACCCACCCTGCCAGAAATAAATTATGGGATTTTTTTTCAAAAATGGCATGCGTATATATGAATATGTTTTAGCAGTTAAATTTCCAAAGATAAAATATATGTATTTGATTATTGAATTGAATAATGCACATGTACTCTGAGAGAAGATTTACCAGGCAAAAAAAAACTTTCATAATCTAAATAATAATTATTATTATCAGTAGTCTTAGGATTTTTTTCTATTAGAGGTAATATGCCATTCTTTCAAATTCTAATAAATAACATGGCAGTCCAAATCAGTTCAAATTTATATAAATTTAGTTAATGCCTCATATGTTCAAGACATTGTTCTAGACAATACAAAAAATATTAAGAGGAAAAGCTATAGCTCTTGTGTGAATGGAATTTACAGTCAAAGTCAGAGAGCTGGGTATATGTATATATTTTTTAAAGGAACAATTAACAAATAATGAATGTATACGCATTTTCAAAGTCGATCTTCTTTTTCTATTTTGCTGAAGTGAATATAAGGAAAGAAATGAACCAAAGAGTCATGAAAAAATGGCACAAATGCATTAGGCAGAGATGCAAGACACAAAAGTGGGTAGAGAAATAAGTTGATAAAGGCATTGAGCTAGGAATTGAAAAACATTATAGAATGAGAGAGACACCTGCTGACTGTAGAACCATCTGCTTTATCATTTGGCACTTTCTAACTTCTAATTTCCTTCCCCATGAACAGGAATGTGCACTCTTTATAAAATTAAATTTTATACCTTGAGTATAATATATATATGTAGCATTGAGTGTTAAGAATAATACCCAAGTGAGCCATCTTATACTGTAGAGCAATAAATGTTTTGAACTTGACTCAGAGGTGAAAAGGCTTTCCAGAGAAATTTTTAAATGTTCTCAGTTAAGGACACATTTTTTTTTTTTATCTCTAAATGTGAACAAAATCCCAAAGGAGAGAAACCAAAATGAATAAATCAATAGTAGGGTGGGAAAAATAGTGAACCTGCTAGTAAGATGGTGCTAGGAATTTGTCAGTTTGATAAATTCAATTTACTGAACATACACAATACTGAGCATGGACAAATGGACCAGGTCAAGGAGAGCAAACTTCAAGAGCTATTATACAAAACATATAATATCAGAGGAATGTTTATTATAAAGGTAATGGAGCATTTATTTTAAAGATTCTTCACTTCTACTTTTTCCTTCCAGGGCCCCAGAAGGGGATCTAACAATGTACTTATATGATCATATATCTTGAAAATTTTGAAAAAGTAAATTTTGGTTTTTTTTTAAACTACGGGTCATTAAGATCACTGTCTCTTTTCTTCCCAAGTTGTTCTCTGTCACAGACCCCTTCTGTTGCAGTCAGGCAGATTTGGAGTAGCTTCAGCCCTTACTGGGATCCAGCTGGGTAAAGGTGAGTTGCAGACTTTTTATTTTAGAAGAAGAGCATATGATTTTCAGTTCCTTCTTTGTAGAATAATTATTTAACTTATTTCTAGTCCTCTTGCTGAAGCAATTACAACCAGTATATTCAATCATCTATTGTACAAACTCAGTTTTGTATCCAATTTTATATTTATAATTTTATTTTGCTTTAAAAGGGTTCCCAGAATTGTACAAGCTAAATGACCTACAAAACCCTGGATTAAATACAATTTATGGAATGGCAAAGTTGATAACTGAGTGGGAAACAAAAAAAAATCCTCAAAGAATCAATATTGAATAAACACTGATACAACATGAAAGCATTAATAACTCTGGGTTGGAAAAGAGGGGACCTACCTTCTTGTCCCAAAACTGTATAACAGGTATAATAATTTAATGTAATTGAAACAATAATTTCATCTCTTTAGACTTTAGTTGTATTACCTGTTAAAATAAAAAGTTAAATCCAACTTTTACTTCCTAAATATCAGCCCTTAAATGAGTATTCATTTACAATAACATCTTTAAAAACATTTTATTCATTCACACTAGAATGTTCCTTGAACATCTACTGTATGTCAGCAGCTACTTACCACCAGGGATGCATGGATTCTACCTTCCTGCAGCTGAGAACCTAGTGTTTTTGCCATTGTTTTAAAAATTAAATTTATCAAGGTGACATTGGTTAATAAACTTATAGGTTTCAAGCGTACAGTTCTATGATACATCATCTGTATATTGCATTGTGCATTTACCACCCAAAGTCAAATCTTCTGTCACTGTATATCTTGACCTCCTTTACCTTTTACTACCCCTACCCCCTCTTCCCTCTGGTAACCACCATACTGTTTGTGTCTATGACCTTTTGTCTGTTTGTCTTTTTTGTTTATTTGTTGCCTTCAGTTTTGTATTCCATGTAAAATAATATGGTTCTTGACTTTTTCTCTCTGACTCATTTCACTTAGCATGATATTCTCAAGCGATATCCATGTTATCACATATGGCAGGATTTTATCTTTTTTATGGCTGAAAAGTATTCATTGTATATACAGGGGTTAGCAAAAGTAAGTTTACAGTTATCTGTATGGATAATAATACAATAATTAATAAATAATAATATAAGAATAAACTATATTTTGAGTACTTACAACTGTAAACCTACTTTGCCTACTTTGCCACTATATAATCCACATATGAGTGAAATTTTGTGGCTCTTAACTTTTTCTGCCTGACTTATTTCATTTAGCATAACATTTTCAAGGTCCACCCATGGTGTCACAAATGTCAGTATTTTATCTTTTCTTATGGCTGAGTAGTATTCCATAGTATTTATGCACCACATCTTCTTTATCCAATCCTTTACTGAAGTATTTTGTTGTTTCCTTATCGTCATCACCATGAATAATGCTGAAATAATGGAAAAACCTAGCTTTTTGTTTTGGGAGTGGTTTTGTTTGATTTCTTTGTTTGGGGCGGTGAGACATTAAACAAATAATCAGAGAAATGTATACAGAATTACATATTGTGTTTAAGTACTATAAAGATAAGGTAGGAAGAGCCACAGGAGAGCATAATAATTAACTTCTGAAGGAGATCAGACAGGACTTCTTTAGAAAGTGTCATTTAAGCTGAGATAGGGATGAACAGGAGGTAGGCAATGATAAAGAGAGATTAAAGGAGAAGGCTGAGAGCTTTCCAGGCAAGTGGCAAAACATGAACAACATCCTGAAATAGAAAGAAACACAGCTCAAGAGAGCACTGGTCTCCAGCTTTATTTTGATCATGTACAACAATATAAAGTTTTAAAAATTGACCACTACAATATTTGTTTGTTTATGAACTTATTCATAAATAGCCTGCATATATTATTATACTGATATTATAAAATATAAGTGTTTAAATATTGCATGAATGATAGAGAAAACATTCTACTCTATCTCTTTCTCACACACACACGGACAGACAAAATAGCAATGTTACTTGTAACTAACTTATGCATCTTTATTTTTAAAAATTTTGGTTTAGCACTTTGTGATACAGTCCTTGTTCTATGACCAATTTACTTTGATGACTAATTCTAATGGCTATTACAGCTTTAAAATGTAATCGTCCACAAAAGAGCAAATCTAAATAAGAAAATTGCATGATTAGCTAAACTTACCAAATTATGACTTTGGTTTTTCAATTCATTTACCAAGTAAGCAAATGTTCTTCATTAAACATTTCTGAGCAGATTACCATTTCTTGGCATCGGCTAGTTATCTGGCTAGCTCACCAGGGTGTCTTGCATTTCTTTTTAAGATTTTTTAAAAATTTTATTTCATTGATTGTGCTATTACAGGTATTTGGATTTTTACCCCTTTGTCCCCTCCACCCAGAATGCCCCACTCCCTCAGACAACCCCCACATCCTTGTCCATGTCTATGGGTCATGTGTGTAAGTTCTTTGGCTACTCCATTTCCTATACTGTACTTTACATCCCATGGCTATTCCGTTAACTACATATTTGTACTTCTTAATCCCCTTGCTTTTCACATATTCTCCCACACAAACCCTCCAATCTCTTTACCTTTAAACTTTGGTATTTTAACTATGATATGTCTTGGGGTGGGCATCCTTGTGTCCACCTTGTTTGGGATTTTCTGCACTTCCCAGACCTGCACATCCACTTTCCTCATCATTCCTTCAAACAGATTTCCAACCTCTTGCTCTTTCTCCCCTCCCTCTGGCACCCCCTTGAAGCGAATGTTGTTGGATTGCTTAAAGTTATTTCACCGGTTGCTTACACTATCCTCGTTTTTTTGGATTCTCTTCTCCTCCTATTCTGATTGGTTGTTTTTTGCTTCCTTAAGTTCCAAAGAATAGATTTGATTCTCAGCTTCATCCATTCTACTGTTGTTTCCCTGTAAATCATTCTTTATTTCAATTAGTGTATCCTTCATTTCTGACTGGATTGCTTTTATGCTGTTAAGGTCCTCACAAAGTTCCTTGAGCATCCTTATAACCAATATTTGGAACCCTGCTTCTGATAGATATCTTATCTCCATTTCATTTAGCTCTTTTCTGGAGTTTTGATCTGTTCTTTCATTTGGGTCTTGTTTCCTTGTCTCCTTGTTTTGGTAGCCCCCAGTGTTTGTTTCTATGTATTAGATAGAGCTGCTTCAATCCATGTCTTAGTAGTGTGACCTAATGTAGTAGGAGTCCTTCAGGGTCTAGTGGCACAGCCTCCCCTATCACCCAAGCTGGGTACTCAAGGTGTGCCCTTCATGTGGGCTCAGCAAACCCTCCTCTTGTAGTTGAGCCTTAATTGCTGTTGGCAGATCAATGGAAGGGATTTACCTAGTCCAGTTTGCTGCAAGGATTAACTTTGACCACCTACCATGGAGGATCAGCTATGTGGGGTCAGGGTGTTGGTGCTCTTAGGTGGTCTGCAGCTGTCCACTGGGTGTGCAGGCTTTGGGAGTTCCTGGGTGGTGCAGGCCAAGGTCAGCCCCCTCCTGTGTTCTACCTGGGGCCGCCCCGCATGAGCTATAAAACTGTCTGAACTGGCTGCTACTCATGCTTGGCTTGGAGATTCCTAGACAAAGCCAAGCTGTGACTTTAGGCTGCTAGTTCTAGGCCTGAGGATTACTAAGGCCAGCTTCTGCTTGTCTGAGAGGATTTAGGAAGTTGTGAAGCCTGAGCCAAGATCATTCACATGGAAAAGCAGCTTACGTGGGCCCATAAGTAGAGTGGGGTGGAGTCTCCGGGGATCTCTAAGGCAGGACAGTGTTAACCAAGCTGATGGAATCCTGGATGCAGCACCAGTCAGCTGGGTCTGTTGGGGGAGGGCCCAGAGAAGGGGCAATGTTCTCTGCTGGCTCAGATGGCAGACTCCTCAGTCTCCCCCAGCATACCACAGGTGTCTCTCAAGTCATCATCCTGTCACTATAGCCCAGAGGGAGTGAGTCTGAGTAGATGAGTCCATGTGTGGGTTCATCAAGAGGAACTGGTTGGGGTGCCAGCAGTTTCTTCCACCGACTCAATCCCCATTGGTTTTCTCAGCCCGAAGTTGTGGGGACTTATCTATCCGGCACTGGAATCCCTGGGCTGGGGATACCTAGTGTGGGGGCTGGGACTCCTAACTACTGAGATATCTTTCCTGAATTTTTATCCACCACAAGTGCACCAGCCCATTCCATGTCTTCACCCCTTCTACCAGTCTGGATGGATGTGATTTCTTTAATATCATAGTTGTCAGAATTCCATCCAACTCGATTTCTGTAGGTTCTGAGTGATGGTTGTTCTATATCTTAGTTGTAATTTTGTTGTGGTTGTGCAAAGAAGCCAGTCATGTCTGCCTATACTGCCATCTTGACAGGAAGTCCAGAGAGTCATGTAGTTATAACAAATGACTCTAAAATCCATAAAAATTCTTAAAAATTCTAAAAGATTAGAAAACTTTATTCCCATGGTCATAAAGTGTGCAGAGATGAAAACTTTTATAGGTGATTCAATCATGTAACTTTCCACATCTACATCATAATGATGTAAAAACTTCCAAATATTTGTCTTCAAAAGGGTCCTTCAGAAAGGAAAAGGGACTCTTGGACATGGACAGCAGTGTGGTGATTGCTGAGGGGAGGGGGGTATAAGGGGACTAAACAGTACTGGAAAAAATATACAATAAAGATTAAATAGAAAATAAAAGCTCTATCCACAAGAAGACTTTCTTTAAAAGCAAGTATCATTAGTCATTTCACTCATTAAAATATCAGTTACCTCAAATAGATTAGGCATTTTTAGTTTAAAAAAAAATAACTAGTAGGTTTGAAATAGAAGGGAGCCATTTGACAGCAAAGATCACATTTTTTGAAAAGGAAAACTTAAGAATTTGTATGTAAGTACAATAATTTTTCTAAGAATTTTGCCATGCTTTAACTAGTGAAACTTTGGACAATACATATTTTGATAGTCACTGCCCATCTTACTTCCAAAGGATTATTAACATTCTATTATATAAAGCATTGTTTTTTTAAAGAACAACCTCAGTGAAACCTGAGTAAAAGAGTAAATTTAATTTTCAAAGAAATCGTGTGTTGCAGGGACTGTAGAGCTTCAAATTACTCTGAAAGAATGAACCTGTCCAGAAGCTCAGTTTTGAAGTAACTTCTCTTTCTCTGTGAGCGCCCCGACTCTCTGAGAAGACCTCCTGACAGAGGTTCCAAGGAAGTAATCCTTATTGAAAATATCAGTGAAGTACACTTTTATAATACTGTTGATGAGTATTAAAATAAGTCCTAATATTTGTCGTCACCTCAATGTAATATTATCTTGTGACCCCCACCATCTTACTTTACCTCACCTTGTAGACTATTAATTTAGGGGAACCAAAAGAAAGTCAGGGAGGTTTGAGGGCAAAAGCAAGGTGAGTAAAATATGATGCTGCTTAGGAAGGCAGAGCTCAGACTGTGCCAAACCTTGCAGGGCACATTAAGGATGATCTCATGAACAACAGGAGTGGCAATCGCCTATATGGTGAAGTTCTTAGGAAGTTAATTTATGTTTACCAGATTATCATTCATTCTTTGGTTGCATCATTACTAATATTAGTATTTAGTGATAAAATTCTTAAACAAGTCATAATGATGCTATTTTATTTTTAATTTTATTTTATAGTGGTAAGAACACTTAACATGAGATTTATCCTTTTAAATTTTTAAGTGTAGTAATTTAAATTTTTAAGTATAGTTAACAACACATTATTGTTGACTATAGGATACATTGTATAGGAGATCTTTACAATTTATTCATCTCATTAACTGAAACTTTGTTCCTATTAGTTAGTAACTCCACATTTCCTCTTCCTCTCAGCCCCTGGCAACCACCAGTCTACTCTTTGATGCTATGAAATTGACTATTTCAGGTACCTCATCTTAAGTGGAATCATACAGTATTTGCCTTTCTGTAACCAGCTTATTTCACTTAATGTCTTCAAAGTTCATTCCATGTTGTCAGATATGGCAGGGATAGTTGGCTTTTCAAAGGTTGAATAGTATTTCATTATATAAATACACCACATTTTCTTTATGTATTCATCTCTTTTAAATGTTTTTATTCCATGAAAAGCTGACCAATCATTTTTTTTCCCACCTCAATTGTTGTTGCTATTTTATTCAAATTTTAATGGTTTGTGTAGTCCAAATCTCTGAGAACCACTGCCCTACATAAAATGTATGGTCTCTTTAGTCTCTAAAATTTGGGGATAACATAATTGAAGAAAGAGATGAAAGTCCATTGTGGAAACCAACTGGTGCATTTTTGTTATTGTTTAAGAATAGAAATAAACTGATAGACATTCATATCCTTGGCATCCTTATATTGAATTTTTAATTTAAAAGTATTTAACATGAAAGCAGAAATAAAATAAAGTCTAAAAAAGTAGAAATATGCTACCCTTGTGTAAAGCAGTACCTTATATTAAAGATGTCACATAAAGTTATCTGTGTCTCTCAGAGGTTTGGATAGCCCACGGATTATATAGCTCTTTCCGGTCGGTTTCTTAGCAGCTATTATACTGAATATATTATTAAGTATCCTATACCAAGTGTGCTGGGAATTACTTGAAGCTTTTAGAAAAGCATAGAGTAACCATATAAAATACTCTAGAAAAAATTAAAACATTACATACATTTTTAAGGTTTCCAAAAATTTATTATTCTGCAGGCAAAAAATACTAAGAATTGAGTGAAAGCTGGATTTTATTTTTTGCATATTTATTGTCATATATACACACCTTAAGAGGTAATGATTCTGCAAAATATAAATATATTTTTAGAACTTACTCTCTAGCATTATCCGTGAGAGTAACATCCCAAACTTACACAAAATTCATTTCTAGTAGCTGATACTTGTCAAAATGTCAACAAAAGAAAAAAAACAAACCTCTAATGTTGGGTTGTTTTTTGTTTCAATAATTTCATAAATATGACACTTCTTAGAATAAATTTAGATATTTTATTCCATCTCTGAGGCAGAAAAGATTTCATTTACGCATAGCTGGAATGAGGCCTCATGCTATTTGGACCTCGTTATTTTTACCAAGTTATCTGTGACATCAACTTTTTAAAATGATATCAGAGATAATTAAAAGTAAACTTCACTTGTCAGAAAAAATATTCAGGGTATAGTGTGTCCTGAAGTCATTTTCATTTTATAGAAACAAATACAGGAAACAATATGAATTGTCTCCAGTTTTTATTAGTGCTCACATTTACATTAAACTGTGACTTTCATGAAGCTTTTTACGGTTGCCATCAAAGATTATCCACGAACTGTGTCATGACTAAAATATAAACCCTCAAATTTTTAGGAGGAGCAAAAATTTGTAGTGTAAAGATATTTTTCAAAGCATAGAGGTGTGGATTATTATCAGCTATAGCAATGTAACAGTGGAAAATTGTAACGGTTGGAAATGGTAACTCACTCCACCTTTTCTTGACATTGTTTCTGTAAGTGCTGACTCTGACTAATATGTAGCTTATAGATAAACAGCAAATTTGTATAAGGATCCTAGGATCTAACTTCAAAAGATACAGACCTCAACCTCCAGGGATTCCAGCTCCAGGAGATTTGCTGGTCTTCAACCATGGAATCAGGATGGCATGAAGCCCAGATGACATGAATCAAGATGACTCAGCCAGGATGACACACACCGGACCATCACTTGCCTTATTGAAATAGACTGCGCTAGTCTGCACACAGAGAACTTTTCAACCCCCTCCTTTGATCTCTTTGTCCTGCCCCCCTCTCCCTCCTTATAATAAAAACTTATGCCTCCGCTGAAAGGGAAAGATGAGCTTTGAGATGCTTGTCCCCCATCTTCCCTGGAGACAGGCTTTGTGTCATGAGTCCCCCATCTTCCAGATGGACAGCATCTGAAAATAAACCACTTTCCTTTATATCAGCACGTGTGTCTTGAGAATTGGTTTGCCTAGCAGCAGGCAGCCGGACCTACATCTGGTTGCTGGGGTGTCCAAACTTTCGGCATCTCTGGGCCACACTGGAAAAAAAAGAGTTGTCTTGGGCTACACATTACATATACAAACACTAATGAAAACAAACAAATCACATAATGTTTTAAGTAAATTTACAATTTTGTGTTGGGCCACATTCACAGCCATCCTGGACTGCATGTGGCCTGTGGGCCACAGGTTGGACACCCCTGGTATAGTAATCGAGATATGATAGGCCAAATCTGGACAAATACCCCAAAACAGAGAGTAAGCTGTGGGTCTTCTCAGGTATTGCATTCCAACTTTCATTTTAAAAAAGTTACAGAAGAGAGGGCCCTTGGCTGGGTAGACCAGTTTGTTAGAATGTTGTCCCTCATACAACAAGGTTGTGGATTCGATCCCCAATCAGGACACAAATAAGAAGCAACCAATGAATTCAAAAATAAGGGGAACAACAACTTGTTTATTCTCTCTCCCCCTCTTCCTCTCTCTCTCTCTCTAAAATCAATAAATAATAATAATGTTACAAAAGATAAAATAAACTTTTGTCTTTTATCTAATTATTGATTTAGAAGACATTATTAATTTATAGTTATAAAATGCTTTAAATATTTAAAATAAAATTCCTTTAAAATATTTAGCATTTTAGAAGAATTTGTGTTTAATTGGAATAGTTCATTTTTCCAAGTATACAGTTGGAAATCTTAAATTCTGCTGTAAAAAAACCTTGAATGTCTTATTGTTTCCAATGGAGAAGTAAACATAGTAGAACATACGCATCAGTTTTGAAAAGAAAATGAATGAATTTTATTCATAACATTTTTAATGCAACTAAATTTAAATTATGCAGTTCATAGATATCCTCGGTGTTAAATGTTCCTTCTCACAGGAAGATGAACTATAAACCTATTCACTGGTGAACCCAATAGTTCTCTTGTACCTAAATTTCCCTTTAAAATGAGTATTTCAAGATATTATAAATATGAATATATAGATATGAATAAATATAATTATGAAAAATTACTAAACATATCTCAAATTCTATAACATTTGAAATGTCACACTTACAAAAGTTTAGATCCACAATCAACCTGAATTTATAGTTATGAATTTTCTTGCTGTTCTTTACAGTGGTACTAGCAATAATGGGGAGTTATGAAAATCAAGGAACAGAAGCATCTTCTACCAAGGATGATAGACATTTAAGGACTGAGTTTTGAAATAGTTTTTATTGTTTTAGTATAACATTGACCTTGCCTTGGGATCATTGTATTCCCTGAATTTTGAAGGATACTTTCCATATACTTCTAAATAATACTAAAATTGCCCTTCCATTAGGTCTTACTGATCTTTCTTACTTTTGAGTGCCGTATTTTGCAGTGTGATAAAATGAGCAATGCTGCTTGTGGACTAGATGATTCCTTTGTTATGGAAAAATGAAACGACCAGACACTGAGGGGTTAGAAGCACGATCTTTATTTACGTGCACGGGCCCAGAGGAGACAAACTCCAAATTCTGAGCCCAGAACAATAACCCCGCATTCCCTTTATGCTGGGCTAAGTGGGGTAAGAGTCTTGGGAGGCGTGGTATAGATTTGGTGCGAAAAGGGTTTACAGAGGTGAAAGAGAAGCATTTACATCATAAGTCAGGGCAATTAGCATTTCATCTCTGGTATCAGCCTGGATTCCCTCTACACCTTGGTGGTAAATTAAGGCTTTTTCAAAGCCAAGGACATTTTAGCTATAAATAGGTTACATTTCCTTTTTTGATGATGCAAGCATTTGAACAAACCAGTTTTGATGCTTGTAAATATGGTGTATTACCAGTAATTGTTAAATAAGCTGGACATGTAGGCTATACAATTTATATTATAATCTTGTAATTTGAACCCTGTAGAGAAATGCTGAGGGCACTTAACCATATATATGATGCCCCTCTGTTCAGTTTTGTCCATGCTTTCAAAAGTAAATTTCAGTACTCAGTTGTAATGACTTTCTATCAGTTTTCCTCTTTCCCTGTCTCTGAAGGCTCTGGCACTGTTTGTTGGTCACTTCCTCCTTCTTAAAACTCTCTTGGCTTCTAGGGTGTTACTGTCTTCTATTCCTTTTCCTCTTTGATGATTTTTTCTCACTTTCATTTATTGTAAGTGAGAAAAAACCTTTTTCTCTCTATCCTTATTGAATTATATTTTCCCTGTTTTTCTGCTTTAGGCTTCTTTTCTTTTAGGTCTTACATTCTCTCTATGTGTGTACATAAATTCTGGCAAATTTAAGTTATAGCTGCACATTTTGTAGAATATACTACTGAACATATTATAGAATATACTACCTGAATATATTTGGTTCAATAAAACCAAAACTTGCCATATTATTTGTCCTTCTCAACAGCTCTTCCTGAGAATTGGCTAAAGACATCATCAAACATCCGTCAGGTTCTCATTATATTTTTTCTAGTTGATTTCCTTCTCTACTTCTCTTCCTCCCAGAGAATGTTAGTCTCTGCAACTACAGCCATTTTCCTGGAATACAGATAGGACTTTGTCACACGTCTGCTTAAAATATATCAGATGGTCCTTAAAAGATAAAGATGATTTCTGAAATCTTTAGCAAGGAATTCAAGGTTTTTCTTAATAATATCTACTTCTCTCCATTTCATTCATCCATTCATTCATCATTGTTGTTATGTCTGTCAAGGTTAGGCGCTAAGAAAATGAGATCATAGTTTTTTTCCCCTCCTAGACATTTTAATGTTCTCCGCTTCTAGTTTTCTCTGTACCTATGCAGATGATTCCACCTCTAAAATGTTTTGATTTTTCATTCATTATGCCTTTGTCCCCTGAAATTTTATCTCACTTAAGTGGCTTTTTATTTTTTGCCCACCTAGAATTATCTTATTCATTCTTAAATCTAAATGAAATTTCAGTGTCTTTCAAGTTCTAAATAATTTCTCCTACTGAAGTTATACTAGAATATTCTTTGAACTGTGTGTTAATTAACCTATTATTTAATATAATGGCCAATATATAATATGGCATTAATGTATAGTACTATGTGTTGTAGGGATTAAAAGAAAGTCTTTGGAGTTAGTAAAATTCAGTCTCAAATCTTGACTCATTTATTTTCTGTGTGATTCTTCTAGAATAATTACGGAGTCTGAGCTTCTCTTCTTGGTATGTGAAAAAAACACATTAGGTTTAGTTAAATATCTTGACCTACATTCCTAAATCTATATCTCCATCTCTGCAAACTCGTTTACCTCTCTAATAGGTCTTTGATCAGTGTGTTTTATTGAGGACAGGGATTCTGATGTGTAGATAATGTACGCACAGTAAATTTAATGCATTTTATATAATGCATACAAATATTCATATGAGATTGTATCCATGACTTTATCCTCAACTTTATATCCACTTTTGTTTATTAAGATGCAAACATAAATAAGAGTGGTTGGATTAAGTAATAGGCAGTATTTATAATTAAATAGAACATATGCTTATATAACGTTTAAAACAACATCTATACTATAAAACAAGTCACTTAGATATTCCTAACTTCAGTGTCTTAATTTACAGGATGAGAAAGTGGTGATACCAGCCACACTGGTTGGTGTGGTTCAGTGGATTGAGCACTGGCTTGCGAATGAAAGGGTTGCTGGTTAGATTCCCAGTCAGGGCACATGCCTGCGTTGTGAGCCAGGTACCTGGTAGGGGGCATGTGAGAGGCAAGCACGCATTCATGTTTCTATCTCTTTCTTTCTCCCTTTCCCTCTCTCTAAAAATAAATTAATTTTAAAATTAAATAAAAAAGAAAGTGGTGATATAGTCCTTTTCAGTTCTAAATTCTTATTCTGATTTTTAATTTCCTAATCTAATAGAACTGTGTTTACAAAGGTATACTATAATAATAATAACAGAAGCTCAGATAGTGCTTTGTTGATTTTAAAATTTTTGTATGATTTATCCATTTTCTTACAACAGTTTGGTAAGATGAACACACTGTCATTATAGTATTTGAAGATGAGAAAAATTTATAATAGTACTTAAATGACACTGGCATATCAGAGAGTTGGTTAACATTGGTTCTGTTTTTCAACATTCTGTCAGCTATGCTAGTGGTTTCCAACCAGGGGATTCAGGACACCTTGGAGATCTCAGGACCCTAACATTCAAATTTCAAAATCCTTAAGAGAAGCACTCACACAAATTGCAGTAATGCTTATGCAAAGGCAAGGGAATTTTTTAACACTTTGGTTTATTCAGCCATAAAAGAAATCTATCATCTATCATTTATTTATCTTCCATTGAAATTTGATTTATAAGTTTATGACAAGTGACACAATGTAGTTTGATAGAAAAGCAACAGACCAAGCAATCAAGCACTTGAATTTCCCTCTCTGTTCTTCCTCCTACTTACACAGTCTAACTTTTACCTGCATCAAATTCCACAATCCCCAAGTCCTATTTGGTTTTTAATTTCAATCCTCTAATTTTTTTCAAACCTTTTCTTAAACTGCTTAAAGCTTTAAACATGCCACTTCATTATGCGAACTAAGGTTCTTGCAGATTCTGAAACTGCCACAACAGGCAAGGAACCTCCAAGAAGGAGGCCACGGCAGAAAACGGAGCAGGCGCCGGCTCTCCGTTAAACTGCAGGATGTGGCTATGTCAGTCACATGCCCCATGAAAACACAGATGTTCTCATGAGTAAGGCAACTTCCTTGAGTAAAGATCTGCTTTTAATTCATCCCATGCCCATAATATTCCATTCAGGACACAGAGTAGGTATCTAATAAATATTTTGGAAAAGGGGAAAGAATATGGAATTTTAGCTCTGCTGTTTACATTTGTTAACCTGAGCAAAATATTTTGTTGTGTCTATTATAGCTTGGTACTAATCATAGTTAATTCACATGATTATTTGAACTTTTAAATGTGCTTGACATTTACTTAAAGCTCAGGAAATGTTCATTTTTCTTCCATTAATTTTAAATGAATAATAAATAATTGCTATTTTAGGCAGGATTTTGTTTTCGAGCAAAGACCCTAATGTATTAGTGTGCAAAGAATATTCTGGAAATAGCAAAAAATAATTTAAAATGTTCATTGATGCAGGAAAATGGGCTGCGGATGAGACTGCACAGTGTAGCGATGCTGTTAAAGACCTCGAATTCTATCCTCAATAATTTCAAATGTTTCTTCTAGGAAATATGAAAGTATTAAAGTTGACCAGTGCCACACTCAGATTTAGGATTGAGAAATAGTCTTTGGGCAGCAGTTTAAAATTCGATTTTGTGGGTGCTGATCCTCATAGAGGCCCATCCAAGAGATGGGGGGCTTCCGTGTGGACGCAATGGGGAAGGAACAGTGGATGGATGTGAGGCAGATTTGGCTGATATCTTTATGGGACTTCACAGCAGATTAGATGTAGGGAATGTTAAAAAAGGACCTGAGGATGGTTCCAATATTTCAAGTGTGAAAAACTGGATAAATGCTTACTGTTGACATTCCCTCAGATAGGAAAAATTCATATGACTATAATTTGAAGTTTCATTACAGAACATTGGTAATTAAGCATAGAAATATAACTATCATCAAGTAAGCACCTAAACTGCCATATGTTTTATCTCATTTAATCTTCAGGCTGCTCCTTTGAGATGGATGTTATTATTTTCATTTTACATGTAAGGAAAATGAATTTCGGAGATATTAAGTGGCTTGCCCAAATTCACTGAGTTGAGTCAGAACCTGAGTAAATATCTGTTCTAAGGATTATATCCTTAAATTTATGCTACATTATGTGTTAATAAAGATTTGTGAAATTAGCCTGATGAAGAGAAAATAAAGCATTTGGCCTTATTTAGCCCAGGGAACTAAAGACATGTTAATAGCATAAAGTTTATACATATATGTGTATGTGTATATATGTGTATATGTATATGTGTGTATATATGTATATGTGTGTATATGTTTGTATATATACATATATATGTTTATGTGTGTGTGTGTATATATATATATATATATATATATACACAGAGAGACATATATGATTGCCTTTGTTATCAAAGACAAAAAAAGTCAATATAATGGAGGTAGGTTGATATCAAAGCAAAGGAGGTTAAGTCAAAGATATAAAATATTAGAATTAAAATGAGAATTAGACAGAATGAAAATCACATCTTTGGGAAATGATGTATAAAGAGATAAAAACTGTCCTGCTAGATTCACATTTTAATACTAGTACTCTGTGGGAAAATTTAGAAAAATGTATGGCTATTTTGTTTTAGAACTTGTTTAATGCTATACACATTTAGGTTTCGAAACCAAAGGGTTTCGGATTCCTTCCCCAGTCAGGGCACATACCTACACTGCAGGTTTGATCCTCAGGCAGGGCTCATACAGGAGTCAACTGATTGATGTGTCTCTCTCACATCAATGTCTCTTTCTCCCTTTCTCTCTCTCTCTCTCTCTCTCTCTCTCTCTCTCTCTCTCTCAAAAGAAAAAGAAAAAAGTTATCCTTGGGTGAGGATTTTTAAAAAGTGCAACAGATTACTCTCCTATTAAATAGGAAAGAAGCAGCTCTTATAGAGATCAGTGAATAAAATAGTAACTATAGCAGCAAAATAAGCCCAAATTCCTATGGCAAAGCAAGACATGAGGGAAAAAATACAAATTGCCATTGCACATATGATAAACATACTCCTATTATTAATCAAAGAAAAAAGTCAATAATAAGATGACTATTAAATTTACAAATATGTTGGTGATAATGTCATCTAGGGTGAGGGAAAATAGCTTCTGATTGGAATGTTAATTATAATGACAATAGTAAACATTTGTGAGAGTTTCTGGTGAGTACTAATATGAATATTTAGCATATTTTATATATTAAATTTTCACATTGATCTTTGAAGTAGTTTTAAATGGTACAGAGGAAACTCAGCTACATATGATCAGCTTGTGGTCACACAGACAAACTGATCCCAGAGCTTGAATTCTACATAGTCTCTCCAGACGATATATTTTATTTAGAGGTGACTTAACTAATTTATTAAATGTACAAACCATTTGACCCAGAAATTCAAGAATTTCTCTTAAAGTAATTAAAGTTTTGATAAAAATTTGTGTGCAAAAAAGTGTAATACTGTATATAATAGTAAGAAATCAGTCCAGCAATTGAGAATTAATAGTTTTACATCAATACCATGGATGCAATATGTATTATAATGCTTAGAAAAGTATTTACTCACATGGAGGCTGATTATAGTATGTTTAACTAGTAAGCAAGTTGAAGAAGAACATAATCTTTATAAACACAAACCTATATAAATCTATATAAATACATACACATAGGTGAAATACTGGGATTTGTTCATGGAAATGTTAACATGTTTATCCCTCAGTAGTTGGGATATTGATGATATTTAATTCCTAATTTTTTCATAGTGAGTATGTTAAAACCATCTTTTTGTCACCTCAACACAATTATAACCTCAACATATGTGGTTCTTTTTTTTTTAGATTTTATTTATTTATTTTTAGAGAGGAGGGAAGGGATGGAGAGAGGGAAACAACAATGTATGGTTGACTCTGGAGCACCCCCTACTGGGGACCTGGCCTGCAACCCAGGCATGTGCCCTAAGTGGTAATCAAACCAATGACCCTTTGCTTCTCAGGCTGGCACTCAATCCACAGAGCCACACCAGCCAGGGTCATGTGGTTCTTCAAGACACATGAAAAAGCTTTGAGCAAATTCAATAGAAATGTTGCATGAAGGACAAAAGGAGCAGAGGTCAGGTAACTAGGTGAAAATCTCCATTTCTTAAAATGTATTTGTTTAATGTATACAATCTTATATTGGTTACATTAGTTTCAGGTGATTCTACCTTTTTATACCTTATAATGTGATCACCCCACTAATTCTGGTAAACAGCTGTCACCATGTAAACTTATCACAATGTTGTTGACTATATTCCCCTTCCCCCTTTTCACCCAACCTCCCAGCCTCCCCTTCTGGTAACCATCACTTTGGTCTATGTTTCTATAAATCTGTTTTGGTTGTGTTTGTTTGTTTTGTTTTGTTTTTAGATTCCACATTTAAAAGAAACCATATGGTGCTTGTCTTTCTCTGCCTGATTTATTTCACTTAGCAGAGAAAATCTCCATATTTTAACAAATATCTGAAATGTTATTCAAGGACGGAGAAGATTTACTCCAAGTCGTACTGAAATGAGTAAACAACAGAAAGGCTGCTCTCTTCATTTCCCACTAATGCATCTGCCAGCACCTGTTCCAAGTGCTTCTGAGAGTCTAATCCCTGTGTGTCTTAAATGATGGCAGTTTCACAACTTCCTGTGGTGGATAGGTTGTTCTAAAGACTCACAGTTTTAATAGTCAGAAAACTCTTTCCTGAGAATCCGTTCAAAAGGTTCCTCTTCAGTTTCCTCCTAGTCAGTCTTCCTTGCATCTTGGTAATTATTGATTTTTTATAAATTCTGCAGACCGACTCATTCCTTTAGGTTTTTATGGCAGCAACATGTATTCTCAGATATTTTCTTTGTAGTATTTGAATCCTCATCACTTTAGTTTGACTTCTCTGTATTTCCTAAAATTGGTTCATATATATGTAGTTTTCCATAGTGCTTAAAGCCCTCATTCCTAAAATATCTTCTTAGAAAATGTGTCAGACAGTGATTTATATACTGGTAACTTTTTGGTCCTGAAAAAAGTTAGCCAAAATATGAACATAATAAGTTTAGCCTTCACTTTGTTTAGTAAGCAGAACTATGAGCAATTTATTTTCTATGGACGATTAGAATGCTTTAGTGAGGAGCTTATTGACCTTTTAAGCTGATGTTCTGCCAGAAATGTGACCTTCTGCCCAAGTCTATGATCCATGAGGCTTCTCCATAGGTTGCTGTAAGAAGGGGGGTAAGGAATAGTGTGCTGATGGCGCTGAGGAATAGTTTTGCTTGTTTCTGCCAGAGTAGGTGAAATCTGCCTTTTACTAGAAAATACACCACCAGCTTTGTAACCAGACAGGCCTGCATGTAAGGCCGAATCTGCCACTTGGCAGTTCTCTGGCCGGTAATAAGCGTGTTGCTTAAAGTCATCAAAACTTTGTTTCTTTATTTATAAAAAGAAGATATTAATATCTACCTTATAGTATTTCTGTGAAGATTCAATAACATAATAAAGTATTTTTTTTATTCAGAAGATGCCCCATGACCACTTTTTGAATGAAAGGAGATAATTAATTTTTATTCTTTATACTTTTTTCAAGGGTATAACGACAGCAGTTGGGTACTGATTCAGATCTTCTGGATAAATGTTGCAATGGTGATCAGTTTCTTTTTACAACTTCTCATGATTTAAGATGTTCATTTCAACTCAAATAACCAGTATTTCTCAACCAAAAATGATGTTAACTAATTTCATTTGT
Organism: Mormoops blainvillei; assembly: GCA_004026545.1. NCBI lineage: Eukaryota > Metazoa > Chordata > Mammalia > Chiroptera > Mormoopidae > Mormoops > Mormoops blainvillei. The sequence continues at coordinate 42,899 of PVJD01000830.1, forward strand.
CATGATAATAACTGACACCCAATAATTATTACTGAGAAAATAATCGTTTATAAATGAGAGTAGAAGTGTGGCTGAGGACTCAGTTATCCGTCTTCATCAGTGGGCGTCTGTCACCACACACAGACCTGCCGCTTGTTACTTGCCCACCACCCTCTAACACAGATGCACCTGTTTGCTTTCACGGCGCTGTCACTAATAATGTTAAATTGTAGAAAAGTGGGTCTCAACTGTACTTCTTCACTTTTCCTATACTTCCTTATTTAGACCATTAGGTAACAGTTTGTAATATTGTCTGCTAGTTACGTCCATGGTCTTTGTGTCAGGCAGATCTGAGGTTTATTCCTGGAGTTATCATATGTATAGTGTCCTTGAGTAAGTTAATTATCTTAATTTACATTCTTCACCCATTAGGAGGTCATAATAATCTCTAATTTAAGTGGTTATTTTAAGTATTTGTTAGATAAAGCATTTAGTACAAACCTTGACACAATTTTAAGTATTTAACTATTTTGATATCATTACAATTAAATTTCAAAAGTCCTACTGCACATATCTCATTTTTAGATAGGACACCAAAAGCACAGGAAATCCTGCCATTTGCAACAACATGGATGGATTTGGAGGGGATTATGCTAAATGAATATTTAGCATAGCCAGATATAGAAACAGAAATATTATATGATGTCACGCATATGTGGAATCTAAATTAGTCAAACTCATAGAAACAGAATTTTTAGAAACAGAGTTTTTTAAATGGTGGCCCAAGTGTGGGGGAGGAGAAAGGGAGAGGTGATGATCGAAAGGCACAAACTTTTAGTAAATCTAGAAAAATAAGTCCTGGAGATCTGCTATATAGTATAGTGCTAACAGTTAATGGTATTGTATGCTTAAAAGTTGTATAAAAGTTGACCCTGCTAAAGTGCCAAGGGAAGCTGCTAACTGTCCCAGTGTTTTTACCAACTGAAGGACATTTTTGGCACTGTCGGCATTCTGAAGGGCACCTTCGACTCCCATGTTGCCTCTTCTCTTTCTCCTTATCTGTAATACCAATTTCCAGCCCCCTGGCATTCCCTCTTCCACTTTCTCCCATCTGTTCTGAGCTTACAAAGTTTCAGCTGCCAAGTTGTTTTGTAGTTGTTGTTGTTAAAAAAAAGAAACAAAACACACAAAGACACTTTCTTCCCAATGCTCTATTCTAGATTTTCCACGGCCTTGACAGCTGCTTCCTCAAACATAAGCCAATCGCATCCCAGGCTCTCTTTTCCACTCTCACCAGCTGTTTGTCACAAACATGTATACATTCTCTTTTATTTTGATTTTAGTTTTTCCTTTGCTTAATAAATAACCTGAATTCTATGTGACAAAAGTGACAGTAGGTAGCTGATCCAAGAAGCAAAATGTTGTTACCCTGGGTAGGTAGGTATTGAGGGAACTGTGCATGTCCACTTATTAAAAAATATTAATCCCTGTCATATATACATCCATTCTCTTGTGACTGCTTTCCACTGTCCTGTGATTATTTCATTCAGTTCTACCAGATTACATATAACTTCTCCTGGAAGATCTAGCTCAATTTCTCCTTTCTCTCAAGCCTTCAGTCTTCTCAAGTCCTCTCTTGCTTACTGATTCACAAATAATGTATATTTAATATGATGCTGCATTTTAATATATACCAATTTCAACACATAATTAAATATATTTTAGCGCTTTCTCTAACCTCAGAGAAAATGTGTTTCTTTAGATTTATATCTTCCCATGTTTTCAGCCTTAGCTTGAACAAAAAATATGACTGAGAATAGAAAGAGAGAATCATAGGTGGTTTTAATTTTTTTCCCTTAAAGTAATTTGGAGTCAAATAATAATTTTTATTACATGGTTCCTCTACCCATTTCTAGGCTCCCCCAAATAAAGTATTCTTTTATTCAAGACTGATAATTAAAATACCATTATCACCATCTAGGTATACCATTTTTAAAGGTGATACCTAGGTACTGAAGGGGGAAAAAAGGTGATTTTGATATAAGTGCAATTCTGAAGGAGATTTGAAGGTAATTAGCAAATGGTAAAATCAATGACACCAAGGAGAAACATCAGGTAAAATGGAGAGAGGGGAAGAGCGGCAAGGAAATGTATTTGGAAGAATTATACCTAAGAAGGCTCTTAAAGGATGAGCATGTTTGCAGGCTGTCTAGTTTGAGACCTGAGGCTAAGGCTTATGTGCAGCCAGTCTGTCTGAGATTTGATTCTAAGCAGCACGAGCAAGGGACGGGGCAGCAAAGCAGGCCACGAGGGGAACGAGGGAAGTATGTTTATCAGTTCACCACCAAGACAAGTGATGAAGCTTGATTAGGTGGAACATTCTCAGCAAACTTAAATATTCTCAAAACTACTCACCCAGAGGATGAAGGGGGCAACAATTATTTACATCCCCTCTTGGTCAAGAGTGGCTCCACAGGCATCAGCTTTTCCCATACTCATTTACAACTACCAGGGAAACCTCCAGAAGCTTCTCATGACATAGCACCAAAGAAGCCCAGGGCAAGATATAGAATGTCCACACACCCCAACACCTGCGTGAAACTCCTTGAATCCAGCATAAAACTATTCACACACAATGTCTGAAGTCAGAAGTGGGGACAAGAGGGTTTGAAGTGATGTAAGAAATATCTCATTCACAGGTCAAGGGAAGAATGGTAGTAAAGACACAATGAAAAGCAATGCAGTGTGGTGCGGGCCAAGAGCGATAAAAACATGATGTTGTAATAATATTCACCTGAAACGGGCTGTGGTGACACAGACACTGGAGAAGTAGATGGAGCTTTAAATGCCATGATAAAAAATCTAAAATCAAGTCTATAATTAATGAAAAATAAACAATTTAAAGAAATGTAATCATTGTAAAGATTTCAATCTGTAATAACTCTGTTGTCACTAATCAGGATAAAAGATAATGTTTGAAAGCAATAAATGAAATGGGAGAAAGAAAAGAATTATTTGAAAGGTGGGATTTTTTGTTTCAGAAAATAATGTATTGTGCTGGTGGTCCTGCACTGGGGGCAATTTTCCTCCCAAGAGATGCTTGGTAATGACTAAATACATTTTGTTTGTCATAAAAGGGAAAAAATATGGGTAGAAGACAGTGATGCTACTATATTTGCAACACTTAGAACAGCTTCTAATAGCCAAGAATTATACAACTCCAATGTCAATAGTACCAAGGTGGATAAACTGCAAATTAAACAATGTGGTTCAGCTAAAGAATATGCATCTCCATATCCACATTTATTTCCACATCCATATACCTTATCTATATGTGTATATACACATAATTTGAAGTTATTAAAGAAATAACAGCCCCAGCTGGTGTAGCTCAGTGGATTGAGCACAGGCCTGCGAACCAAAGGGCCGCCAGTTCAATTCCCCAGGCAGGGCACATGCCTGGGTTTCTTGCCAGGTCCTCAGTAGGGGGCATGGGAAAGGCAAACCACACATTGATGTTCCTCCCCTCTTTCTCCTTCCTTTTCCTTCCCTCTAAAAATTAAAAATAAAAAATAAAGAAAGAAAGAAATAACAAATTAGTAAGGATTTATCAGAGCAAGATCCAGCAGCAGAAGGAAATCCAGAGAGGGTGGGGTTTTTATGGTAATAAGTGTTGAAATAAATTTGGCAAGACATACATCTTTTTTATTTTACTTTTATATTTTTTAAACTTTTTAAATTTTTATTGTTCAATTACAGTTTCCATTTAGCATTATATTAGTTCTAAGTGTATAACATAGTGGTCAGACAATTATTTCCTTTACAAAGCGTTCCCTTCCTATTTTCAGGACACACCTAGCACCATACAATATTACTATAATATTATTTGCTTTATTGCCTATGGTGTACTTAATATCCGCATGCCTATTTTGTAACTCTCGATTTATACTTCTTAATCTTTTCACCCCTGTCACCCAGGGAATACATGTCTCCCACCCCTGGCAAATATAAGTTTGTTCTCTGTTTTTTGGGGTTTTTTTTTGAGAACATACATCTTAATAATACTGCATTTTCACTCATGAACATGATAGAACTCTAAATGTTTATGTCTTTTAAAATCTCTTATAGAAATTATTCATAGTTTTCAGTATAGAAGTATTTCATGTCTTTTAAAATATAATCTTCCTAAGTATTTTATGTCTTTTGGTGCACACCATTATTTTTATTTCATCTTCCAGTTGTTTGTTATTAACATATAAATAAAATTGTCATTTTTGTATTGACCTTACTAAATTTCCTTTTTAATTCTCTGGCTGAAGCTACTTTGAGGAATCTGCGTTGGACAGGGAAGCAAAACCTTACTTGCTTATCCGGTAGCTGCAAGTGTGGACTGTGTGGGGACTCGTCCGAGCCCCAGGAGCTCCCCAGGGCACAGCTAGAACACTGACGCAGGTTCTGGAAGCCCTGCATTTATAGTCAGAATTTAAAATGCAAGCAATGATCATGTTTGTACATTTCTTGAATATAACTTTTTTTTTTCAATTGAGAGGTTATGTGATGTAACTAGAGGAAGAGAAGCATGACTATGTATCTGGGACTGACTATCTTGAAAACATGAAAACACTTGTAAGAAAAGCAGAGTAACTTTCAGCAGAGGCTGAATTCAGACTTGGAATCAGAGATAGTTTATAATCTCAGAAAAATCCAAATTTCGAATTAAAGGCACGGAAAAAAGAATAGAATGCACGCGCGCACACACACACACACACACAAACATCTCTGTCTCCTGAGACGCAGAGTAGTTAGAAGTTTTTGAGTTCAATGGTATGAATTTGAATCCTTGCTTAAATGTACTGTGTGACCTTGGCCAAGCTCCTTAGAGTCTCTAACCCTTAATTGATTGATATATAAAATAAGCTTTTGGAGTTTATGTGAGAAAAACACTTAACTGAAATCATAGTATCTGAAATCAGTAAAAGCTTACTTACTGGTTTCTTAGAAAGAAAAGGCTTTGTCCCTCTTGATTTAGGGCCATTCTATATTAGGCCACCTCTCTCAAAACTGTACATGTATAAAGTAAATGGTAACGGTGACCTTGTGTAATTTGATTTTTAAAAATTATGGCATAATAGCAAGAGCATTCATGCCATATAAAAAATCAATTTCAGGTAGATTAAAAACCTAAATGTGAAAGGTAAAACCATAAAGCTTTTAAGAAATAATGTGGAAGAATATATTAATAACCTTGGTAGAAAAGGATTTCTTAAACAAAACACAAAAAAAGCAGTAGCCATGGAGAAAAAGATTAATAAGTTCAACTGTTAAAATTATTAATATAATTTTCCCTTCTTCAAAAGACACCATTTATTTTTTTAAAAGTGAAGAGCTATAGAATGGTAGAAGGTATTTACAACATATCTAGCTGATAAAGGACTTTTATTAATATTGTTTATGGTAAGGAAGACAACTCCAAAAAAAATCAGGCAATCCAATAGAAAAATAAATAAAATACTTAAAAGATTATTTCACAAAAAAGAGCCCAAAGTACTATACTAAACATATACTAAAGGCAGGATTGAGGGTGGGAGGTGGTGGTGGGTGGGGTAGGGGAAAGTGGGGGCAGGAAAATGGAGACAACTGTACTTGAACAACAATAAAAAAAATGAAAAACAATAAGGAAAAAATAAAGAAAAAATGAAAAAAATTTACTCAAGGCACTAAACTTCAAGTCAAGAAAATTCTAAAGAATATCATTTTTCTTAATATTAAAATGTATGAACTAGTATACAGAATTACATGAATTCTCATATATGGCTGGAAGGCTTATAAATTGGTACAACCTCTTTTGTAAGCAATATACCATAATTCAGAATCGTTGAACATGTATTCCCTCAGATTTATAATTTTAGCCCCCATGCATAGTCCATAGAAATAAAATACTTATTTGCAGTAGATACAAGAAGGTTTAGAGCATAATTGTTTATAATTGTTAAGTATTGGAAATAATCCAAATGCCCAACATTAGAATGGGAAATAACATTATGAGTATATAAATACAGCAAACCACAGATACATGAACATTTGTGTATCTAAAAGCCATCATTTTGAGCAAAAGAAAGCAAGTAACAAAACTTTATAGACACTGTGTTTACATAAAGTTCTAACAAAGGCAAAATTAAACTTTTTTAAAATGTGACGAAACCAAACATCCAGCCCTGCCCACCAAGGGAATGGAAACTGCTCACTCCAGTCAGCCTCGGGGAGTCAAAGTGGGGGACTTGCCAGTTTAGGAGCTGGGGCTCTTTGGTCAGGGACACACCTGTGCACACACACACAGGTACACAAGTACCACAAGGATACACACACATACTACTTCTGCCTCCACACTCACAGTAAATGTTCAACCATCAGTGTACAAGCACGTATGTGCCCAATGCCCTCTGGAGCTGTAGACCCCTACTCACGTGTAACACACATGTGTATTGCCAGCATATTTGCACATGCACACTCCTCACACCCACAAGCACTAGCAGCGTGTTTCTCAAACTTGGTTAGCATTAAAAGTGGAATAAATGTAATGGAAAAATACATTAATAATAAACAAACACTAATTAATTAATTAAAAAAGAAAATGAGGGGTGGGGGGATCTCTTTCTCTGCCTCTCTCCCTCTCTCCCCCACTTCCCCTTCTCCCTCTCTCTTCCTCTCTGTCTCTGAACAAAACAAATAAAAAAATAAAAATAAAAAAATCAACAAAATGAAGAAAAGCTAGGATGTGGACCTATTAGAGGGATTGTAAATTGGTACAAGCACTTTGAAATGGATTGGCAGTACCTGCTAAAACTGAACATGTGCATATTCCCCAGGTGTTCCACTCTTAGTTTTTTACCAGAGATACATCCATAAGTTCACCAAGAACTTTACATGTATGTAAATGTTCATAGCGACTCCATTTGTAATAGCTCCAAAATGGGAACAACCATAATGTCAACCATAACAGTCTGTTGGGGCTGTTATAACAAAATACCATAGACTGGGTGGCTTATAAACAACAATTCATTTCTCACAGGTCTGGAGTCTGGGAAGTTTAAAATCAAGGTGCTGGCACATTCTAAGTCTGAGCAGCTTCCTGCTTCAATGTCCATCAACAGAAGAATGCTCAAAGAAATTGGCATATTCTTGAAATGGAATACTAGACAGAGATGAAACTCAACAAATGCATTGCATGCAACAACACGGTTGAGTCTCCTAAATGTAATATTGAGCAAAAAAATTAGTCATATAGAGTGCATATTATACAATTTAATTTACATGAAGTTTAGGTACAGGCAACACTAATCTATGGAAGTTACATTTGCAGGAAGACAATTATTTTATTTTTCGTTGGTAACACAGGTTGTTCACTTTGTAAAAAAATGCAGGTGTGTACTTACGACTCATCCTTTTATGTATGTATGTTATAGTTCAATTAAAACATTTACTTAAAAATGTATAAATGAGAAGCTAAATTATAAAGAAACTCAAGAAAATCATTATGAGTTAGGATACTGGCTGCCTCTGGGGAGAAATTAGGGATCTCTGACTTGTAAAGTGTCTCAATCAGGGTCCAAAGCAACTATGACAGAGGGATAATTGCAAGCATGTAACTAGGATTCTGAAGATTGTCTGAGGGAGGTAGAGGAGGAAGGACAAACTTGGAAAGGGGAGGCACTCTCAAAGTTTAGGGTTCAGACCTCACTGAGGAAGGGTAGTTGAAACCCACAATATGATGACGTCACTGAGTTGTCTAGGCCGAAAAACTAGTTCACAGTCACTGAACAAGCAGGCAACATCTCTGAAGGGTGGGGGAGGCGGAGAACTGGAGGGCAGAGATTGGCTGGTAGGCACACTGGGGGTTGGAATGCCACCAGGCTGTACTGCCAGGATCAGCTAGGCAGTACAGATTTATAGACCAGACATCAGGGGAAAGATGCCAAGGCAACACGCAGAAGTCCAAAAGAGAAGCCCCCTCCTCCTGAAAAGTCTCTTTAGCTCCCTTTACTGACAACGGTTAATATCACATTGGCAGCAAAGAGAAAATGCTTATAGCTCCATTGTCACAGACCAGATTAAAAAAAAATAGATGAGTTAGAAAGTGGAAGGTAATCAATTGATATCTGGTACAAAGGAACAGCGAGAGCCTCCTGTAATACTAGTAATGTTCTAATATTTCATGTGTGTGGTGGTTACACTAGTGTTCTCAGTACATGTGTCTGTATATTTCACAATTAGATGTTGATTTTAAAAAGCTAATAAGCCTGTATGTGACTAGCATTCAGCTAACCTGAGCTGTACTACATCTCCTGCCTACTAGTTACAAAATCTTGGCTAAACCGTTTAATTTCTTCTCATCTTGAACCCATCATCCTTTTAAAATGGAGATGGTAATACCTGCCCAGTTCTATCAAGTGATTCCCATTTTTTAACAAAAAGAAAAATAGAAGAAAAATAATAAGGTAAAATATATAAAAGTGTTTTGAAGGACATGTAAAAATGCATAATCAAAATGGGAATTATTAATCAGCCAATAATTTTGAAAACTCTAGTTTTTGAAAAAAAAGGTGTATTACAGTTCTCTGGAGAAACAGAATCAGTGAGATAAATATATAAATTGAAAGACTGGCTTGAAGGGTAATGGAGGTTGTGAATTCCTACAATCTGCTGTCTTCAAGATGAATATTTAGAAAAGCCAGTGATTTAGTTCCAGCCCAAGTCTGAAGACCTGAACGGGTATGCCGAAGTGTCAGTCCCAGTTCAAAGGTAGGGGAAGAGCAATGTCCCAGATCAACACTGAGGCAGAGAAAGCAAATTCTACCTTCCTACACCTTTTGTTCTATTCATGCCCTCAATAGGTTGGATGACACCCACTGACTGGTGAGGACAATCTGTTCTATTCAGTTTACAAATTCAAATGTTAATCTCTTTTGCAAACAGCCTCAAAGGCACACCAAGACTTATTTACCCAGATATCTGAGCACCCCATGATTGAGTCAAGCTGACACATAGAATTGATCATCACACAAAGCACATATTTATTTTTGAAGAGATGTTAGTCCAAAACATACCAAAAGCTAAAATATCCACAGTTGCTGTTCTACTAATTGAGAATCAAGAGTATGTACATAATCACTAACTCAAAAAGTAAATGTTTCTTCTCTTATTGTCTAAAGCATGTATTTTTCAAGCTGAAAGTGACAAAAGAATTATCTAGTCTAATCCTTAATTTGTAAATATGTTAATAGAGAAGACAAATGTTAGTGTTTTCAGTTAGAAAATTTCAAAGTGAGAATTGGAATCCAAATTTCCTGACATACAATTCATGTTCATCCCTGGAACCTATCCTTAGAATATTAACAAATACCCTAAATTTGCAGAAAATCTATGAGTATGACTGGAAGCAGCAACTATGCTCTACTTTTTTTACTTGCTTGGTTTCTGCCTTTCTTGAGTGGTTTTAAAGCTGAGATTTATTACCATTTGTAGCCTCTGGCAGAGTGAGAGGAAGATGAGCCTGCCATAGTGGAATGAAAAATGAAAAGTGTAATAACATGTAATGAAGTAAAATAAAAGCTCTGCTCAATGCACAAATAAAATTGTCACTGTTTAGGTGCTGCAGCCTGTTGGGCTGTGCTCAGAAGAGAGTAAGTGAGACCAATGCATTGTTGAGTGACCACGCTGTTAGTTAAGTTTCTGACATCATACGTAGCCATGAGTTGATATAAAGAATGAATGGCAACACAATGTGCATCTCATTATGATATTTAATCTTGGTTAAAGTCAGGTTCAAACAAATATTTGAAGCAGTGTTTGCATCTGCCCTGTAATTACTTACATATTTAAATAATACATCCTGAACTAATTCTACTATAGAGTTCATTAATAAATTACAAAATTCACACACTGACAATAATTACAATACTGTCATTGGAAATTGAATGTAGGTTATTTGATCGACTTGGGTAGAAAAAACCTTTCTTACTTAAAATTCATAACATCAGAAATCCTAAGTCCTCTGCTAAATTTTGACTTGTATAAGAGTTGAAATAGCTCAGACGTCCCCCATTACCTGTGGAATGTAAAATGCAGCCATTCAGCAGCTGGATGACAGTGATAAAGTGCAAACCAATGGTGTTCCTCTGTGCACTAACCCTGATGTACTTGGCCTTTTCAAAACAGGGAGGCTAATGTCTAACAAGTCATGTAAAAGTCAGAGTGAATGAACCTTAAAGCAAATGCAACATAACAGCCTTTGCATTTGAGCTTTCCTTGAAATATCATCACTTTAAGTTCAGTGTCAAAGCCAAAAGGCAATGATTCTGGGTGAGTTTTAAATTGTGTGTTAACTTAAGCAGAAAACAATCCAGGAAAAAGAAGGTGGAATCACTTGCTGTCACTTGATAGTTTTAGCACTCAGTTTTTATTTTGCTAATCAAGGTGTTGGTATTGGATTCAAGATGCTTTCCTGAAATTTAAATTAAATTATTTTCAGTCAAAAGCTAAAAAAGCATTTTATGAAAATATAAATTAGTTTCATCATAGAAAATACTGGATATGGGTGACTTACGTTTTAATTACCTACTATGTACAGATGTTTTTGCATATATTATATGCAAATTGAGTAAATGTAACCTCCTAAGTAAATATACTTATATGTGTGTTCTCATTTTACTGACATGGCAACTAAAGTTCAGAAAAGAAAACAACCATCCAGAGTCATTAATTCAGTAAGTGGTAGGTACTATAATAAAACCATAGATTTGTTCATGATTTTTTTGTTTTACATATGTAACAATTCCTGGTGAAAAATGAGCTATTCTCTCAATAACTATATTTGGAGGAGTAAAACAGGCTCAGTATTATTTGATTGGTTGACTGGTTTAACCTGCATGCATCTCCTCTGTGATAGAATACTGGGTCTATATCACACTGCTAAAACAATAAACAGGGGTTGAGGACATGGTGGGCAAGGTAATTAGTGATGATATACTAGAGAAGAATAGGGCTAGAGAAGAAAGGGTAAACAGGAAAAAAAATGGTTTATAAATTTAGCAAACCAAAATTTAGGCATTCTGAAGTCTAAGGCTGTGGAGAGCAGGACCGGTAAGATGACATCTGTCCGATCAAGGTAGCATAAATTATATAAAACAAAGTGGAGTCACTCATATCAACCAAAATGGCTGTCAGTCAGCCATGACACTTTAGTTCAAGGGGGAAGCTACCTAAGTCAGAGCAGGCATGTTTGACAAGGAGACACACCTAAGATGTCTGCAACATGTGACCAGAATGGCCATGTCTGTAGAACAGGACCACCCATAGATAGCCTTCTGGGGAAATCCCACACTTGCCCTCAAAGGTGTCAAGCAGAACAGCCATGTACCACCCATAGGCTCCTGGGCAAATTCCCCACTTGGCATCAGGAGTCCCGAGACATTTTTCAAAAGACCAAGAAGGGTGGAGTACCCCACTTCCAATATATGACTGAGGCAGGTTCCAGACCACTGCCGAGACAGCCAAGCTCCAGACGCCAGGGTGCTGCTCCATACCATGCTGATCTCCCTGGCGTGGGCCGCCGGAGGCTCTGCCCTGCTGGACTGAGGACTTCGGCTGTTCTGCTCACCTGGTTCTGGAGATCCTTCCTTGCAAGACGTTGGCAACTCCCCTGCCCACCGTGCTGTCTCCCAGACCAGCAGACTGTGACTCTGGCGGTTGGGTTCATTATCCCCCACTGATTGCTCTGTGTGTATGTTATATTTCTCTTGGATTGTTAGAGTGTGACTAGGATATTAATGTATGTTGATGTTCTACTTTGAGTGAACCTGCATTCAATAAAAGCTGAGCGAATAGCATGGTTACTGCATGTGACTCTTGTCTACTCCTTGGTGCCGGGCTGTTCAGCAGGCAGCGTGCCGAGCAGTTGCCCGGCTGACTTGTAGGAGAGGCTGTGTCATGAACATATGCATGGGACAAAGGTGCATCACCATAAGAAAATAAAATTAGTAGAAAAAGATTAGGGCTTCAGAGAGAAAATAAAGTGCTTCCTCAGCTCTGACTTAATCAGCCTTAGAGATTTATACTTGCGATTTGTATCTCTTCACTTTCTTCTTTTAGAGACATCTTAAATATTTAAAGGCTTTGTGTATGCTCATTTAAACAGAAACTTCAGTAGAGAAAAGGCTAGGGCGTGATCTTTTAATAATTGTAAGTTACAGTTTGAGGTCTAAAATTCTTTTAAGCTTTAGTGACATACAATTGAAAAATAAAAAGTATATATATATATATTTAAGGTGCACAGTGTAATGTTTTGATATGTGTATACACTGTGAAATAATTACCATAATCAAGATAAATAACATATCCATCATCTCACTCTTGTTTCCTTTCTTGGTGTGTGAGAACACGAGATCTAATCTCGGAGCAAATTTAAGCATGCAGTGTAGTATCGTTAACTAGAATCACCATGCTGTGCATTAAATCTCCAGAAGGTTCTGTTCCCACAGGAAAGCCCATCACTAAATTGCCTAGAAGACAGTTTGATTTATATAAGTGGTAAACCTTGAGGCTCCCAGTCTTAACAATGAGATTCAACTAATTAAACAAACAAAGCAAACAAAGCAAAACTAGGAATAAGAACTAAGAATGTAACTGGTGTAATTTACAGGTAAATATCAGCAGTGACCAGCTAACAGCTCATACAGATTCAGAACATGGCCTTCAATTTAATTTCAGGATGAGAGATTCTTAAAAAGCTGCCTCCCTCCGTCTTGCTACTACCCTAACATGAAAAATAAAATTATTTTCTTATTGTAATTATTTTGTACCATAAAATATGTCATCTGAGTTGTATAAAGATATCTTTTCCCTTGGGGACTCCATAAAGTAAAATAAAATGTATGTTTTTGTTACCTTTTGAATGTCACTGTCTGTGTGTTGTTGCTATTTTTTTAATATGATGTTTGGATATTTTTAAATGCCCACATATCAATTTTTAGAAGTATATTTTTTAAAACTACTTTTATTGTTACAGTTACTTGAAATATCTTTATTTTCCATAAATTGGTTCTCACGCAAAATAAAATTCATATTAAGGGTACAAGTATCTATGAGTCATATGAATCAGTATTTCTCTCTTTAAGGGGGCTAGGATGTTCCAGATCTGGATAATGAATTTACTGAATTTAGTGATGGTAATAAATTAGCATTTCGTGGAGAGTTTCAACATTTCCATAACATGTAACATGTTTCGTAATGTTTCCTAACATGTGGTCAATGTTTTTTTCTCTTTTTTTGATTACAGATACTGGTATGGAGGAAAGATTTTTGCTTATATTATGATACACACTTACATGTTCCAAGGTATTTTGTTTTGGATGGGTTGTGTTTATACATACATATATATATTATATATATATTATATATATATAGTTATGTTTTGTGTTCACTGGAGGAAAATGTATTTGAGCAGATGTCATTCCCAAATTGCACAGGGAGAAAACCCAGAGATAATAAGAGGTGCCTGTTAAAAAGGGGTTTGAGTGATCTGAGTGAGTCATCAGCCCCAGCTGAGTGCATTGTCTTCCACTTTGACAGGAATAGACAGAGTATTAGTAAAAAGGATCACACAGTTACACCAGGGTTATCGATGCCTCTTCAAGAAATAAAAACAAACTTGTTCTTTCTTAATCATTTTCAGTTCGATGTATGTATATGGGTTTTCAAATACATAGAAGTCCACTGGCAACATGTTTCTACAGATTATTTTCTGAAATGAGAAAGATCTCTAGTGAAGTTCTTTTAGATAGAAAATTATTCTTTCAAAGTTTAAGACAAACCTGTAGCACAAAATTATTGTTATATAAACATTTTCTTGGAACAAAATTATTTCTAAATAGGTTTTTTATAACTGCAGAGAACGTCAGCCTTGGCAACTAAGAAGCTATGTTTAGAGCATGTGCAGCGGAGTAATGACTCGGAGGAATAGTGCGACCCTGCGAGCATGAGCAGTGCAATGGGGTAGACAGCATGTGCTTACCTGAGGAGGTAACACAGTGGAGCAACATAATCAACAGGTGCTTATCAAGGTGGCATGAGGCAACATGTGTTAACCCTCGTACAAGAAATTAACAGCAAAGGTCTTGCAACAGGCAGCTGAGACGGCCGAGAGGGAGAGAACGGCCCGTTGCTGCTCCGATGGCCCCCGCTCTAGCTGACTCGGAAGCAGTCGCAGACTCTGCCTTGCAAGCCTCTGACCCGCTTCCTCCCAGACCCGGACTCCAATCTGGACTCTTGGCACCTGGATTCACTATCCCCCACTCTCTTGTGTGATGTTATAGCTGATTGTTCCTGAGTGGTTATTAGTGTTATTAAATTATTATAGATTTGGATTAAATCTCTATTAATAAAAACTAAGTGAGTAGCACAGTCACCTGTGTTGACTCACTGTCACTCCTTGGTGCAGGTGGCTATATAGGTGGCCTGGACCTATTGGTTCCTAAGGCTCAGATCAGGCAACCCTAGCGGGGTGTTGAGGACTGACTTATAGGAAAGACTGCATTGCAAAACATGCACTGCCGACATTGTTGTATGTTGTTTTTACTATGTGCTAAGTCCCCTGCACATGTTACTTAATTTAACACTAGGAACATAAAAACCTATAAGAAAGGTACTGTTATTACTATTATTATCTTGACATAATAGAGGAGGAAACTAGGTATAGAAAAATTAAATTACTTTTTCAATATCAAATAGCTCCTAACTGAAGAATTAGAATATGAACCCAGGTCTACCTGACTCCTGAACTTGTACCTTCAGTGTTTGCATTCTACTATCTCTCAAACAAGAAGCATGGCCATGGATGTCAGTGTAAGAAAACAATCGAATGATGTCTGAGAGCTAATGAATGCATTGGAGTATAGTTCTCTCTGTTAATCAGTAGCGCCAGAGAAATTATAGAGATTGCTATGTGGCATTTGTAGGAAATAATGTTTATATTATTGTGTAAAGTTTAGTGATTTTTAAACAAGCAAGCAATTTCAAGTCCAAAGCATCTTCTCTATTCTTTATATATTAAGACAATTTTTTTCTCTTATAAAAAGATGTAGGCTAGGATGGAATCAATGATTCTCTATCTAAATTTCTGGAGAAGCAAATGGAATCTAACCAATTAAGGATGGTTACATCAGTAGGCACTGAGAACTTCTTTTGCTCTGGTTCTTCAGCAAATCAAGCTTCTGCTTTTTACTCTGGATTGTAGCGAAGGGGGCATCTGCTCCTTTCTGTACTTGCCCCTCCTCAGTTTCTGATTCTGTGTGAGAAACCCAGGGAACTAAAATCAGCTGGTACTCCTGCCTGCAAACACCCGCATGAAAACTTGCTCATTTCAGATCATCCATTTTCTCCCATATGTATTAATAGTGGATAGCAGCTGGAAAATCATGTAAGTCTCCTTATATCTCTAATAAATTTTCAAATATTAAAACAATTATAATACATGTCCCTATCAGAGATCTTATAAACACATGCCAGTGCTAGGTCTGCCAAAACAATTTCATTTAGATTTCCTAGAAGGCATAGAAAATTAGCATGGGTGGACATATTACATTTTATTTATTCATTTGTCAAAACACATTTAGGTTGTTTCCATATCTTAGCTCTGTGATTAATGTTGCAATGAATGTGAGGGTGCAAATATTACTCCAAGATGCTGATTTCATTTCCTTCCGCTATATACCCAGAAGTTGGATTGCTGAAACATAAGGTAGTTATATTTTTTTTTATTTTTGAGGAACTTCCATATTATTTCCATCATAGCTGTATTAATTTACTTTCCCACCTATAGTGTACAAGGGTTTTCTTTTTTCTGCATACTCATCAACACTTATGTCTTATCTTTTTTATTATAACAGGCATGAGGACATATCTCAATGTGGCTTTCATTTGAATTTCCCTGATGATTACTGATATTGAGCACATTTTAATATCCCTGTTGGCCATTCGTATGCCTTTATTGGATAAATGTCTGTAAAGCTCTTTTGGCTACTTTATAATCACGTTATCTGATTTTCAGCTATCAAGTTGTATGTGTTTCTTATGTATTTTGGATCATAACCTCTTATCGAACATACTTACTTCCTTTCCACAGACTGCCCTTTCACTATGTTGATCACTTTCTTTTTTATATGGTAGGTTTTTAGTTTGAAGTAGTCCCACTTGTATATTTTAGTTTTAGTTGCCTGCTTTTGGTGTTGTACCCCAAAAATTGTGGTCAAAAACATCATCAAGAGGTTCTTCGACTGTGTTTTCTTTAAGGAGTTCTACTGTTTTAGGTTTTATATTTATGTATTTCACTTATTTCAAGTTAATTTTTTATGTATGGAGTGAGATAAGGGTCCAATTTCATTATTTTGAATGTGAACATCAATTTTCCAAACACCATTTTTAAAAATTCTTTCACTATTGTACATTCTTGACAATCTTATCAAACATTGGTTGACTGTATATGTGTCTGTACTCTTCATTCTGTTCTATTGGTCTATGTGTCTGTTTTATGCCTGTGCCATACTCTTTTGATTGCTATAGCTTTGTAATATAGTTTTAAATCAGAAAGTACAGTGCTTCCAACTTTGTTCTTTTTTCTCAAGAGATATTTGGCTTTTCAGGGTCTTTAGTGGTTGCATATGATTCTTAGAATTAATTTTCCAATTTCTGTGAAAAATATCATTGACATTTTGATAGGGATTGTATTGAATTTGTAGGTTGCTATGGATAGTATGGATATTTTAACAATATCAATTCTTCCCATTCATGAACATGGGATATGTTTCCATTACTTTTTGTCTTCCTCGATTTCATTAATTTTTTTATCCTCACCTATGTTTAGGTGAGGATATGTTTATTAATTTTTAGAAAGAGAGAGGAAGGGAGAGGGAGAGAGAAAGAGAGACATCAGTGTAGGAGAGAAACATCAACTGGTTCCCTCCTGTATGCACCTGGACCAAGGATCAAACTCTCAACCTATGTATGTGCTCTGACCGGGGATCAAAACCACAATTTTGTTTTGTATGTATGGGACAATGTTCCACCCAACGTACTCACCCAGCCAGGCCTTATAGTTTTCATTGTATAGATTTTTCTCTTCTTTGCTTAAATTTATTCCTAAGGATTTTATTATTTTGGATGATGTTGTAGTTGGGATTTTTTAAAATTTATTTTTTGGATAGTTCATTTTTAGTGTATAAAACCATCACTGATTTTTGCATACTAATTTTTTATCCTGAAACATTACTAAATTCATTGATTAATTCTAATAGTTTTTGGTTGGCATATAGCCAGAGCAAATAACCGATAAAAAGAAATAAAATGTATCCAGTTCAGAAATGAATAAGGTAAATCTTCTCCTTAGATGACATGATCACTTGCAACAACAACAAAAAAACAAAAGGCCAGATTTTTCATGATATCTCATTTCTGTCTCTACAGTCTCTCTGCTGTTATTCTCCTATTTCTTTTATTCCTTCCACTCAAAGAAATTATAAGGATGGAAGAATTAATTTTTGTGCCTCTTAATAAGTTTTTCTGGCTACAGTAATAGTCAAGTTAGCATGAGACAGATTAACTTGGGAAAATATCCCAATTTATTACAAGAGTATATACAGGAGGGTTGCATAAGAATAAGTCTAATATGCTATCCTGAGCTAAGGAGAAGAGAGGGCTAAGTATAAGTTTGGGACTTCAAAGGAAAGAAAGGCGATTCACATGGATATAAAAAAACAAACGTGTGGTAAATGATATTGGTGGGCCACCTTTAAAGACAGAATACAGATAGGACCTTAATTAAGTGGGTCTTGCTCAGTTCCTCCCTATCACACAGAAGTTCATATTAACCTATAGTTATCTATGATGATTTCTCCAATCCTGGTGCAGGTCCTCTATTTAAATTCTTTTAGGTATTTAGGGGGGAAGGTCAAAGGTTCTTTCTGAGTATTTCTTAACAACAACCAGATTAAAATAGCCAATACCTCAAAAGGCATATTTTGGGGTGGCAAACTCTGCCTCCCCTCAAAGCTTTCATCTGTAGTCTGTGTTCATTATTCTCTTGCTGTCTATTTTATATAGGTTTTTAAAGTTATATGTTTTCATAAAGAGTATCTCATTTTAGTTTCTTTAACTTTAATAAGGAGAATGTTATTATATTTATTTACTAAATAATATGCTATTTGACACTTATGTACAGTGTTGCTATACTTCACTAATTTGATTATTGTTGCATATTTTATTACCTAGGTAAACAATTAATTCATCTGCTCTCTAGTCAATTATCACTGGAGTTTTTTCTAGGATTTTGCTATTGTGCGTGGTATCATTATGAACATTCTTTTACATGTCTTTACATACTCACATATATGAGTTTCTCTTGTATGTAGAATTAACATTACTGGTTCATAGGGCACGTCAATGTCAAAACCTACAAAATAATATTATAATGATTATAGCATTTCACACTCCCACTAGCAGCGTATAAGAGATAGAAAGTGTATATTACTTCCAAAACAGGACAGAGTCAAGTTTCTTAACATTTTGCCAATATAGTGAGAGCACAATGATATCTTATAGTAGTTTTGAATTGTATTGACCTGACAGTGGATGAAGTTTAAACATCTTCTAATATATTCACTAGCCTATGTATTCTCTCTGCTCTGAAATGCCTTCTCATGCCTTTTCTCCCTTGTGGTTTTCCTTTTTTGAGTTGTTGATGCTTTACCTACTACTTTGTGAAAGATCTTTAGCTAGGGTTGATAAAAACAATTGTGTCTATTTAAGGTTGATAACTTTTTTTCCATTTTTAACTTATGTTTTAGCTTAGAGTTGTTTTTTTTTTTAAGTTGGCCATGAGAAGCTCAACATTTTTTTATTTTTTATTTATTTTTAGAGGGGAAGGGAGGGAGAAAGGGAAAGAGAGAAACGAAACATCAATGTGTGGTTCCCTCTCACACGCCCCCTACTGGGGACCTGGCCTGCCGTGCTCTAGATTGAGAATCCAACCAGCGACCCTTTGCTTCCCAGGCCAGCACCAATCCACTGAGTCACACCAGCCAGGGCTAGAATTATTTTTTGATGAGCCAATTTCTTAATTTTAATATTATTAAATATCATCGATAATGTTTGTGCCTAAAATATGTTCACCAATATGTTCTACTAAGATGTTCACAGTTTTGTCTTCCATATTCATATCTTTAATTTCCCTGGAGATGATTTTATTTTTGTGGATAGCCAGCTTTTCAGTTTCATTTATTGATTATCTTTCTTACTGATGAGACAGGACATCTTTGACATACCTCAAGTTCTCTGGACTCATGACTCTAGTTCTTGGTTCTCTGTTCTATTTCATTGGCCAGTTTTCTATACTTGTGCCAATTACACGATATCTCTGTAATTATAGTTTATGCAAAGTTTTGATAATTGATATAAATAACCATACAATAAATTGTTTATTTATACAGTAAAATGAAACAACAGTCAAAATGAATGAATTACTGCTTTATGCAGTAACACACATGAACTTTAACACGATATTATTAATGAAAAAGAGCTAAATTATTATGTATAACATGATATGCTTTTAAATAAGATTAAAAGCAACTGCGAAGCATAACTTTTACGGATATGTGTAACAACGAAAATAAATTAAATAAAACTGCTCTTTCTCATGCTTCTGATTACAAAATCCATTATTTTAATTTTCCACATTGATATTAAAAGAGAAAAATAATATGGTTATTTCAATTAGGTTCGGGAAAAACACTGGATAAAATTTAACCTAAATTCATGATTTAAAATTACAAACCTCTTAGAAATTGATAAATAAATGAAAACTCATTAACCTAATACAAGTATTTTTGAAAACAAAGGCAGTGACTGTTGAGCTCCTCTTTATCTTCTGTCAATTACTGCAGACACACCCAGGCACTGACCAAAACAAGCTGGAAGAGCAGCCAAACTAGCCAAGCAAGCTAAGCAGTGTTATGACAGAGCAGCCTGCGTGAAGTTTGTGACCGAGTAAGGAGCTGAAGTGTCCAATGAGGAGAGTAATCTTCTCTCAGTTACTTATAAAAAATGCTGTAAGAAGTGGTAGGTCATTTTGGAGGTTCATCGCAAGTGCTGAGCTAAAGACAGAAGATGCTGAGCAAAACCGACAGATGACTCATTACTACAGACAGAAAACTGAGAACAAGATTAGAGCACATCTGCAAAGATGTACTGTCTTTTTGAAAAGTTGTTGGTCCCAGTGTTTCACAAGCATCCAACAAAGCCTTCCATTTGAAAGTAAAAGGAGGTTACCATTGTTACGTGCTGAGGTTGCTCTTCAGGAAGGAATTGTGTGTGGATTCCAATCACAACAAGCATACAATGAAGTTTTGAAATCAGAAAAAAAAAAAAAAAGAAGAAGAAGGAGAAAGAAAGAAAAGCAATGGACTTACCTTTGCAGATTGGGTCTGGTCCTTAACTTCCCTGTGTTCTATTATATCTGAATTCCTCTAAGAAAACCTGATCTCTTGCAAAGACTACTTATGACAAAACCGAACTTGATATAGTAAGTAAAAAGTAATATTAAGAGAGCAAACTAATAATGCGCCCTGGCCAGGTGGTTTAGTTGGTTGGAGCATCCCCCCATACACCAAAAGATTGTGGATTCAATTCCTGGTCTGGGCACATACCTAGGCTACAGGTTTGATCCCCTGTCAGGACATGTGCAGGGGTGGGGGTTGGTTTAAACAATTGATGTTTCTCTCTCTCTCTCTCCCTTTTTCTCTCTCTCCCTCATTCTCTCTAAAAGTAATGGAAAAAAAAATATCCTTGAGTGAGAATTTAAAAAAAGAGACAGTACACTAATAATGCAGTGTTGGAGAGGCCATTACAGACATTAGATACAGAGGAAACAGAGCTAAAACAGAAGAGGGGAAAATTAACTAACCTCCCAACATCTGTCTGTCTCATTCCAAAATTTATACAGTTGGCCATTTTTCATTTAAGCTGTCCCACAGATAGGTTTTATTTATGATTTTGATAGGTTTGTGTTACATTTATTTGAATTTTTATCTTTCTCATGTGAGTTTTATGTTTAACATTAGAGGAGTAGAGCCAGTTAACATTTAGGGAGTTATCTATTTTCATTTTGAAGTCCTGAGCATCAGAATGTGGACTTTCATACATTATAAATGTTTGGCATAGTACTTTTGGTACTTTGTGGCTTCCCAAGGGTCAGTGTTAAAACTGCTTTCATGTCAAAACAAAGAAAATGGCCTGGTGGGGGATAAAAGAGGTAATTGGTTCTAGTCAGAAGTATAGTTATTGTGGGTTCTTTAAGGTTTTGAGCTTGAGGCTGTAGCAAAGAAAGCTATCACAATGGATGGTACCTATAGAACAACTGTGTCTTCAGAATAGCACAAAAGGACTCAATCTGCACACTTTTGGCTATAGCTGCAGAGGTGTTCCTTTAGAGGAAGTTGCATCCCAGTTCGCTCTGGTTAAGGGCAAAAAAAATGTTCATATGCTATAATTTGTAAAGTAACCTGCTATTTAATTTCATTATTTTTGCTACACTTATTTTTATCTAAATGTTTCAGGCAACATAAGTACAAATGTACAAGATGAAATAAGAAGTTATTTTCTGATGTCTATAACATGATAATATGTCCATTACAGTAGTAAAACAAGCAAAACATGTGGCTAACTTTTCTTAGGTATTTTTATTTTGTGCTCTACATGCATGATTATAAAAATAGAGAAATGATGTAAGATGATGGATAGGTTTGTTTAATTTTTTTATGTAATTTTCAGTACTAGTCCAAGAATAATTGTTAAGAGCACATGTATTAAGTTAATATAAGTGGAATAAAAGTCTCATGAATGAACTTTACAAAAAAATTGCCACTATCACTCCTTAATTCACTTTTACTTGACATTATAGCCAATATAATAAGGTGAACAGCTAGAGATATGGGGATTAGGAAAAGGGAATAAAACTGTTTCATTACCGGTGATATTACCACTTACACAGGAAACTCAAAACAATTTATAATTATTAGAAAGTAAAAAAATCTTTTAAAGATTTTTAAAGGTATACAAAAGACAACTGCATTTTTAGACATCTTTCACAAATAAATAGAATGCGTAATTAAAGTTTTTTTTACACTAGCATTGAAAAATATCTACTACCTTAGAGATAATTTTGTTAAGTCCAGGCAGACCTTTAACTCTGAAAAATTTACAAGAAACATCCAAGGAAAGCCTACAAAAATGGAGAAATACTTCATATTCATTGTAAGAAGGTGGTTGATTTGTAGGTTTAGTGCTACTTCAACAAAAATTAGAATTTTTTCCAGAAAAAAACTGATAGATTTCCTCCAACATTTAGTTGGAAAAAGTTAAGGTCTAAGAATAGCCTCAGCACTCACATTTCCCCTGGGGATATTTGCTACTTTGTCAGACAAATGTAATCTGGCTTTAGGCCAAATTCCAGACGGTGTGAAACCCTCTGAGTTCAAGAATAATGGGGATAGATGTGCCTGATGGTGAAGAGCCTCAGCACCAGAAACAAACCCAAAAGAGGTTTAAGGTCATGGATTTACCAGCAACATCCAGGGAAAAGCGGCATTAGAAGTTGCTTCTTCGAGTCTGATTCACCAGCCAAGGGAATGAGGAAGGGTAGAAGTGAGGAAGGGACTTCTATAAGCTAAGTAATCTTTACCTATTTTTCTCAGCTTCTTGTTTAGTGCCGAAGACATCTAAACCAGCAAATGTGTCAAAAGATGAGGGAGTAGGCATTGAATGTCTCAAGGAAACTAATGGGAAGAAGCACCAGCAGAATTCTTAGGAACCTTGCCTTGTTTTACCTTGCCACTGTTACCTCATGCTTCCCTCACTCCCCAGGGTTTGAAAGCGAAGGTTTATTATGGGCATTTAAGAGATTCCTAAAGCAAGAAGAATCAACATTTTTCACTGTGTGTCTAATGGCAAGTGATTGCAATGTACAAAATCATGGGGACTTCCCAGGGCTGGAACTATTCCCAGTAAATTGTCTGTAACTCTATTACTTCTGTAACAGTGGGGATCCTGACAGATCACCCTGTGGTGGGAAGAAACCCTAGGGTGGCATGAAAGAGCCTGCCTTCCCCAAAGTGAGGGAGGGATTGCAGGAAACCTCAAGGCAGTGGACTAAAGACGCTGCCAAGGTCATGACAGATCTCCTTACTCCCGGGTGATGGTAAAACAACTAGCGCAGCTCGTGACACAACCAGAGGAAGCTTGCCCAGAATATGTGCTGGCTGAAAGGTCACAACACATGTATGTGTACCATGAAGGTGGACATGGCGACCCCACCCCAGGCAGAGACGCTACGCCCCTGTGTATGGCTAAAAACCCTCCTACCCATTTCTGGATCATCACAGCAGGAGGAGTGGCAGAGACACTGGGTGTGCGGACAAGCGTGGTGGGTGTTAGCCTGAATTGGCTGACAAGTTGGACACTCCCACAGAGTGTAGGATCTGGGGACGGAAGATTTAAAAAGAGAGCATGGAGTTTTTGCTACCCCTCCCTTTTTTCTTTTTGCATTCCCCTCACCTGCCCAGCAGTGGGGAGCTAGGGTGTTCATGGGGCATGGTGGATGCTGAGCCCCGCTGGTGGCTCTTTCCGTGCCTTGCCTTTGCTCAAATGGTTGGGAGAAGCTCACAAGGGATGCCCGCCTCGCCAGCACGGGTCCCACACCAATCCCATTCTCTCCTCTAGGAGCAGCAGCTCTAAGACACACGGGCCAGGAATGTTCACTGGCCGCGGGGATGTGAGCAGAATTGGATGCCCAGGGCCCCATGGACAGGGTCCCTTGAATGACCAATTACAGTGATCTGGCAATGTGCCCCAGGAGAGGGAGGAAGCTTCAACGAGACAATGGAGACGTCAGCCCCACAAGGGCATATTCCAGAGAGAGGAGCCTGGAGTTGGAGAGACAGATTTATTAGCGTAACAGCCTTGGTCCCCACGAAGACAGATAAGAATGGAACTGGGTGTCTGGACACTGATTGTGGTCCTAGGTGTGGCTAGCTTCTTTCTGTGTTGTGCAGGAGAAAATGACTTGGAGTCAGGGAGTCCCAGTTCCCCCAGATTGGTCAGCCTCTTAATAAAGATCTTTTTCTTTCCCCACAAATTATTGTGTTAAGCTTGTGTATGACAGCAGGAGCTGAATCCTACTTTGTTCAGTAAAACTTCCCTCAAACAAGCTGACCTATCAAAATACAGGAGAAAGTGAAGATGTTTACGGGATAATCTTGACTCCATTGTATTTTTAAAAAGTAAATCAAACACAAACTTAATTATTTTAACTATTACTGTAATCATGCCAACATTTACACAGTGAAACTCAGATATGAGAAAAAAGTATTTTAATAACTGGTCTCATCTTTATTCTGGAACTCTCTTTCTTGTTTGGTAGTGAAAAAAGAAAATTTAAACTTTCATTTAAGGTAACAATTGCTATAAGTTCTGTTTAAATATATTTTCACTTTCATTTACCCACAGTAAGAAATATTTTTCTTGTTGTGATTTATACAACAGAAGTATGAATATGTATATGATGTACAGGTATAGGTATATAGAGAAATATAAAGAGAGATATAGCTATTGATATAGAAGTGAGCCTCAGACTTCACCAGACAATACTTAGCACTATGTGGAATACATTTGTATTTTCTATTTTATGCTATATTTACCCGCAAATTTATTTAAGATGCACGAATACTTTATGAATAACAGTTTAAAACACTGATGTAAGAATTGATCAATAGTAATATATTTTAATCTCAATGAATTCTGGATTTTCTATTTCCTTTAGTCTTACCTTTCTTTTTCTCCTGTAATAAATTCAAGCTATCAAGAAATATCAACAGGAAGAGGATCATGTTGAGCTTCATTACCATATTACTAGCCTATATATGAGTAGCAAGTTATCACCTCTAAACCTACCCAGTTGTTCTACCCCTCCCTCTCCAAAATTTAACCCCAAGGAAGGGTGGTAGGTCGATTAGCTAAGATACAAGAAAACCCTTGGTATCTGTCTCTTGCTCTCACTCTGTCTCCTACAATTTCTTCCCCCAGAACAAAAGAACATTCTATTCCCTCTTTTTATTTTGTTCTGGTAGAAATTGCTCTTGTGTCTTATTTTTTATACCATCTTGGTTGTATCTTTTCTTCCCATTGCTGAGGCAACAAGTCCCAACCTTACAAAATGTCATCAAGGCAGAAGAAAAACACTTATAAGGGGAAAAGCTTGTACTATATGAAAATGTTATCCCACTAATTAGGGAACAAATTTCTTGCGATACATTTTATAATTGCTTATTATATTCCACTAGGCAGAAAACTTGTGGTTGAAAATCACTAAACAAGTCCACCACCTTTATTTTTCTAATGAATTAATTGGGACCCTGAGAGAGTGATTTTCGCGACTGTTCCCATTGATTTTGTATTGCCTCTTCTCCCTTCTTTTGCAGTCCGGGCTCCCAAGAGGTGTGTCCAGATATGTGTCTTCATGGCTAATTAGAAGTAAATCATAAAACAGATAAAAGAAACTATAAATATGACCAGGGTTCCCACTCCAGTGACCTATGCCCCCAACCTCCAACAAACACATTGCTTCTCATCAAGTTGCCTTCAAAACTTTAAACTATAGTTCATTCGATCTTATAATATGATCTATCACTTCCTCAAACTAGAATAGTTTTTGTTAACACCCTGTATCCTAAAAATTCAAAAGTAGCACTAAAACAGTTTATTGAGGCACATAAATTTCTGCATTAATTTCCTAGTCAGTCTCACTTCTCTAAGATGATATATTAGCACTGCAGATTCCTCATAGCCAATTCTAACACAAGAGATTTCATTATATATTTAATTATATTACTTAAATTTATACTGTTCCAATTAAAATAATATTACCGAAATATGAGAAAAGTTTGGTTAAATAACATATATATATATGGTTTTGAGATAATAGGAAGTGCTACAAAGCTTATAAATTATTTTAATTTCTATATAAAGAACAAATTAAGTGGATCTGACTTTACCATAATTATACTAATGACAAAGTATTTCTACTATCCTAAACATCTGCGTGTTTAGGAAATAAATGTTTTGTGAAGGGATGAGCACTCATCAGGGACTCAGGGTGTAATGCATACTGCCTTATAAACATATGTTTCAATTTCTTCTTTTCTCGCTTTGTCATATCAGTGTTAATATGGTAATAACCAGAAATAGTCACAAAAAAAGCTGAGTCTAATAACCAAAGTCAAGTTACCTAATCAATATACCCTAATTTAAAAAAAAAATCTGATCTGACTTATGCTGCCTTGTATTTAAAAATATAAGTTTTAAACATTTGTCCATTGCTTTTTCACCTATTGCCCTTCTCTTCCCATCATTAGAAATCAGGGCTAGTTACTGTGATTTTCTGATTGCTCCTCTTAAAGTTGCAAGGGATAAAAGCACTTGACCTACATTTTCCTTTAGGTTCTTCCTTCTGTAACCTGAAAGAAAAAAAATCAGGGTTCACAGTGAGAACAATAATCTTTCCTGTACCACCTACACCTTTATTCTCCGGTGCAATCAACTATGACAGCATTTGAACACGCTAATCAGTCAGACTCTGAAATTATTGATCCCAGAGGGAAGTGCTTGAATGGTTTTCTTTCCATTTCTTTAAATCTGTGGTTAGCTCCAAATAGAAAACTCAGTAACATCAATGACTCAAGAGCTACAAAGCATTGTGTTTAGCCATAGTACATTAAAAAAAATTAAAAGATATGATGAAATTTGTGTAAGGCTATTAATATTTTTATGTTTGGTTTGAGGAGGGGTTCTGGTTCAAGGCAACAGTGTACAACTCCTCCTTCCGATGAAGAGCTAAGGAGATAGGAGGTGAAGGGGGTTTGGCTGCAAACACTCCCATGGTTCTCTTCTAGTTAGACCTTTTGATATGTCACAGCTTAAGCCTGAAGAGTACCAACTGGTCTTTAGATCTACAGAGGCAAAAACGATTCATGTTTGATCATGTATACAAGGATAATGTAGACATATTAGTATAAGATATAGAGAATCCAGGTAACTGAACTGAACAAATGTTGAATCCAGAAGCCAAACTGAAAAAAACAGAGGCACTCACCCCTGCTATTGAATCATAAAGAGTTAAAGTTTCTTTATTAAAAAATGCCATCCAAAGAAATTATATTTCTAAAACTCAATGTAAAAATTCTTGATTCGAATATCCTCCATAAAGGGAGAGTAGTTATAACTTTGAGATTCCTGGAAATAAATATAAAAGAATTAGGCTTTATTTTATATAAAATAATAATAAATGACACCTGAGGCTGAGATCTAAAGTAGAAAAAAAAAAACACATAGAAATTCATAAAGTCCACCATCTTAAGGCAATTTATTTTTGCTTCTTAAACATTTTCTCTGCGCAAATTTGTGTTCCAACTGGTAGGGCTGCTACCTATCTTTATGGAAGGGACTCAGTGGCATCCTTAAAAGGAGGTTTATTTCTAGGTGCACCTAGTGCTTGGCTTGCCAAGATGGTTGACCGAACAATAAGAGTCTGGTGAATTACATCCACAGTGTGTTCAGCCATATAATTCCTTTCATCTTCAGAGAGGAAAAATAAATGCTTTCAGAACAGCTTTTCAAAAAGTTGCTTTCTTCAATCTAGCATAGTTTTACCCCAGCACAGTTTTCAAATAAAAGTTTAAATGGAGATTTTAGAATTTTCTTTACAGGGTCCTTTAGAGTTAAGATAAAGTTAAGATAGAGTTAAGATCTCATTTCTCTGGCTTTTGATAAAGATAAAAAGAAAAGGTAGTATTTCCTTTAGATAATATTTTCTACCCCTGTGGTAGATAGGCACCACCCCAACTCCCTTTCAAGGTAACTTATTTTCTATATATGGGGAATGTAGCTGGCAGGTGGCCTCCAGCTATCAGCTACTTCAGGGCCTGCTTTGGCTGCAGCAGAACCACTTCAGTCAGATGTGGAACCACTCAGACAGCCAACACTCATTCCAGAGCCCTTCGCATGGACAGCCAAGGCTTTTGCATGCCCCATCACAGCTTCTCTCTCTGTCCAATACAGTTCCTTCACCTTTCCTTTCACACATATTAATCAGCAACAAATTTGCATCCCAAAGAGTTTCAGCATCTACTTCAAAGGCATCCAAACTGAGACAGTAGATATTAGAATTGGTCCAAGAATGTGGGCAATAAAATGGAACTTTATGTTACCCTCTACCTTGTTATATGAGGACCCCATCACTTGTAGTGGTGAGGGGCAGGGAGCATAAATTGTCCTTAACACATGGTGGAAGTCCAGGTGTTACAACTTTTACCATGGATGAGCTGGTATGGCATACTCACAGAAAGGGATGCACTACTAAGTTCAAGTTTTGGATGATTACTTCTAAAGATCATTGATATCTTACAGAAGGATAAAGAACAACTGAGAATAAGTAACAGGCAATTGAAAAACAATTGTGAAAACCTGATGTTTACTTTGGTTGTATTAAAAAAACTCTCATCTCCTGCAGCAGAAAGACAGAAAAAGTCACAGACCAATCCAATGATTGAATTGTTTAAGTAATTGAACTACAAAGAAAATTAAATGCCAGACCAAGGCATGTCTTCTATGACAGAGCCTTGGATGGGAAAATGAGATATATCAGATGACCCCAGATGAGATGGATGATGGTATCTGAGTGGATGTCCCAATGTATTTTCACTTGCCAGCTTTCTCCCAAGTTTTGAACCTAAAGAAGTACCCTATCTCACCATCATACACACACACACACACACACACACACACACCCCACTATCTCCTATCCCTATTCTTGTGCTAGAAGAAAATGCAAAGTTTCTATCTTAAAAGGTAATAGAAGACATAGAAATGGCCAATAGACATGAAAAAATGCTCAACATCACTAATCATCAGAGAGATACAAATTAAAACCGCAATGAGATATCACCTCACACCTACCAGAATGGCCACCATCAGTAAATCAACAAACAACAAGTGTTGGTGAAGATGTGGAGAGCAGGGAACTTTCATGCACTGTCGGTGGGAATGCAGACTGGTGCAGTCACTGCGGAAAGCAATATGGAGTTTCCTCAAAAAGTAAAATGGAACTGCCTTTTGACTTAGTTTTCCCACTTCTGGGCATATATCCTAAGAATCCAAAAACACCAATTGGAAAGAATATATGCACCCCTATATTCATAGGAGTATCATTTATAAAGGCCAAGATGTAGAAATAGCCCAAGTGCCCATCACTAGATGAGTGAATAACAAAGTTGTGATATATTTACACAGTGGAATACTACACGGCCCTGAAAAGAAGGAAATCTTACCTTTTGTGACTGCATAGATGGACCTGGAGATTCTTATGCTAAGTAAAATAAACCAGTCAGAAAAAGACAAATACCATATGATCTCACTGATATGTGGCATCTAATGAACAAAATAAACTGATGAACAAAATAGAAACAGAGGCATGGACACATGGAACAGACGGACAGTTGTTCGGGGGAAGGTGTGAGAGGAGGACTGGATGAAAGAAGCTGAAGGGATTAACCAAAGAACATATATTCTTAACCCATAGACACTGACAACAGTGTGGTGAAGGTCAGAAGGAAGAAGGGATGGGGGCTGGATGGAAGTGGGCACAGGGGAGAAAAATGGGGATGCCTGTATAGAGTCGACAATAAAATAAGGAATAAAATTTTGTTTAGAAAGACAAAAAGAAATAAAAATAACTGGGGTTAAGTTACAATATAATCTTTCTAGAGCAGCACTAGGTCTGATTCTGCAAAAAGACTGTATCACAAAGTAGCTGCGAGATCTAGCCAGCACATGATGGAGGCAGCCAAGAGCATAAAGGTAGGGCTGGACTCTGAAAGTGCTTGATAAAAGTTATTAGGACATACGATTGTATAGGAAAAAAATCTGGCGGTGCATTAACAAGAAGCTAGATTTAACATGCTGACAAGGAATGGATAGTGCTAGTTTATACTCAGATGAATCTTAAGAGCATGGAAAAGTGAGAGCAATGTTGAAGAAGCTTAAAAGGACAGAATTGCCATGGTGAATGGAGAAGGATGGGATTAAAAAGTGTAGAGAAGCAGACATTTGCGAATGGATATGCAATATATGTCCTAAAAATCGTCCAGATAATTGTATCCCACAGAAAAGCCCTGAGGACCTACCACAAACCAAAGTGATAAGGAATGCAATGTTGAAAGAATCATCAGTATCACTAAAAATTGAAGTGGTGGCTTCCTCTTTGGGCCAGTGTTGACAATGGTGAGAGAGGCTGCTACAGAGCTTGGCTCTTTGATATCAATAAGGATTCTATAACTCTGAAAAAGTAGAGGCCAAATGGTGTTGCTTGAGCACCAGAAGGCAAAGGGTTGCTATTATTGTAACAACCTGGGAGTTGGGAGTCGTAGCTAAGAATGCCTGAACAAACATGGCCAGAAGTAAACTTTTTTGTCTGGGACAAAATAGATGGGTACCTTTCCCATCAGAGGAAATAAAAATGGATGAATGAGGATCTGATGGCAGTCACCTCAATAGAAAGTTGAGATTCCTTGCTCAATTTTAAAGCAAAACCAGTTTTCAGATTTGGAACTCATTGACTGAAAAATGTATCCAGGTCCCTAGGAAGGAAGGCTGAAACATCATGGCAAATACACATGGTAATATTTTATATAGGTCCAAAGTGACCTATAGTTGTTTACTTAAATAACTGTATACCTGAAAAAGGGAAATATCTAGAAATGTTGAGGAATGTTGAAGTTGGCATCTGTACCCAGAATCCTCACTATCATCGGGGCTTCTGTAAGAGAAGTATCATATGCAGGCCAACAAGTAAATACAGTCTTGGGCCATAGTCAGCTTAAAGGTCCCACTGGGTCTACAGACTTAGGTAGGGGTACTTCCCTAGTGACCATTTGTATATTTTTGAGTAACATATTTGGAAATTGCCACAAGCCCCACTTTGATTTTTTGGATAGTGAAAGATAACCCTACAGAGAATGAAAAGCCCAAACACATCTACACATTTTTTTAAGAGACAGTGGTCAGGTGCATGCTGGATTATCCCCTCCAACATAGGAGATACATAATAGCATTTTGCATAGACTACTATGGGAAAAAAAGCACAGTAGCTGGTGCAACTCTTCAGGTTCTGGTGGCAGCACATTACATACCTAAGAATACTTCTCAGAGAGGTATACTGAATGAAGTGAAATGCTGCTTGTTTTGAAAGAGTTCCAGGGCAGGAATGAGCTCTGCGGCAGACCTAGATTATAGTACAAGAAACCCTTACACTTGAGCACATGACCGTGCAGACCCTATAGTGTGGGAGATATCATGGATGGAAAGGATGCAGTGCAGAATTTGTTGCAAGCCCCAGTGGGAAAATTACAATGTAGGACCCTGAGATTCTAGAGCAAGACTATGCTATTTACCAGAGAAAATCATATGCCTCTTGAGAAACCCCAAGGATTCTGGATCAGGGTCATGGCAAATAAAGAAGGAAATTATACTTCTTTAAAAAAGACAACTTGTACAATGCTGTGGAAAGCTTTGCCGAAACAGAACACTGACCATGGGTGTGAAACAACATGGATATGTGACTGTTCATTCAAACCTAGGTCTGTCAGCTAACAAGTTATAAGTTTATGTGGGTCCAGAAACAGTATGGCAAAAGACAGAAGTATGTACCACAAACAGATATGTATTCTAATATAGATATATCTATTATATATCTGTATATATCTATTATATCTAATATATTATATTAGATATATACATTCTAATATATTATAGATATATTCATATGTACCTGCAAATATATGGGATAATAGTGAATGGGTTAGTCAGCTGATCAGGATCCTGAGTGGCGAAAAAAAGCAAGATCAGAAATAGACAGGCCTTGTATAGAGGAATGGGATTAAATATATAAGAGTGGTCAGGAAGTACGAAAAACATAATATTACCTACTAACAGTCTCTAGAAAAATTCACCATGGAAGAATTAAATAAACACTTGACAGTGATTTTTTTGGTCAATAGGCACCTCAAGTAGGTACGATGGGAAGGTAAATGAAGTGGAAAATATAGAAGTTTCATTTAGGCTGCTATAACAAAATGCCATAGACTGGGCAGCTTATAAATAACAAATTTATGTCTCACACTTCTAGAAGCTGGAAATCTGAAATCAGAGTGCCAGGATGATCGGGTGAGGTTCCTCTTCCTAGTCTCAGATTTATAAATGCATTCTCACAGGGTGAGACGGTGCTCTGGATCCTCTTTTATAAGAACACTAATCCCATTAATGAGGGCTTCACCCTCATGTCTAATCACCTCCCAGAGGTCCCACCTCCAAATACCATGAGGTTGATTTTAAACATATGAATCTGGGGAGAACACAAGCATTTTGATCATAGCAGAAGATACACATTGACCCAATAACATGAACTTCCAATTACCTAGACTGATCTAGCTATTGCTACAACCTAATGTCCAACCTAAGCAATAGAAAAGAATTCTTAGCTCCCAATATGGCACCATTTCTCAAGGAAACCAATCAGGCTCCTACCATACTGGGAGGACCGGACGTTTGTTCTCAAAGGAATGGACACCTGTTCTGGGTATTCCTTACTTTCTTCCACACTTTAGCACAATTATGTGAGTCCTGATGGAGTGTTTGTTCTATTGTCATGGAATTCCACAGTATCTCATTATACCAGGGGAACATTTTATAGCAGTCAAGGTGAAGGAGTGAGCTTGTGACAACAGGAGCCACAGGATATATTATTTACACAACTACCCAGACACTGTTGACCTGATAGAGCATTGGAATGATTATGAAGGTGCAGATGAAACAGCAGCTCAGAGGCATCATTCTGTGAGGATGGCATACCTTCCTCCAGAATGCATTGGAAGAAAGAATTTTATATGACATGGTGTCACCAAGTAAGCTGAATTTGTAAGTTCAGATAGCTAGTGGTAGATGTGGAAATTGCCTCCATTTTCTTTACTTCTGATGACCGACTGAGGGACTTTGCAGTTTCTGAACCTTTAATTTGTGCTCTGAAGGGTTAAACGTCCTGCTCTACAAAGGGAGTGCACTTTCACAAGTAACTATGTCTGGCAAGGGCTGCAGTGAATTATAAGCTATGAATGCTTTGATTTGGCTGACGCATTTGTTTCTATCCCTATCTGAAAAGAAGCGCACATTTTGAGCTCTGTTTCCAAGTACCACCATTCGCAGAATTCCTGGAGGACCTGCTTGCTAGATGTGTATGGAAAAGTGGAACTGAGCAGCTCCAGGGAGGACTATGGGAGACACAGAGATGAACTAACCAAACTCATTTTCAAGGAAGCATTTGCTGCCTTGCTGTAGAGAATGACATCAGTACATGGCCTCTAGGTTTTGTGTCCTTCAGGGTCCTTCTCAACTACAGAGAGTCACCTGCAGTCACACTGTTTTTCTGAGCAGCCATCTGGCAACTGAACAGGGTTTGAAGGCCCAGCAGTTCTGACTCAACACGGAACAATTTTGAATGCACTGCCCAGAATTCTGTGTTGGTTTGACCAGGACTCTGAAAGGCCTGGTTCATAATTCAGCTACTCATTTTGTCCATTTCTACTTCTTCTATCTTATTTCACAGGTACTGATACCTAATAAACACCTAGCACCCCAAATTTTGCCTCAGCTTTTGCTTACTGAGATTTCTCCTTCAAAACTTCCCAACCTAAATCATCTATTTTTGATTCTTAATGTTTTTATGTCCCCATTTCTTAACCTAGCATTTCCCAAAGTATCTTCCTAGGAAACAAGATATCAACTTTTATTCTACTATAGTAGAAATCAAATAACTTGATAAGTGCAGTGTAAGACTCAGGAGGGATGAATTTTCATACTGCAGGACCACACAATTTGACCTGCAAAGAAACTTATCACAAAATATATATTCTTTTTTTTCTTGTGAATCCTTAAGACATCAATCTTTTACCCATTGCCAGTAACAGTTTCTCTGGAAAATAAGTAGTCATGTGGTAATTTTTTTCTTATATTTTTCCATGAGCAGAAATGAGATTTTTGTGAGTAGCAGGATTAAATTTGGTGAGTACCATAAATCACCAATCAGAAAATTAAAAACACCATTAATAACAAAAATTATACAGAGCTACTTATATCATTTCTGATTTTTACTCTTTGGAAACTGAACAGAGAGAATCAATGATCTATGCAGAAAGGATACTTGAAGGAGACTGATGTGTCTTGTTTTCATAATTTTTTATCTCATCTATTGTCATACATATTATTAATTTCTTTTAAAAGGTTTGATTATATATACAATCAAGTCTAATTCAATCAAAGCTTTTAAAATCGCATCTTGTTTTAGAATAGGAGTTACAACACTTTTTCACTGGAAGAGTACTACTTTGCATGCACCCTTTTAAATGGTTGAGATTAGATTTTACTGTATAATATTTTTGTCCAAATGAAATCTTTTCTTTAGCTTTGAAAAAGCTTATAGATGAAAATTTTTATACTTTTTCAAAGATGTCTAGTTCTATGTTTACATTTTGTTACCAAAATAGTCTTTGATTGGCTATGGGATTAGTCTAAGCCAATCTTATTTTCCTTGCCATGCTACATTTAGAAAAGGACATGTAACCAAATGCAGGACAATGAGATGTGAGAAAAGTTTTCTGTGAGACGTCTTGGAAGTAAGTCCTTGCTGTTTAGAAGAAGACATGAAGACAGATGGACACTTTTTTCCAGTAGACACTGACAACTCTAGGTTTAATAATTCCTGGAAGATTTAGAGTTATTTTTCTTCTAGCCTGGGTAGGAAGTCAAGAGGAGAGAAGAGCCAAGAGAAGCTGAGCCACAGCCTATGTATTCCACACCCTGATTCCATCTTACACCTAGAGTCCCTCTTATATGAGGTAAAACCCATACTTATTAAGGCAGTTTGCACTGAGGTTTTCAGTTACATGAAGTATAAAATGTTCTTGCTTATAGCAGATTTCCAGTTCCTCTAGAAAAAACATCTTAATAGCCAGATCAGTTAACGTTCCATTATTTAAACTTGTGTGTTCCATTATAAAAATAGAATTACTGAATTGTGAGGTAAATATAAACATAAATTAATGATTAAGAAGTATAGATGTCCTAAAAAGTAATCAAACTTGAATAAGCTGCCATTGTTGTTGTTTTCCCCTATAGAAAAAAATATATATGTATATTGATTTTTAAAAAGATAGCAAATTTAGGATGTTTGCATTTTTAAGAAATTATTGGTGAGATCATAAAGTACACTATTGTTTTGTTTTATTTATTTATTTTTAGCTCTTAAGATATGTTTGGCCCATTATCAAAGCTAGTCTCTTGACAAATTGTGGATGATTGGAAATGGTGATTTTTCATTGAAATTCATGGAAAAAATAGGAATTTCAGAGTGATCAAAAACACTACCCCTAACTGAAGCTAGCTAGCTTTTAACACGATTCTACATTACATTCCTGAACCCTAGATCTTGATTCTAATTCAAGAATATGTTTAAGAAAGAAAAGACATGATAAAATAAAGAGAAAATAGGGATATACAAAATGTACTTCTCCAAATGGAGGAATGTGACTTAACATTACACTATAATCCATTTAACTTAAGCTCTGAATAATAGATGTGAACAAAGAGTGTAGATGTTTAAGTTTTCAAATTAGCAGATGGCTGTATCTTCTCTGAGTAGTGAAATGACAGGTTTCTTGATGAAAGTTCTCAAGAGACCGTATGGGTAGCCAGAGGAATAGTGGATAAAGTACACTGCACTAGAGATAGTTCAAGGTAATGCATTAAAATAAAAGTAATCCAAAATTTACTTAGG
Source organism: Mormoops blainvillei (assembly GCA_004026545.1). Lineage (NCBI taxonomy): Eukaryota > Metazoa > Chordata > Mammalia > Chiroptera > Mormoopidae > Mormoops > Mormoops blainvillei. The sequence goes on from PVJD01000830.1 coordinate 78,912, forward strand.
AGAAAAGGTCCATGATTTATCTATTAAAAACACAGGAAATAGATGCTACTGCTGTGATTTGGCAATGTTCCCTTAAGAGTAGGTAGACTGAAGAGCCACAGGAATCACTGATGCTGACATGAATTTAAAAGCCTAAAGCCTCAGTGAAAAAACTACTGGACTCAGTTCAACAGTCAATTAAAATTAGCTTTGTAAAAGAGTCAATGAGACCTTCAAAATAGATATCTCCAAAATCATGGTGAAGCGCACAGATGCACTGAAGATAGTTCTACACATTCAGCTGCTGTGTGAAGACAAGAATGTTCCCTATGAGTTTGTGTGCTCCAATCAGGCTCCAAGGTGAGTGGCATGCCTAGCATAATCAGAGCATGCTCTGTTACCATCAATAAAGAAGACTGGGGGCCTTAGGCAGTTCTACCTGGCAATTCCACTTCTGGGCATATACTCAAAGAAACTCAAAATACTAATTAAAAAGAACATATAGGCACCCTTATGCCATTGCAGTGTTATTTATAATAACCAAGACACGGAAGCAATACAAGTACCCATCAATAGAAGAGTGGATAAAAAAGCTGTGGTGCATATATGCAATGGAATATTACTTGGCCATAAAAAAGAATGTAATATTACCATTTGCGACAGCATGGATGGACCTAGAGGGTGTTATATTAAGTGAAATAGTTCAGACAGAGAAAAGCAAATGCCATATTATTTCACTTATATGTGAAATCTAAAGAACAATAAAAATGAATAAACAAAACACAAACAGACTCATAGGTATAGAGAACATACTGATGGTTGTCAGAGGGTGATTGTGGGACCACGTGAAAGGGGTGAAAGGAATCAGTTTGATAGTTAAAAAATAACCATGGAGATTTAAAATACAGCACAGGGAATATAGTCAATAGTTTTGTAATAATTATGTGTAGTGCCAGGTAGGTAATTGAAATACCCGGGGGATCACTTTTTGTAAATTATATGATTGTTTAACCACTGTTGTATACACCTGAAACTAATACAAAATAATATCAAATGTAAACTATAATTTAAAAATTCAAAAATGCTTAAAAAATAGAAGACTCTGCAGCTGAATCAACAAATTTATTCCATTATGAGTTCACTGAGAGGACTTGGTCTAAAACTGTGGTCTTCACTAAATTCTTTCACTTGACCTTACCCTCTGGAGGGGTGGTGTGTGTGTGTGTGTGTGTGTGTGTGTGTGTGCACGCATTTGTCTAAGTAATCTTTGGATTAGCATATTATGTTCAGCTAATTATCAGTGTTGGAAATATCAGTACTGAATCTACTTTCTTCATTTTTACATTAAGTCTTTGTCTCTTTTCATCTTCTCCTTTGAAAATGAGCAGAGTGTGGTGACCATGTGCAGAGTTAAAGAAGAGCCAGGAGAAAGAGTGAAGAGCCACGATGAAGAAATTGCCCGTGCCTTCATCAGCCAATTCTTGTTGGCCACCTGCATGTAGAAGGACATTGTGCAAAAGCACACAAGGGCACACTTCAGTGTTTCTTCACCTGTGTACTCCTTCTGAAATGTGAGGCCCTTGAAAGTAAACACCTTCAGCTTTGTATATCTCACCCCTAGGATACAGAGGTATTCTACCAATGCTTAAATTAGTGGCGGTTTCCTTTGCTCTCTAGACCACTTGAGGAGGAAGCATAAGAACATACAGAAATAAATTCTGTAAGATTATCACATATTTATGTCCAGGTATCCAGTTACTAATAAATACCTGTGCTGTTTTTCTATGTAAATGTAATTTCATATTCTTTCCTCACTCTTCACTTCTAAGGGGGGAGGCAGGCACACAGAGCAAGGGTGCTGCAGGATTTCAGAGCAGGATGGGGACAGAAAGTCCCCATCTACTGAGAGACAGAAATGGTTGACCTGGGCCCTAAAGGAAGGGTGGGATCTAGACAAAGGGGCAAAGGCCTTTATTTAGGACTCTGAAGGTACCAGCTGATGCCAGATTACAGTACTCTGGGAAATACATGGTAAACTAGCTGGAGACCTCAACAAAAATGACTAAATCCGAAAAAAGAAATATCTTCCAGGTGAGGAATTTCTTCATTTGATATTTTGTACAGAGAACTTCAACCCATTCCTGCACTAATGTGTCATTCTTTTTTTTGTGAGCAACCTAATAAAATATATATTCATATTCCAATTTAAAAGAGTACAGGGAATAAAAATATATAGTCTATTTTTCCAAAGTTAGGATTCACTTGCACTTAAAATATTGTATTAAATTCAGATAATTGAATCTCTAAAGTGACTAACAGTTACTGTAAGAACATTTTTCTTCATATTAAGTAAAATCTTGTCTACTTATGACTGTCAGCCACTAATTCTTATTCTGTTCTCTAAAGGTACATTGAAAAAAATGCAACAATTTTCTACATGACAACTCTCCAACTTTTTAAAAATACCCTTCACATTTATCCTTGATCTCTTTAGGCTAAACATATACAATTCACTATTTTTCTTGCTTTCTTTATATAAACTTTAGTTTCATGAGAGTCTTTTTAAACTGTAAACAGAATTAAAGATAATATGTAAGCTTTTTCTAATTGGTACACTATGTAAAAGAGAATATTATTTCTCAGAAACAAGACAATGTATTTTAATTTATTCTAATGTTGGTATATTTCAGGCATATACTTATATGATATATACTTATTTAAATCTGACAACATAACTATTTTCAAATATTTTAAATAAATTAATGTTTAATAGATTTATAATATCATATTTTATACAAGTATTCTTGGAAATTTTTAATTTGGAAGAATAATAAAACACATAGTCATTTCACATGACATCTTTTGGTGTCCCATTTTGTTACTATTTGGGTAGCCTAATTAAGCCCTTCTTAAAAACTTGGAAATATTATTGTCCACAACATAAATTGGGTTAGAACAGGAATATGCAAATTCACTTAAAACTCATAATTCTCTGTGATTAAACTGAAATGTGATTAAAAATATTTGCAAACAATGTGTTGATCAAAAGAGGACTAGAAAACCATAGGGTGCAAGTGTGACTCCTATGAAAGACAGACACGAGAAACATAGTAGCAGGAAAATCCCTCAATGGGCATGTAGTTCTAAGAAAGTTTTGGCTAAGCCAATGGGGAAACTTCAGAGAAATCCTTCATCTCATGGAACTTGCCCCAGTAGCCTTCACACTGATCGATTCAATAACTCTAAAGTGGCTTGGTATGAATAAGGTGACAGAATCAGACTGCGGCAGCTAGGACCATCAGTCAGTCACGGTACCCTAAATGAGAGCTCTAAAAGGTACATTTTCATGGTCATCATGCAAAATCGTGTGGACTTTAAATATATATATTTAGTATTTGTTTTTTCAACTTAAATGGGCACTTTGGTATTCTTAACACACAGGAAGAGAACTTTTCAGTAATATAGTTTATTTTATATTTATCAATGTTAATTTATTACTCTGGTTTTATATATGTCATTTGCACTTGTCAGTGTGAGAGTGCTTTTAAAACATCCATTCTAGCTGTACTGACAAAATATAGTATCTGGGTGTGAAGTGCTAAGAATTGGATTGTACATGATGATTTATCAAAATTTACTAAGACCATTATTAACACTGTGTCAGGTCTCCTGGAAGAGACACTGATGACATTTTCATGGTACAGACCTTGGCTGTGATGTTTGTCCAAATATAAGGAGGGTTAGAATTTCTCTACCCCAGATATTGAGCATAGAATCATTCCATTAACTTTAGAAAGAGCCAAAGATATCATTCAGCCTTGCCTCCTAGTTATAAGGGTAAGATTTAGAGTTTCATGTATTTAACCACTCATACAACAAGGAGCAGAAATGTTACCAAAACTGAAAACTCCTATTTCGTGGACTAATACTATTTCTGGTACAGACATTTTATAAATTCCTTTGTGATCCTAGTCATCTTTTCAAGATTATGAGTTTTGAATAGTGTTACTTCATAATTCTTATAATTTCATTCTTTATGGGTACATTAACTTAATAAGCTTTAAAAAATTTTATTGGTTGATTTCAGAGAAACAGGAAGGGAGAGAGAAAGAGAGAGAAGAAAGTGAGAGCAAGAGCCAGAGTGAGAGTGAGAGTGAGAGAGGGAGATTCATCTGTTGTTCCAATTATTGATGCATTCATTGGCTGGTTCTTCTATGTGCCCTGACCAGGGATGAACCTGCAACCTTGGGGTATAGAGACAATACTCTAACCAACTGAACTACCTGGCCAGGGCTAACAAGATACTAATTATGTAAGTCTCTCTATAAAGAGTAGTTTTCCATAAAGAAAAAGACAGTGTCTATTTTTATTATAATTTGTATTGATTAGAGCTATATTCTGCATACAAGAAATGTTAAATGAGCATTTGTTGACTCTTAGCTACCCTTTAATCTGTATAAGCCACAGAAGTCACAGTAGCCAAATCATTACTCTGACTCTGAAGAATCTACTTTTGAGGCAACAGGTAGCATGTGCTTCTTCATGGATATAAAAATAGCCTGAATTAAATTACCTGGCAACAACAGAAAGCTCACTAATGATGGGTTTGATATGGTTGTAGTATCAATATTAAATTGCAAGTTGAAGCATTTAATTTTGAGCTTGATATCAAAAGAGGTGGTGATGTAAATATTGCATAGTTAAATTTTATAACAATACTTCCCTGATAGAAGACTGTCCAAATTATATGCTTATCTCTTGCCAAACTTTCAAAATAGTTTAGGTGAAAAGAGGACATAAAATTAAATGCACTGGGATTGCAGATGCTATTGTTTCAAGATGAATATTGGTCATATTGCTCTGTTTGTGTCAGTGCCAGAGGCAAGTTGGTAATCAGAAATGGTAATGGAAGAGGGTGTTTTTTAAAAGGTTCCAATTACCTGCCACACTTCCAAAAATTCAGTAAGCCTTTTCATGGAATCTACAAGCAATTTCCGTCTGCTAAGTTCTTCCACACATCATTTTGTAAAGCACTTAATGTGAAAACAAAGTAAGAATTTGTTTACTAATACCTATATGTATACGTATGGCTCCCTTTTATTCTTAGAGAGTAAGTGACCATATTTTTCTCTTATCTTTCTAGATACCAAGAACTATGTCCCCACCAATGGAAAGAATGGGAATTTTCTTTCATATTCCTGTTGAAGTGCAAAGGGTTTTATTGAAGTGACTCCAGGGGTAAATCATGGTCTTAAACTTTATTTAAGTTAATCAATTTTCATATGTTACCCTAGGAAAAAGTATCTGTCAATGAATATAATCCACAGGCTACCAATCCTAGCAGGGGCATGAAGATGAAACATCTAGGAGTATATCTTGGTAATGTGGCAAAGCTTTCACAGACCCACTCTAATTGTTTTAGCCTAGAGAAATTTTAGTGCCACTCAGTCTTGAAAGAAAAGATGTAATAAAACCTCACACTTCAGATTGATTTCTTCCCATGAGATGCGATGATGTGCCACAAATATGACCTGGTTTTGCTTCACAGAGTCATGGAGATTTAAGTATCAAATATTTTATCCCTATGTTGTAGATGGGAAAGCATCATAGAGTTAATAAACTTTCTTAATGGGACACAGGAAGCTGATAAACTGAAAACTGAACACAGATGAGAACAGACATTCTGATTTCCCTTGTGTCATAAAAATTCCTTAAGAGATATTTCAGAATTCAGCTCTAAATACTTGACATTATTGATTCACTTGCATTATTTGGTAAGCTAAAAGAAAAAGAAACATAATATCACACAAGAAATTAAGTACGATATTATAGGGGGGCAAAATGATGGTGGGGAAGAAGGATCTGTCTCACACTGCCTCCCAGAGCCAAACTGGAAATAAAAATAAAGAGGGGAACAGCTACCCAAAATAAACAATCAAAGACTACCTGAAGAGGAGACCCTTAACCAAGGGTGGGCAGAAACTACCTGGACATTGGTAGAAAGGGCAGGGTCATGGAAGGGGTCAGCACTGCTTCCACAACAACAGGCTGAGTTTATGGCACAGATGTAGGAGCTTCCCTACGGAGGAGTGAAACCTGGACCCCCAGACCTAGATCCTTAACACAGAGCATCAGTGACAGGATCAGCCATCCATGAAATATCCAGTGGTGAAAGGTGGTTGAGTTTTTGTCTGCTTGGGAGGGACAGAGCCTGCTAGAGACAAACCTACTATTTTTTCTTTTTCTAAGGGACTAAAGTACAAGTTTCTCATTAGCAGCCACTCACATTGGGCTCAGGCGGAAGGAGGGCAGTGAGGACTGGACCTGAGGAGAGTCTGGAATAGGATGCCTTAGGGACTGACCTGGGGGAAAGGCTGTTGCATTCTCAGTGCTGGAACATACCTCAATACTAGAGCAGCCATTTTTCTTGAGAAGAGCAAGCCTCTCCAAAGGGAAAAACAGTTATCCTTCTCTGTGGGAAACTGATCACCCCACTCTCTGAAATCCTGCTCAACAAACCCTCTTAAAACCTGCTCATTCCACCCTGTATCATTTCTTTTATTTTTGTTTTATCTTAACCCCTGCTGAGGAGATAGCAACCTAGGTAGACTCGGTGTATCAGAGACTGGCTATGAAATATGTCCATTCTATACACATTCCTAGGAACCAGGCTAGCACTTCTCCATCATGAGAAAGCCAAAGAAACAACCTCAGGGTTTCCTTCACACCCAAGACCTAGTCTCTGAAGGATCCATCCACTTTCCTACTAGAGGCTTTATCCTGCTGAGCTCAGAGAAACAATCAAGCAAAAAATACAGGACAGACTCAGATATGTGGTGCAAGAGTGGAGGAACACAGCCACCATCTTCTCTGAAGTCTGAATGGCATCTCCCATGGGAGATCCCCAGGGTCCACATCCTCCTGACTCTACGAGAAGCCCTCTCAGAAACAGCTGGGTCAGCAGCCTGACTGTGACTCACATTAAGCCAGCACGCAGAGGCAAGCAGAGGCAGATCCTGTGGTGACTTTGGTCTTATGCTGACCCACCCATGTGCCCTGTGCTGATAAAAACCAACCTTACAGTGCAGTTAGGCCCATCCTGGGTGCAGCCAAACCTGGAGGACACAGTCACAAACTGAGGTTGCTTGTAGCTTTGAATAGGCTGCCAAGGGTGTTATGTGGACAACATCTGACATTTGCTTTCATCATCTTCAAACATGAGAGCCGTATCCAAAGGGAAAACTCAGCAGGCAAGCATTTGTCTCTGAGGAGACAAATTCCACTTTGTTCTTTTTCATTATTTTTCTTTGCATAGCCTGTTAATTATTTTTTTCTTTTTCTTCACCTTTTCCTTTTTTTCTCCATTTTTTCTTTCATATTTCTTATTTTAGTCTTCCCTTTCCTTACTCCATTTCCACCTTATTCCTTTTTCTTATTTTATTATTCTTTCTCTTGTTTTGTTCTTTTTTGCCAATTTCTTCTTTCTATTCCTTACTATTATGGTTTCTTTTCCTTTTCTCCCCTCATAATCATTTTTTTTTCCTTTGGTCTTCTCATATTCTTTTCTTTTCTTTTACTATTCTATTTGTCTTTCTGTTTTATTATTCTTTGTCATTTTTTTCATTGATTTTGCCTTTATAGTTGGGGATTTTTTTTTTTTTGCTTGTTTTGGTTCTGTTTTTTGCATTGCTTCGTCTTGTTCTTTCAGTACCTGTACAATAGTACACAAGATATTGCAGGTGTTGAGCCTCATAGACAGCTAGCTGGAGAAGAGATCCCAACAACAAAAAGCCAAGAACAATTAAGACCCAAATACAATAGGAGAGCACACATAACCGATACAGAAGACATTCCCAGAGCATCCAGCTCAGGAGATCAAGGAGAGTGCACCACTGGGTCCCATAAGGCTCCTGCCACATAAGACCACCACAGGAAGACGGGGAGTCTAAGCTGATATATCAAAAACATAGAAACAAACAAAAAGAGTCAACTAAAATGGGAGACAAAGAAACAGCCCCCAAATGAAGAAAAAAATGAATCCCCAGGAGAAAACAAAAAAAAGCTAAATGAAGTTGAGGTAAGCAATTTATCAGACATAGAGTTCAAAGTAATGATTATAAGGATGCTCAAGGATCTTAGTGAGAACTACAAGGAACTTAGGGGGAACTACATCAGCAAGAAAAAGGACATAGAAACTATGAATAAGAACCAGCTTGAAGTGAAGAATGCAATACTTGAAATGAAAAATACATTAGAAGGACTTAAAAGAAGACTAGATGAAGCAGAGGATCAAATCAGAGATTTTAAAGATAAGGTAGAAAAAAAAACACCCAAGTAATGAAAAGCAAGGATCTGCAATCAAGACTACTCTATCCAGCATAAATAGGTCTTTATGCTTAAAGACTATACTTTAAAATTGAAAGCACTTCCCACACCAAAAAAAAAAAAAAAAGGCTAAAGGAGTTCATTAACACCAAACCAGCATTGTAAGAGATATTAAAGAGACTGCTTTAAGAAGAAGAAGAAATATAGAGAAAGGAATATAGGTATAAAAGAATAAAATGGCAATAAATACATACCTCTCATAACCTTAAATGTAAATAGATTAAATGCACTAATCAAAAGACATAGGGTAGCTGAAAGCATGAAAGCATAAGAAAACATAATCCATATATATGCTGTAAAAAGAGATCCATGTCAGAACAAAATATTTACACAGGATGAAAGTGAAAGGATGGAAAAATATTATATACAAATTGAAATGAAAAAAAAAAGCTAGAGTAACAATACTTATACTTGAACAAATAGACTTCAAAACAAAGACCATAATGCAACAAAGAACATCACTGTGTAATACCAAAGGGATCAATCCACCAAAAGTATGTAATCCTTGTAAACATATATGTACCAAATATAGTAACACCTACATAGATAAAGAAAATCTTGGTGGACTTTAAGGAAGATATTGATAGCAATACAGTCTTTGAGGGGATTTTAATATCCCAGTTTCAACAATGAACAGATCTTTCAGACAAAAAATTAACAAGAGAACAGTAACCTTAAATGACACACTAGATCCAAATGATTTAATTGATATTTACAGAACATCCCATCCCAAAGCAGCAAAATACACACATTCTTCTCAATTACACATGGAACATTCTCAAAGATAGACCACCTCTACAACATAAAATAAGTCTTAACAAAGTCAAAAAATTGGAATCATGTCAAACACTTTCTCAGATAACTATGGCTTGAAACTAGAAATCAACCTCAATAAAAGAAAAAAAAAACTAAAAGTATTCAAATACATGGAAGCTAAATAGCATGTTATCAAATAATGAATAGGTCATCAATGATATCAAGGAAGAAATAAAAAGATAACTTTAAACAAATGAAAATAAAAACACAATAACTCAAAAATTATGGAATACAGTGAAAGCAATCCTGAGAGAGAAGTTCACAGCATTACAGACATAACTAAGGAAAATAGAAAATTCACAAATAAACACTCTAACCCCACACTTAAGAGAACTAGAAAAACAATGAACAATGAGTAGAAGGAAGGGAATAATCAAGATGAGAACAGAAGTATGACTTAGAAACTAATTAAACAATTTAAAATATCAATGAATCCAGGAGTTGGTTCTTCAAAAATAGAAACAAAATTGATGAACCTTTAACCAGACTCATTAAGAAAAAAACAAGAAAGAACCCAAATTAATAAAATTAGAAATGAAAGAGGAGAAATAACAACTAATACCACAGAAATAGTATGATTGTAAGAAAATACCATGAACAACTATTTGCCAAGAAATTGGACAACCTGGGCAAAATGGATATATTTCTAGAAACATAAAATCTTCCAACCTAAATCAGGAAGAAGCAGTATGGGATTAAACCAATAAGGACTAATGAAAATGAAGCAATAATCAAAATATTCCCAGCAAAGAAAAGTCTTGTATCAAATGGCTTCACAGGCAAATTTTATCATTCAACAAACACCTTCTCAAACTGTTCCACAAAATTCAAGAAGGTGGAAGACTTCCAAACTCTTTTTATGAAACCAGTGTTATCCTAATTCCAAAACAAGGTACAAACACAACAAAGAAAGAAAACTATAGGCCAATATCCCTGAAGAACACAGAACTAAAATCCTCAACAAAATATTAGGAAAGTCGATCCAGTAAGGTATCAAAAAGATTATACAACATGATCAAGTGGGATTTATCCTGGGTGTGCAAAGCTAGTACAATATTAGCAAATCAATAAATGAGATACATCACATAAACATAAATGAAAGACAGAAAATCACATATCAATAGATGAAGAAGGTCATTGGATAAAATCCAGCACCCTTTATGATAAAACTCTCAGCAAAATGGGAATAGTGATATCATATCTCAATATAATAAGACCATAGATGAAAAACTTATAGCCAACATCATATTCAATTGGTAAAAACTAAAAGAAGTTCCCTTAAGATCAAGAACGAGACAGGAATATTTGCTTTTACCACTCTTATTCAACATAGTACTGGAAGTCCTAGTCACCGCAATCAGACAAGAAATAAAAGGCATCTAAATTGGAAAGGAAAAAAGTAAAACTGTCATTATTTGCAGATGACATGTTATTTATTGTACATAGTAAACCCTACGGGCTCCACCAATAAACTACTAGACCTAATAAATGAATTCGGCAAAGTAGCAGGATACAAAATCAATAGTCAGAAATCCATGACATTTTTATACACAAATAATGAACTATCATAAAATGAAACTAAGAAAACAGTCCCATTACTATTGCAACAACAACAAAAAAAATGAGGTACCTAGAAATAAATTTTACCAAGCAGGTAAAAAACTCGTACTCTGAAAACTCAGTACATTGAAGAAAGAAATCGAGGAAGATACAAATAAGTGGAAGCATATATCATGTTTATGGATTGGAAGAATTATTAAAATTTCCATACTAAAAATGATCTATAGATTCAAAGTAATTTCTATTAAAATAACAATGGCATATTTCACATATCTAGAACAAATATTCCTAAAATTCATATGAAAACTAAAAAAAATCTGAATAGCCTCAGCAGTCTTAAGAAACAACAAAGTTGGAGGGATCACAATACCTGATATCAAACTATGCTACAAGACCACTGTAATCAAAATGGTCTGGTACTGGCATAAGAACAGACACATAGATCAATGGTACAGAATAGAGAGCCCAGAAATAAACCCAAGCCTTTATGGTTAATTCATATTTGACAAAGGAGGCAAGAACATAAAATGGTGTAAAGACAGTATCTTTAATAAATGGTGTTGGGGGAACTAGACTGGGACTTGCAAAAAAAAAAAAAGAAAGAAACTAGACCACCAACTTACTCCATACACCAGAGTAAACTCAAAATGGATAAAAGACTTATATATATGTAGTGATATCATAAAAATCCTGGAGGAGAAGGTAGGCAGTAATATTTCAGATATTTCATGTAGCAATATTTTCCCTGATATGTCTCCAAGGGCGAGGAGAACAAAGGGAAAAAATAAACAATTGGGGCTACATCAAATTAAAAAGCTTCTACACAACTAAATAAATCATCATCCAAATGTAAAGGGAACCTACTGTAAGGGAGAACATATTTGCCAATGATACATTGGACAAGGGTTTATACTCCAATACATGCAAAGAACTCATACAACTCAACAGGCAGAAGACAAACAATCCAACTAAAAAGTGGTCAATAGCCCTGAATAGATACTTCTCTAAGGAGGAAACTCAGATGGCCTATAGACATATGAAAAAATGCTCAGCATCACTAACCATCAGAGAGATTCACATTAAAACCAAAATGAGATATCACCTCACACTTGCCAACATGGCTATCATTAATGAATCAACAAACAGGTGCTAGTGAGAATGTAGAGAAAAGGGAACCGTAGTATACTGTTGATGGAAATGTAGACTGGCACAACCACTAAAGAAAGCACTATGGGGTTTCCTCAAAAAATTAAAAATGAAACTTCTTTGTGATACAGTGATCCCACTCTTGGGATTGTATCCTAAGAATCCCAAAACACCGATTTGAAAAAAATATATGCACCCCTATAGTCATAGCAACATTTACAACAGCTAAAATCTGGAAACAGCCCACACACCCACCAGTAGATGAGTGGATATAATACCGTGGTACATATAGACAATGAACTACTATGCAGCAGTAAGAAAGAAGAAACTCCTACATCTCAAAACAGCACGGATGGACCTAGACACTATTATGCCAAGTGAAATAAGCCAGTCAATGAAAGAGAAATACCATATTATCTCACTTATAAGTGGGATCTAATGAACAAAATAAACTAATGAGCAAAATAGAATCAGAGGCATAGAAATGTGGGACAGACTGATGGCTGTAAGGGGAGTGCAGGATATTGGGACTGATTGAAAGAAGGTGAAGGGGTTAGTCAAAGAATATATATGCATGACCCATGGACATGGATAAGGTGTGGGGATTGACTGTGGCAGTGGGGTCAGGCTTGTTGGAGGGATTAAAGGGGGAAAATTGGGACTACAGTATAGCATAACAATAAAATATTTTAAAGAAAAAATAAGTACAGCAATATGTATCTATTACACAATTTCACATTGTAACCTCTATTTACTTAGATTTTCAATTATAAGAACTAGTTAGCTACAAATGTCTCTCATTCCATAGGCTTAGTGTGGAGGGAGGGTGTATAGGGGTGAAGAAGAAGTATATTCAATTGAGGAAAACTGTTAAAAATTTGTTAGAATTGTAAGTGCATCAATATCTTATAATTATTGCAATAAATTTTAAAATCTATTAAAAATCACACTGTATAATGGGATTTCTATTAAGTGATCTGATTTACGTTAATGTAGCAAACAAATTGCATTTATGGGGAGAGAGAGAAAATAAAGCTTTACTAGTTTTAATACTTAAGAATTATTTACGACATGCTACTTTTTTGTATATAGCAGACTCAATCTGCATTCTTTTAAAGTAGCTTTATCATCATGTGCTTGGTCAAATTCTACTTCTATCAAATATTTCTGATTCCTGATTGGCATAAGGAAAGTATCACAAAGCTCTTTGACTTATGTTGCATCTTAGATTATTTTCTAGGACAAGACTAGAAAATAGTTTACTTACTCAAATAGACATACAGCCCCCAAGGTTTTTTGAAAGAATAACTGGTCCAAAGAAACTCAAGACTAAGGACTGCTAATAAATTTCTCTTAGTTTTAATAAAAAAATATTTTCTTATTTGTATAATACAGTAGGAAAGTGGTTCCCATATTGCATTTTATTCATTAAGGCCTTGTTAAGTTTTATGTATATAACCCTGATTGTAAACAGTTTCTGAAGCAGTGCAGATAATTTACTGACAGAAAATACATGTTTCAGTTCTCCATGTGCCAATTTTCTCCTTCTAGGACAATGCATTGAGACCCAGATGAAATGTTATCCTATCTATAATAGAGTTTTACCATAAGCAAGGAACTCCAGAAATATAAATTTGGGTGGTTATACAAGAAAGAGGCATGGACAGCTGTTCCTTCTCCCTTTTTGCATTCAATAGGAAACCTTCAAAGAGAAGAGATAAAATATAAGTACTAAATGGAGGACATTAAAACCAGTATTTCATTGATTAATTCTAGGTATAATGAAACATTATAGGTTCCTTCCTTCCTTCCTTCCTTCCTTCCTTCCTTCCTTCCTTCCTTCCTTCCTTCCTTCTTCTCTTCCCCCATCTTCTTTTTGATAAACTACACACACACACACACACACACACACACACACACACACACACATTTCTTTTTTTTAAATAGGAGTATCTTTTTTGAAACATATATGCTCCAGGATGAAAATATAATTACATAGCTAAGGATATGGATTAGGGTTTGTAAACATGAAGTTCATAAGTTTCAAACCAATTTGAGGAAGTATAAAGTACCGTTGCCCTGGTCAGTGTGGCTCACTGGATTGAGTGCCAGCCTGTGAACCAGAAGGTTGCTGGTTCAATTCCCAACCAAGGCACATGCTGGGTTGTGGGCCAGTTCCCTAGTTGGGGGCTTGCGGGAAGCAACCAATGGATGTTTCTCTCACACGTCAATGCTTTTCTTTCTCCCTCTCTTCCTCTCTCTCTAAAAATAAATAAATAAAAATCTAAAAAAATATATTAAAAGTTCCTTTAAGGATAGTTTAGCAAACCCACAAATGATATTCACGATACTATTCCTCCCTACCACCACAACAAAATATAGAGACACAGACAAGATACCAAGGCTTATGCACTAATTTTTGTGTCCTGGTGAATATCGGATCTTCTTTGTGATTTTGATTTAGACCAAAGTTTTCCTGTCTACGTATACCACCCCCAGGCTTTTATTTCATTCACTAGCTGAGCCCCACTGTTTCTCCTGCAGAAATAATTCTCTGAATCAACCCACAAACTGTTCAAAGTATGTGTTCAATTCTTAGGTTCTTAAAATAGAAACCAATTTATTTGGGTATAACAGTCTAACAGGACAACATAGTCACCTCCTCACTGTATCTTTCTAGAACAGGGTATTTTTAACCAACTATACATCAGAAAACAGCAGATGTGAAGGCATATGCTCTTTGCCAGAGGTATCCCGGATTTGTTGACATACCAAGTCAGCAGTTGCTTTCTAAGTGAAGCTACGGAAAGCCTGACCCCATAACTTTTCTATAATCTAGAGATATTTATTTTATCAACAGCTCTGTCAGCTGATATGGCATTTTGACTCTCTACTTCCACATATCAGAAATTGAGAAAGTTCAGCAATTGGTCAACTCCCAGTAGGTTATGACCACAAGAAGTAGATCAGCAATAACTATTGGGAAGGTTCCTTTTTATTCTTCATTAAAAACCATCCTCTGCAAGTCGTTTCATGTAGGAGTCTATCAAAGAAGGAGAACCACCATGAGTGATATGAAATAAGGGACTTAATAGGAATTAGACCTTCTACTGTTCATGCAAGGTGCTAGCCTCTACATATGGTGATAGGCTTCAAGTTCCTGCAGGTTATGAGTGACAGTAATCAGGGGAAAATAATGGACATGAGGCAGCAGAAAGTAATAACAAACTAGTACCCACAAGGATAAACTAAAATTATCTCCAATCTCTAGGGTATAGATGACCTGTGGAAAAAGCTGGATACCTCACCATAGAGCTGCACTGGTACCTGACCCAGGATTAAAGGATTCTGAAGGAGATCTTATGGAAGTAGAGGTTGGCAACTGGACAACATCAGAAAGCTGAGTCAGTAACTCAGTGACGATTTGCATAAGCTACAGTGGTGTCTAGTGTCCTACATTGATATTCAGTATGCAATAATTAATGCTCCACTTCTGTTAAACTCATGCAAATTTTTTGTTTGGCCAACAATAACCTGAGACTGTAAAGAGAAGAGGATTTGGGAAAAAGTTTGGGTTAGTCAGGCTGACACAGTTTAAAACAACTAGAGTCTATCCCTGTCAAATTGACAACCATGCTTTTATCTATTTTTAAACTTCCAAATAAAGACATTAATAAAATCTTGCTTCTGCTTAGCTTGATGAAAATATCCATTATACAACTAAAAGTATGACTTTCCAAAATAAGAAATTAAATCTTTTATGTCATTTTTAAAACCTTTAGGGATTGTTGACCTCCCTTCATCTAGCTAAGTCATACACATCCCTTTTGATATAAACACTGTAATCGAGTTAGCCATTGTTAATATATATTATGTTAAATGGTAGGGGGTAGCAGAGAAAGAAAAAAATATTTGGTTAATATGTACATTGTATATTTATGTCAAAATAAAGAAAAAATACTAATTACAGTCCTTATTTTTGCAACTCCCCATATCACATCCTCTTTGCTCTTAGTGAGCATTTTTGCTGGTCATGATTTCCTGCCTGGTTGGGGGACCCAACTTTCATTTCTTCAGAGGAAGATCAAGTGTCCATAGAAATACCTTTGGGGTCTAGGACAACAGCAGTTCTTCCTGTATTAGCTTATTATGGTTTTCCATTAACATTCACCACACGACACATGGGAATAATAGAAAAACAGCACAGAATCTCCTGCATTCCAACCACTCCTCCTTTATTCCGTTTGGAATAGCAATTTCCCCTGACAGTGTGAATAAATCAGCCAGAATAGTAAGCCCTTCCTTTGCCTTTTGTTCATTGACAGGAGGCTACCAAAAGACTCCTGCAGGAAGCATGAAGACAAAGTTTCAGGGAAAGGAAACAAGACTTTCATTAATGAATAACTCAAGGTAATAGTGAATGGAACCACTGCCATATATGTCTTGGCTATTGTATATACAATATACAATGGTATATACAATTCCTGGCTATGAAAGGAATATATAGTGGTCACAAACTTAAAGCATACCACATCCTACAGGACATTACCAATGTCCTCAAAATGTCACTTGAAGCACTGTAAGCACTTCAAGCTATCTGCTTCAGGATAATGAGGAACATGTGAAGACTGGTGAATTCCATGAGCATGAGCATGTTGTCACATTTAATTTGCTGTAAAATGAGTACTTCAGTCAGGGACAATGCTTTGTGAAACACCATAATGGTGAATCAGGCATTCAGCAAGTACACTGAGGTTGATTTTGACAAAGCATCATAGGCAAAAAAAGTAAATTCATAATCCAGAGTATGTGCTTATCCCAATGAGGAAAAAATACCCTTTGCTTTTCCGTGATGAAGGTATTCCAACATAATCAGCTTTTCACCAAGCGGATGGCTGATAACACCAAGAAATGATGCTATATTAGGAACACTATGTTAGAATCTGCTACTGGCAGATTTGGCCCTTAGCAGTGGTTGTAGTCACATTGACCTTCAGAAAGGAAGCCTGTGTTGCTTAGTTCATGCATGACCTCCATGCTGGCCGCCATGACCTTGTTCAAGGAGATAATTGGGAAAGAAAGAGGCAATTGGGTAGAGAGGTTGACTGGTACCTACACAGTTGATCATCTTGTACATCAGATTAAGACCTCTGCTAGGATGTTTTTTGATGAGGATTATATAGAATACACATAATTTCACTCTTTTAGTCTATTTAGAGAGTTCTTTATGTATACTTCTGTCCTATAACTTGTTATCATTAAATTTCCAGTTGTGTTCTTTTCTAAGTCCTTGATTGCCCATCAAAACCATTAGTGTAAGTTTACACTTATGGCCACTTCTCCTTCTGGGAAAAATGAGCAACCAAGTGTGCTGCATGGAATTCTGCTCATTGAGAGGAATTCCCTGTACCACACCCTTCTTCAAGGTCACCCATAAGTGGGCTTATGATGCTGCTGCTGGCCACTTTTGGGTGATGCCAGGGTGTCATGAAGAACCATCTGTAAACCAGTCCCTATTGTTTTCTTCTTCAGTAACTGGTCAAAAGGTACTTCCTGTGAAGCTAGATGAGCATGTTGAGAGCAATAAAGCAGCATAGCGGGGAAAGGGGGGCACAGATATCTGCACCACTTGCTCATTCAACTTATGACTTTTGACCTGTTTGAGCTCATATCATATCTGTGGAATATGGAGTGCTTATGGTCTTGCTCAACTCCTTACTTGACATGTGAGAAAATATCTGCTCCATGTGGCACAACTCAGGTCATGTCATTACATAATGGTCCATGGAAAGCAATCAGTTTGTGCCAGGTCTCAACAGCAAGTCAAAAGCCGTTTCTCAAAAGGAGAGTAATTATCTAGAGGAGATATCATAATTTTGTTCAATATGCTAAAGAATTGGACCTGCAATTCAATTAGAGGGTTCTTATATGTCTTGAGTCTGGTTATAATTCCAGAAACAATGAAATGTGGTCAGGGTAGGTCCTAAGGAGGATAAGTAGTTCTCTGCAAAACCATGAAAGATTCTTCAGGAAAGGGGAGCCTTCCTCTTTAGATGGGGAGAAAGGCCTCTTTCTACTGGCAAAGGGTGCTTAGCTGAATTTAGGGGTTTAAGATATCTAGCTTCAGACTAGCCTTATAGCTCCACCCATTTTCAGGATGAAACTCCTTTCCAATCAATACTTAATTGTAAGATAAGAAAAAGTGGGGATTCGATTTTCTTGTATCAAATCAATTTACCCACAGACTTTGAATTTGGTTTTTATTTTATTTCAAACCTTGGTCCTGAAGCTACAAGTGATAAAATTGACTTTTGGGGGTTTTTTTGTTTGTTTTTTGGTTTTGGGGTTTTGTTTTTGTTTTTTGAGCTGTTATAGGATATTTCTGCTCCTTTACCTGTGTTTTGTGCTGGGAATTGAAAGCCTTGAGCTAACCATTTCATTACC
Source organism: Mormoops blainvillei (assembly GCA_004026545.1). NCBI lineage: Eukaryota > Metazoa > Chordata > Mammalia > Chiroptera > Mormoopidae > Mormoops > Mormoops blainvillei. Next base: position 97,242 of record PVJD01000830.1, read on the forward strand.
ACAAGTGTTTCAGCACATTTAGTGGTAACCAACCAATATCATCATTTGTTTTCTTAACCAAAATAATCTATAGGGGAAAATACTTGGTCACCCAAAAAACTTTCTTTCTATAATCATTTGATTAAAGGTATCTACATGTTACAATTAAATAACTTTTTGTCACTACATGCCGTAAATTCTCTGAACCCCCTTTACCAGTGGCAACGGGGTCATTAATGCCTTTGAATCTAAACAGGTCCATAAAACAGTTCCAGGTTACCCAGAATTAATTCCCATAACCTATCCTTAAATTTTATTTCCCCTAAAACTACTTTTCCTACTATTTCTGTACCAGTTAAGACCTGATCAAGGAAGCACAGCCATTAGAATGGTGTAGAATATGCAATTTGTTATTGAGTTTGGACTTCACACAGTTGTGGTCATTAGTGAAAAAATTTACAGAATTTTATTTTCTCTGTCCCATTCTGGGCCTAAAATCAGCAAAGGTCAGCAGAGCCAGCTCTCAGGGAGCAAAGCTGGACAGAAAGCAGGAAGGAGAGTAAGGACAGAGGAGGACCCGTGATGACACACTGAAATCCAGGTCTGTCTCACTAGCTCCCACTCAGCAACACAGAGGATCTGCAAAGGGAGCTGGAGCTGTTGCCTCAGAACTTCATTCAAACTTAATCCAGGACTCAGAAGCTGCAGGAGAGAATCCAGGTGGAACTTGGATGTCACTCTCCTTTCTTTCCCCCTTGTAGTCGTGTGTCCTTTCTCTAATCAACTGTTCTGAGAGACGATGATATAGATAGCAGAGAGTCAAAGACTTTAAAACCATCTATTTTCACCAAAGTTTTCTGCCTTTGTTTCAAATACAAACTCCAATAATCTCCCTGTCTTTTCCAACATTTGCTAAGAAAACAAAAGGATGGTTATGATTTTGAGATCCTAGTATTAGATGCTGAAATGCCAAGGGGATACAAACTAGAACAGTCTTGTGAAGAAGTTCACCCTGTTTGCTCTAATGTAGTAGTAATAATAATAATAATAATAATAAATAATAATAATAATCCTTTTCACTCATTATAGAACACAGGTATTAGCTTGAAAGAAGGGCTTCTAAGATATTTAAATAAACTAATAAGGCTCATTTTCATAGGATTTGAAGTAGTTTGATAGTCTTCAAGGGCCCTGAAAGTAAATGTTAAAGCTCCTATGTATTAAATTTATTAGAAGGGGAATGAGCACAAGCTAAATGGTAGAATTATCATTGAAAGGAATTGTAGGCATGATGCAAAATATAATAAATTACTATGATTAAATTCACTGGAGCATTCACCAAATTAAGCAAGGAATTAGTAATCAAGTCCAAACTAACAAATTAATTTAAAAAATCAAATTACTGAAGTGTTAATTTAGTACTGCAATTATTAATGCCTGCTATTATGTAGAAATTTACAAAAATCCTAGAGATAGTTCTTGCCTTCAAGCTGGCTCCAGTCCAGATAGCAGGTAATACACTTTGCAATAGCAACAAAATACATTGTGTAATATGTTTCTTTCTTGAACATCCCACTTTATTTGCTAGCTGGATGATTCTCTTGTCTGCTTTTGAATTGATGTAATTTTCACTGAAGAGAAGGCATTTCTTTTTTGCGATGTCAGTACAGTTAGTTTTGTTTGCTCTTTGCAGTAAAGTGAGGAATCAACTGTATGAAAACACTGCAGACTTGAGTGTGTAATATATATATATACAATAGTTGTGTCTGCAGGCAGCATATCAAAATGTGGCTTCTTCAATCTCTGTGCTAATAAAAGGACACCATTGGTCTTTGATGATTTGTGACAGTCATTGCATTTCAGTTGTCTGGAACCAGCACTCCCCTCCAGCCTTTTCCTCCTGAACATGAAAAGCCATTTACCAGCTCTGCCTGCTGAGGCCTGAGGTGACCCTGGCCTTCATCTGGCTAGCAGACCTCTTGATGCTTAGACCCATTGCCAGCACTTCTACTAAGCAAATTTTCAGCACAGTTCAGTGGTGTTAGTTACACGCTCTTATTTTTTGAACAGGTCAGATAATAATTTTTAGTGTGCTTATGTTTATGTGTACCTGAACTAAACCATTGTTGAAAGCAAACGTCTACCATAATAATTTATGTACAGTCCATGAATTTCCTAAGAATTTTACAATGAGCCGCAGTGGGAAACTGAGAAAGAGAGAAAATTGCATTGTGTTAAAATATAAGGATGGTGCCAGAGACAAAAGGCCCAAAGACTCACATCAGTGTTAAAACATTGCTTTTGTGTGTGCTTAGAGAATAGCAGGCAGTATTCAGATTTTGACTCCTTGTACTGGTTGGAGTTGATTTATAATTACATGTTACTTCGGTGTGGTTATTTTTTAAGCAGAGAAGTGAAAAACTCCTGACAGGATCAAAGAAATCAATTTAGCAAGTTTCTTTTAGAGTGTAAACTATTTTTTCCAACACTGTGATAGATTCTGAAAGAAATATAAACATGGTATACATGTTAGAAACCTTTAAAAAGCCTGCAAATTCAGTGGACAATCAAGGTTAATAAATATTAAAGTGCAAAATTAAAAATAATCAAGAACCAAAATATGTGTTTCTGAGAAGATATATTCTTTTCTCAGAAGAGGACTCCATTAGGACATGGGCCCTGAAGCTTATATTAACACAGCGGCTGCAAGGCCAGGTCAAGGATGACTGATACCTTACACGTTAACCTCCCTTTTGGAGTTATCTTGCCATAGGTCTCAAGAGTGAGCCTAAGCAGGGAGAGTGTTACTGTAGTTAGCTAGATGTTAATAATGGAAAGAGAGCAAAGCCTGTTTGTTTAACCGGGAAGTTACAGCTTCACACTCTGGGTCCCCTGAATGCTTGGGAAATTGATTGCTATTGTGAAAAAGCTCCTGGTTATAACACCAAGGGAACAAAGAAGCATTCTCTTTCTCTCTTTGTTTCTGGGTGACCCATGTTTGCCCTGTTCATTCGCATAATTTCTCACCTGGCAACATGCAACCATGTGGATCTAGCAGCTATTGGGGCCTGCAGCACACCAAGGACTCCGAAGGACTAAGCTTTAATATGAAACAGAAACTCTGGGCACTGGCCTTTGTTTTTGTAACAGGGTCCCCCCAAAGGGGAATCTGTAACGGTGTCCAGAATGTGGGGTGTCCAAGAAAAATATAAGCTATTCTCCCTCCCCCACCTCAAAGTGGGCTAACATGGGGAAGGGAGACACAGAGCAGGGCCTTTCAGAGCTGCTTTGCATGTCAATAACAGGCCAGTTTCAGACCTGCCTGGAGCAAGGCCATTGAGAGTCATTTTGCATGTCAATACCAGCAAGATAGCTTCATACCTGAAGTGCAAGGATGGTTATTTTGCATATCAACAAGGCTAACCGGGAAGGTTTGCTCAAGTTTAGCCTAGGAGGTTCACTGGGAAGAGGCTCCCGGAGTTACAGTGCCTGTGCAAGAGAACTGAGGGGTGGTTCTCCCCAGGCCACGGGAGAATAACACGAAGACCACACTGGAAGGAAAGGGGAGAAAGGACTCTTGCTAGCGGGCCATGAGAACGTGCCACCTGTTTTGGATTAAGAGTGGAGAGCACGGCGACACAGCTGAAAAGTGCTGGGAACCGCGAGAGGCCTGCGTAGCCGAGCCCCGGACTTCTTTCCCCCGAAAGACAGACAGCACCCCTCACTGGCCTGAATGGCCTGGCTGGGCAAAGGGGGGAAAGGCAGGACCGAATGTGTTGGCGGGTGTTTTAAAAGGGATTTTGAGATTTAACAGTGACATTTACCCATTATTCAAAAACCTGTATAACTTTCGAATAAATAATTCCTTTTCTTTTCACCAAACTCTGGCATTGAGAGCCAAAATTTCTAAGGGCTGTGGGCAAAGAGCCTGGAACAGAGTGACCCCGGGGAAGGTGGGGCATTGTTTTGCTAACAATATCTGAGCGCACCCCTGCCCCCTGTCCCCCACAAAATGGGTCTCCACATTCGGTAATATTTTGGCCTCCCTAAAGCCATGGTTGGACTTTTTCTGTGCTGGGATGGAAGGAGATGGGAGGTCAGTAACCCAGGGCTAACCTTCCCAAATAAATCTTACCACACCACAGCCTCCTCTGTTTGGGTACTTGGAATTCTTTCCTTGCAATTTGGTGGAAGAATCTGATTTTTACCAGCAACAGAAGCCTGCAAGAGGAGGCCCGGCAACAGGAAAAAGCATGATGTCAGGGCATGTGTGTCTCTCATTGCCGTGGCTTCTTCAGTCACAGTACTTCCCATTTTGGACCTTGTGCGGGATTCATGTCTTCTTTAGGACACCAGCCTCCTCTTTTCGGACATGCGACCAATTCATGGAAGGTCGTATTTCACCAGTATAAAGCCTCAAAAGGCTTTCTCCGGATTGCAGGGAGCTGCTGCTGTTCCTGTTCATTCCTTCTGTCCTCTCCCCAGTGATTACCATAGGGGATTTTCTTCCCTTAACACTTGGGAAGCGCTTATATATTAACCAAATAGGATATTTAAAGAAATGAGGAGTATCTACTTTCCTAGTTAGTTTTTATGCCATTTTTTTTTCTTCGTGGGTTCATGGCGCTCTAGATTTGAAATCTTCACTGTGACTCAGGAACCTGAATGCTGGTTAAAAAAAGAGAAGGAAGTAAGGAAATGAGGAAAAACAAAATTAGAGCCACTGATGCCTTGAAAGTCCCCCTAGAACTGTGGATCTCAGATTGACAAAACTTCTTCTATCTACACAAAACCCCATTTGTCAGAACATAACAGTTGTACTAGATGCTATCAGTACCTCAGGTAGGTGCCCTCTACATCCATCTCCAGTTACTGTGAATGTCAGCTGCCAAAAACCCACAGCTGCATCCTTCCCTTGAGAATGGTCCATATTATCCCCCTCCAAAAAATGCCTGGAAAGTATGACTCTCTCCCTGGGAGAGGCCTGCAATCAAACCTAACTCAGAGAGTGTTAACCCTGCCTCTTTGGCCTCAAAGAGGAGCAAGGCTGCTGTCATTCATGCTGCAGAGTCTTCAGCATGATCAGACTGAGGTTAGGCTTCAGCTGGACCTGTGATTATCAAATCCTAGTGTATCACAATCACCTGAAGAGCTTGTTAAAAAACATTACTGGAGCCCACCCCCAGAGTTTCCAATTCATTAGATCTGGGACTGAGAATTTGCATTTAACATATTCTCACTTAATGACCCTGCTGCTGATCTGGGGACAGTATTTTGAAAACCACTGAGCTGGACTGACATCTTTACTTACCTCCTTCCTTGTCCTTCACTCACTCACAGTACCCTCCTGAGAGCACTGTCTCCATGATTCACCTCAAGTTCTGCTTCTAAGGCACCGGGCCTATAACAGTAGTCCATTCTGAAGTAGAGCTATAGGACTGTAAAAAAATGTCCTTCTGCATATGTACGCATGTACACATGATGAACAGCAGGATAGGGACTTGGAAAAAGAACGTGCGGCCCAAATTTATTGAAGGCTACACAGGCCCTTTGTGCACATGAAGTCACATTAGCAATAATAACCAAGGTTTCCCTGTTAATAGTTCTCCTTCCCAGAATTGCTTCTGTAACTCTTTCTCAGCGGGCATCAGCACCAGTGCACTGAAGCACCCATAGTTGCTAAGGGATGGGAAGCTTAAAGAAAAGTATGGGAAGGGGAGATAGGAGCAAAAGGCTCTCTTCCATTTGTGTTAACCTTGTTAGAAGGATCACAAAGCACTGTTATAGGTGATTCCACATTTCACAAAGCGTATTGAAACTGCTATTGCAGAAATGAATGTCAGCCCCACTTGTCCTCAAACCTGAGGCCAATCAGCACAAGAACATAGAAAAAGTCGCCACACTTCCTAAAATTCTTCTTCCCTCTCAAAAATAAGCCTTCCTTCCTGGTTTTGCTTATTTGAATCTGTTCAATCTCAGGTTGACTTTCACAGGAGAATGTTATTACACGTGCAAATGTATTATTTCTTAAGGACTGACTTTCTGATGTTTCTATATCCTTGACATTTGGCTTCAGAACCACTACCAAGTTTTGTTTGTTTGTACCAGAAACTGGCTTCATAGCTTTTTCTCTGTGAAGTATTGCCTTATTTTGATGCTCTTATACACACACACACACACACACACACACACACACACTCACTCACACTATATAATAGTTTCTATAATATTAAACTTATATAAACTATACATATGGAGTAAAATTTATTTTGTTACAATATATATTTATATATGTAACTCCCAGAATAACATTAACTATTTCTCATCATCTTTTAGTTGTCAATACCATATGTTTTGAGTGAAATATGAGTTTTAACCCCCAAAATGCAGCTCACTATTTCTTTTTCCTTTTTATATGACCACCTCAAGTCTCAGTACCCACTCCGAAACTGTAGTGGCTAAGATAGCAAACCTCCCCCTCCTCACATAGGGATGGCTCTTAGAAATTACTGCCCTACATTAAGAAGAGTCCCAAAGCAGCATAAATGTGTCCTGTGCTCATATGGACTATGGAGGAATTATTGAAATCTTAAAATATATATATTTATATAAAAAATCTCCATTGCATCACTGTATTTGGTTTTCATTTGGTTTTGTTTCATTTTACTTTATGTAACTTACTGTAGATTTGCTGAGGACAAACTTTTGGGTACCAACAACATGTATCAGCAAAGTTCCGAATTAATTCACATATATTTGCTGACTGATTTTTCAAAGCTGCAAACCACATCCACCAGAGTCGAGGGAAAACAGTGTATTATTTCACTTTAAGGCATTCACTATAATCACTAAGACATGCTTGCTACCAGGCAAAATAGGCCACGGGACTGATATAACAGCATACCTCCAACCTTAATTGCATATAATTTGGTTTCTGTCACCCTTAAGTCCTAGCCGTGATCGGAAGGCCTAAGCGTTCTGTGACATTTGAAAACTTTAACCAGGTAACAAATAGACTAACCATCCTGAACAACTTGCTACATAAAAGGGGACAATTTCACTACTTGTGACATTTAACGGTTTTTATGTCTCCACTGGCAGGATTCCTGTCCTAATTGTTTAAATTTAATTTGTAATCATGTACTCTATTTATATTCAATGGATATTATATCCTATAATCATTGAATATACCCTTCCACAGATTAAAAGATTCCATAATTTAGGATGTGGGAACATGAGAATTAGGGTGTCATAAACTGGATTATAAAATAAAAGTAAATATTTGATAAAATATTACATCAACAAGTAAGTCTTTTTCAGATTTTTGCAAAGTTTGTAAGAGCCTAAAAGTCCCCCAACAGTGTGCATGGACACAGGGTGTGGCTTTTAGTCATCATAGTCTCAGGCGCTTTAGGTGTTTAACTGTTAAGTCCCAACCAGGCTGCCTTACCCTGTCTTTCAGAGACTGGCTTCAAGGGGCCATCGTTTGTCTAACTGAATTAAATTCCAAATCCAGTTTCTCTATAAGCTGCTGACAAATTATGTTGTGCCATTATATGGACTTTGTGTGGCAAGAAACAGGAACAAATTATGAAAAGTATGAGGGAGTAATTTAAAATGTCAACTCAGTTCTAGCTGGCTTGGGAAATATTTGGATGTTTCAGTTTACTGGTTCAATGAAAATATATTTGATGTTCATCATGACTGTTCATAAGCACAAGTTCAGAAAAACATGAATTTTTCCTTTTACAGAATGAGGACAAGGAATAAGATCTCTAGGCTGTGCATGTAATAGTGAGATGTTATTATTTCATGGCATTCAACCTGTCTAGCCTGAATGCCACTAAGTGTGGTGAAAACCATTCTCTCACCTTGAAGCTGCTTTAATTTTCCTTAATTTCATTGTGTATGCATTTTGTATGTTTTGCCACATAAGTACATGTGACAAAGACTCTTTATTACTGCTCTTCTTCAATAGATATATGCTTGAGTTGGTTTAGAAAATCTCACAAGTTCATGAAAAGCCTTTTGAACATTTCACTCCTCCTAGAATTTGCAAGTATAATAAGCAAGATCCTCGCAACAAATTTGAAAACATATGGGTTTTTTGATAGGGTTCTATGAAGATTAGTAAATAATTTTTTACATCAAAGAAAGAAGGAGTCTGACAGAGTCAAGCCAGGCCCTGCTACTGTTTGGGTATGTTATTCTTTAGATAAGCCCCAAAAAGATGATGGTTCTTTACACAGTGGTTGCAGTTCACCAACTGAAAGTTCAATAATATATTAAATGTGACATTGTACCTCTCAATACTGTTTAATGGTATCTATCGTTTAGATTCATAGTTAATAAAATGGAACATAATGAGCTTGTCTGAAGAAAGTATTTCCTTTTTAAAAATTGTACGAAACTTTAAACTGTTGGGTTGGCCAAAAAGCCTGTTATATCTTTTCTGTAAAATAAAAGACTTTTTTTTTTTTATTTTCACTGACAGATTTATTGAATTGGATATTTAGAGTATGTCGGCTATCTCCCTCTCTTGGCTTCTAGTGGGTAGAGGCCAGGGGTGCTGCTATACATCTTCCAATGCATGAGACAGCCCCACAGCAAAGAATTATTTGACCAAAATGTCAATAGTACCAAGAAACTTTGCAAACCCCTTTTGACATGTTCAGTCTGTCACAGTACCTTCTCCATAGACTGCACAATTTTTTTTTGCCTTTCAGTTGCCTTTCTTGAAATAATAAAGCATAATAGGTGGAAAATGTTGTGTATGTTCTTCCATCTTCAATATTAAAATGGTGGCACAAAAATTCATGAATTTTGATTAGCTTTTTTTTAAAATGATGATATCACGCCTGCCACATACAGTCTAATAAAATTGTTTCAAATGAAGTTAAAGACAACTAAGCACTACTGAAGCCATTATATGAAAAAAATAACAGAATTTTTGGCCAGCCCAATATTTAGAATGTTAATTTTCAAGCCATATGTAATGCCAAAAATAACTACTTATGAACCTGATGACTTTATTAAGCAACTTAAAACTTTGTTATTCAGGAGATATTTGTATATTTTCAAAATAACAAATATGTTACCTTTCTTAAAACACTATTATTTTATAAATGAAAGTATTATATTTTGTTTAATTCTAAGGACAAGTTGTAGTTGATGAAAACAAATATCACTGACATTTTATTCCCTGTCATTGTATTATTTGCTTGGAAATTATAAAACCAAATAAAGATGATAAATAAATCATATAATGGTTTTCAGAACTATAATTCTATTTTTTCAAAGAAAAATGTAAAATATTTTAATATCTCTGCAAATGTTAAAATAATCTTACATAACAGTCATGTATTAAATGTTGACCATGTACCAAACACTGATGTAGGGTTAAAATGGTGAAAATTCATGGTCTCTACTTTCAAATGAGTTTTCAGTTTAGTAAAAGAGAATAAAATAGATTGGAAATGGAAGAAATTAGCTAATAAAATGGAGTTATATACAGTGAGGCCCAGAAGAGAAAAACATCAGAGACTTTTCTGGTAAATTTAGAAAAGACTTAACAAAGGAAATAAATGGCTTTGGTGCTTAGGTAGTGTGCTTTATGGTTGCAACCTGGATTTTTGTTCTTGACCATGTAGGCTGATTTCCAGCTCTGCCACCTACTAGCTTTGTGATAAGTCAACTAACTTAATCTTTCTGTCACTCAGAAACTCAGACATAGCAATAGCACCTTCCTCATGGGCTTTGTGATATTAAATGCATCTATACACCTAAAATACTTAGGACAGTGCTTGACATGTAGCGTTACTGAAGTGTTTGATAATAATACTTGCAGGTTGGGGAACAGTTTGTTGTGTGGATAAATGTGGGAAGAGTATTACAAATAAAGACCACGTTATAAGCGAAAGTGAGGAGTTAGGAGGATGATTATAAGGAATCTTTAATTCATATAGAAGTTCTTTTTTTTTTCTTACACTGGTTTTATATTTTTATTTAAGTATATTTTATTGATTATGCTATTACAGTTGTCCCATTTTTCCCCTCCCCTTTATTCCCCTCTCTCCTGCCTCTCCCTCCCATCATCATTTTCCCCCCACCTTAGTTAATGTCCATGAATCATACATATAAGTTATTTGGCTTCTCCATTTCCTATACGATTCTTACCCTCCCCCTGTCTATTTTGTACCTACAAATTATGCTTCTTCCCTGTTTTCCCCCCATTCTCCCCTCTCCTCCTCCCTGCTGATAACCCACCATATGATCTCCATTTTTGTGATTCTGTTCCTGTTCTGGTTGTTTGCTTAGTTTGTTTTTGTTTTTGTTTTTAGTTTCAGTTTGATAGTTGTCAGTTTGCTGTCATTTTACTGTTCGTAGTTTTGATCCTCTTTTTCTTAGATTAGTCCCTTCCACATTTCCTATAATAAGGGCTTGTTGATGATAAACTCCTTTAACTTGATCTTATCTGGGAAGCACTTTATCTGTCCTTGCATGCTCAAATAATAGCTTTGCTGGATAGAGTATTCTTGGATGTAGACCCTTGCCTTTCATGACTTTGAATACTTCTCCCCAGTCCCTTCTTGCCTGTAAGGTTTCTTTGGAGAAATCATCTGGTAGTCTTATGGGAACTCCTTTGTAGATAACTCTCTCCTTTTCTCTTGCTGCTTTTAAGATTCTCTCCTTATCTTTAACCTTGGATAATGTAATGATGATGTGCCTTGGCCTGTGCTTCCTAAGGTCCAGCTTCTTTGGGACTCTTTGAGTTCCCTGCACTTCCTGGAAGTCTATTTCCTTTGTCAGATTGGATAAGTTCTCCTTCATTATTTGTTTAAATAAGTTTTCAATTTCTTGTTCTTCCTCTTCTCCTTTTAGCACCCCTATGATTTGAATTTTGGAACATTTAAAGTTGTCCCAGAGGTTCCTCAGACTCCCCTCATTTTTTCAAATTCTTGTTTCTTCATTCTGTTCTGGTTGAATGTTTATTTCTTCCTTCTGCTTCAAACTGTTGATTTGAGTCCCAGTTTCCTTCCCTTCCCTGTTGGTTTCCTGTATATTTTTCTTTATTTCACTCTGCATAGCTTTCACTTTTTCCTCTGTTTTGCAACCATACACAACCATTTCTGTGAGCATCCTGATTACCAGTGTTTTGAACTCTGCTTTTGATAGGTTGGCTGTCTCTTAATCACTTAGTTGTATTTTGCGGGTGGGGTGGGGGTTTGATCTGTTCTTTCATTTGGGCCCTATTTCTTTGTCTCGGCATACCTGTTACATTGTAAGGGCAGAGCCTTAGGTATTCACCAGGGCTGGGCAACCCACATGTTGTGCTGTGGCACTATCTGCGGGGAACAGGTCAGAGAAGGAACTATGCTGCTTGCTCAGCTCTCTCCCCTTGCCTGGTTTTCAGTCACTTCCCCCACTATCCAAAAGCAAAGTGGGCCCTTCTGGTGCTGATTCCCTGGGTGGGTGGGTTTGCGTACATTCTGGGACCCTGTGGGTCTCTCCAACGAACTCTCCTATGAGTCTGGGAGTTTCTCCTGCTGCCACAACCCCCACGGATTTTTACAGCCGATGGTTCTGAGGTTTTCTTTTCCTGCACTGGAACCCTGGTTTGTGTGGTCTGTCTCACTCCCCCGTTGTTCCTCCCGGTTTATCTGCAGGCAAATGTGGTACCATCCAGCCCTCCAGCTCCCATCTTGCCATGTGTCCTCTCTGACCTGGCTGTCCATTTCTACCCCTCCTACCAGTCTGGCTAGATGTTTCTTTAACTCCTTGGTTGTTGGATTTCCACAGAGTTCAATTTTCTGGCAATTCTGGTTGTTTTTTGCTTTTAAATTTGTTACTGTCCTTCTTTTGGTTGCTCAAGGAGAGAACATGTATCTACCTATGCCTCCATCTTGGCCAGAAGTCTTAATTCATGTAGAAGTTTGAGTTTTTAATTCTGTGGGTGGGGGTGTCCAGGAGTCACTGAATAATTTTTGTCAGAAATTATGCATGTTAAGAAACTCATTCTGGTGACATTTTGAAGCAAAAATTAGGAGATGTTGAGATTTCAGTCAGAAAGACCAATTAGGAAACTGGGAAATAACACAGGGGCCTGAATTAAGGGAGTAAGGAAGAAAAATTAAGAAAGATAAAAGGGAAATTTAGCAGTAGAATAAATTAAACATGAATCTTCAGAATTAGGGGTAAATAAAAGAGTAGGATGTAGAAACTATTCGTTTATTTTAAAGATACAAATAGAATACTACAAGGACTATAAACAAAGGAATGGAATTTTAATTATTAAAATAATAATTATATAACAGTGGAAAATTGTAATGGTGGGGAATTGTAACCCACCCCACCATTCTTTTGACATTGTTTCTATGCTGACTATGATTAATATGTAGCTTATTGATGAACAGCATGTTTGCATAAGAATCCTAGGGACTAACTTAAACAAATACAGACTCCAACTTTCCCAGCTCCAGGAGATTTGCTGACCTTCAACAGTGAAGCCAGTGTGACATGAAGCTGAGATGATGTGAATCCAGGATGACTAAACCAGGAAGACACACACTGGACCATCATTTGTCCTATCAGAAAGGACTGTGCTAGTCTGCACATAGAGAACTTTTCAATCCCCTCCCTTGATCCCTTTGTTCTGTTTCCCTCTTTCTCCTTATAAAAACCTCAGCCTCTACTGAGATGGGGAGTTAGGCTTTGAGACATGAGTCCCCCATCTTCTAGGTGGTCAGCACTTAAAATAAATGAATTTCCTATGTATTAGCACCTGCCTCTTGAGTATTGGCTTTCATAGTGGCAGGCAACCTGAATTCCATTTGGTTACAATTAGAAAGATATAACTATGGCTTCATAATGTTTCAAATGAAAATACTTACATACGAGCATATGCATTAGCCTGAGTTGTCATAACAAAATATCATAAGGTTGGATGGCTTAAACAACAGAAACTTATTTTCTATTAATTCTGGAGCCTGGTAAGTCCAAATTCCAGCCCATTCAGATTCTGCTGAGGTTTCTCATCCTGGCTTGGGAATGTCTGCCTTCTCAATGTGTGTTCACTTGGCAGACAGAGAGAGAGAGAGAGAGAGAGAGAGAGAGAGAGAGAGAGAGAGAGAGAGAAAGGGCAAAAGCTGATGCCTCTTCCTCTTATAAGCACATGGGCCCCATCAGATTAGGGATTCATCTATAACCTCATTTAACCTGTGTCACTTCCTCACAGGTCTTTTTCCCAAAAATACTAACATCGGAGGTTAAGGCTTTGACACATATATTTGGGGGATAAAAGCTTATAACAGAAAACTTTAAAAATAGTACCATATTTAAGAAAAGAGAATGTATGGATGGAAACAGTATCCTGAAACCAAATCTGAGTTATACAACTTAATAGTGTATCCATATAGTTTATTCTTGTGTATAGTCAATCATTAAACTGAAAAACTGTACAGTTTATGATATTGTATAATTGGTCTATCATTAAAAATAAAAGCTTAAAGTTTCATAAATTAAAAAAAATTAAGCTAGCTGAAAAGAAAGAATTTGTCAGTTGACACCATGATTCATCAATTGAGGGGGCTTTAAATTGTAAAAGATAACTGAATTTGTTAATTTAAATTCAGTCCCTATCATTTTACAACAGTAGAAAGGGAGGTATACAGAGGTTAGGTCATGATCTGATCGCTCAGTTAGTCTTGGCAGCATTACAAACCATAGAACGAGAATTTATTGCTTCCTTGTCCAGTGTTTGGGGCAGAACACCACATACCATGAAGTTGTATAATGGGTATATGGCCATAAAATTTATATTTTCTGCTAATCAATGATTTCAAGCACTAGCTAAAATATTTGTTCTACATGTTCTTTAAACCTCATTTACATGTTATTTGAGGTTTCATAAACCAAATATAGTTATTATAATGTTGTTTTAATTATTTCTTTTAATATCCTTTTCAAGGAATTCTACATTTGTCTTATAAAAGGAGATGTTAGACTTTCTCCACTGATAGATTAATAAGACAAGCACCATTAATACCCATCATATTTATATCTTTGAGAAGTAACAAGATATACTGTTTCATGTTGTTTTTGTTCATCATGGGAATAAAATCAGGCTTTATTATATGCATTTCCTACAGTTGTTGACATATCCACTGGGGATTAACTTTCTTTAATAAAAAACCCACAGTGAAAAAGTGAGTTCATCTTTCACCATTCAGTGCCTTCTTTCTTGAGCGATCTTGGAGGTTGCTCAAGATCTTGGAATTCCTTTGGGAACAGAAAAGAGGAAAAGGTAATTTTGTTTTAAAGAAAAAAAAACATTTTAACTTGGAAGCATTGAATATATCATGTTTCTTGCCAAATATAAGTGGAAAAATAGGTGAAATTCCTGATTTAAATTAAATATTATACAAGCTTGTTGAAATGAAGGGAAGATATAAGCATCTCTCAGATTTAAAATATATATATATATTTATTATGTATTGGTTTCATGTGTATAACTTAGTGGTTAGACAATCATATCCTTTACATAGTGTTCCCCCAATATTACCAATATCACAACTGGCACCATGCATAGTGACCACAATATTATTGACTATATTTCCTATGCTTTACTTACTCCCCAATGACTATTTTGTAACTACCAGTTTGAGCTTCTTTGTCCCTTCACCTCTTTCACACAGTGCCCCAATCTCCTCTCACCTCTGGTAATCACCAGCTCTCATATTTTTTTAAAAAATTTGCTTAAACGTACCAGATACTAGAACAAATATCAGTGGCCCACAATCAGGGGGTTTTTGGAGCCAGTGACTTGCACTGACTTGGACAGTTGATTGTCATCTCCTCCCAGTTACTATCTTCCCAAATGCACTTTTACTGATGTCACACTGGTAACCTGGGATTGGCCACAATGGGAGTATTCATAGCATGAACATCTGCAGTTGCTAAAAAACAAGATTGTATTATTATTATTTATTATGATTATTATCAGGGAGCCAGTTTATCACACCCTCTGCCAGCAATCCAGTATGTGCCATAGTACCGCTCATATTCTGTTTCATCTTAATAAGACCTGAGTTCTACCACTTAACACAATTTATGTATTAAAAACATAAAAGAGAATAGATGTATCTACTTATTTATAATGCTATAAAAGAAACCAGAGTTATCCATGGAGACTTTGATTTGGAGCATAACAATCTTACTCCACCTTCCATAGTCATCCATCTTGTTGGAATACAAGGGTGAATGAAGAAGGTGAATTGAATTTCACTTTATTTTTTTCATGTAAAGAGCAGCTTTTTAAGAAGGCTACAAGTTCTATTTATACCCATTATATCTATATTAAGAATAATACTCAGTATTTGTAGGTAGCTTGTTCTCTATAAGAGTTAACGCAAACTTTTCCTATTTAATACTCAGAACAGCCTTGTGAGTCAGATATTATTATTCTCATTTCATGTTTGAATTATAGAAAGACTCATAGAATGTATATATAGAATCCAATTCAGTATTTCTATCATTATATCCAGTGTTTTTTCCACTGTATCACAATTGTGAATTATATAATTACATTATTTAAACTATATTATTCTGGGTATACAAAGAGATTAGTCAAAAATCTTCCTATTCATCATATTGTGCCAGAGTAAAACAAAGTACAAGGAACAAGCAGGGCTTCCCCAAAAGTTCTCATGAGAGTAATATTTGCTCTTCCTGAAATTTCATATAATGTATTAGCATGGTTAAGACAGGCAGAGCATAGCTGATGTGTGTGTGTGTGTGTGTATGTATGACAGAGAGAGAGAAAAAGAGAGAGAGAAGGGATTAGTATATATCCATTACATGGGCATATTAGAAATATTGTTAGAAATGTTTTCTATTTTAAATTAATAAAATATTTCAGACTATTACAGTTTAATCTGTTTTGACATAAATTTCAAAACTCAAATAACCCTCTGTGTATTCCTCAGGCACTAACTAAAAACAAAGACAATATTTCTATTTGAATTGTCTATTTTTAATTAAAGTCAAAGAAGAAACATATTCATATCTAAGCAAAAAATAAATCAAATTATCAAAATAGTTTTAAATATAAATATTTCTCACAACAATGTCCATGAACATATAGCCTATAACAGAGAACAGTTCTTCATACCGTACAGTTAGGTAAAACAATTTAAACCAAGTATTATGATCCTGGAAACTCTGAGAACATGAGCAGGAGTCACTGGGAAAATAAAAACCTCCAGCATTCAGGGAAAAATTAACATAACTGATATTTTAAAAAATTAAGCTACAAATAATCACCTATTATGATGATTTACACCATAATCTTAAAACTAAACCATTAATGACTTTGGAGATGATTTGGTCCCACCTCTACATTTTGAAGGTGAGAATACTGAGGCCATGAATGGCCGAAAGTTTTAAAGACTCTCTGTGAAGCGGAGCCCCACTGTTCCTTATCCAGTGCCCCTTTTCCATTACCAGATGTGACAGGGCTGTCATATTCAAAAAGCATCTGATATAAGAAATATAAATTGTTTACTCAGTTGTCACTGAAATCAGGTAACTTTTCTAAACAAAAAAAGAGACTATTCAAGTGAGTAGATTATTTTATTTTGGACCTACAATAAAATTTAAAGATACATAGCCCTGACAATCAGAAAATCTGACTTTGGTCTTAGCTTTTCCACTCATAAACTAAGCTCTGCATTTGTTTTCTCCTGGGTATAATGTCAATAAAAAATGCTAGCTTAGAGGATTGTGAAAATCCCCTAAGAAAATGAATATTATTATGTCGGAAAATTATGTGCTATCCTGACAAAGTATCATTGTTAGTATGATCATTTAAAAATATTAGACATTGGCCCTGGACTGTGTGGTTCAGTTGGTTGGAGCCTCACCCTGTGCACCAAAAGTTTACAGGTTCAATTCCCAGTCAGTGCACATTCCTGGGTCATGGGTTGGATCCCCAGTCAGGGCACATAACGGGAGGCGACTGGTAGATGTTTCTCTCTTGCATCAATGCTTCTCTCTCTCTCTCTCCTTCTCTCCTTTCCTCTCTCTCTAAAAGTAGTGAAAAAAAAGTCCTTGAGTGAGGATAAGAAAAAAATAGATATTAGATAAACATTAACACAAAAACACTTGCTACATGTGGGCTTCAGAAGCTCTTCATTAGGAATGGGAATTGTACTTACTCTTTTTTTTTAGATTTTTATCTAAATGAATTCTTGGGAAAGCAAATATCAATCCAAATGAGCTGACCAGTAAGAAACTAACCAATAATCACTTTTGGAACTTTGGTCCCTAATACATAGATTTCTAAATATCATATTTTTCCAAATCCTGCATTTATCAATAGCTACCATTTATAAGATAAATGTTGTCACTATTGTTAGTGTTTTAATCAATTTTTTCAAAACATATTATAAAAGAAGATGGATAATCTAAGTTCCTAGTTTTAGCTTCTCAGCAGGTTGATCCGAGTCTGCTTAGGAACAAAACAACTCAAGTTGGAACCTAGGATTTCTTGGTCAGAGCACACAAGCAGCACTATTTTTATTTCATTGGCACTTGATGGTGCGAGACTTGTTAGAGGCATGTGCTTTCTGTATTTCCATCTGACTGAACCCTGACATCACTGGTGCGTGGAGCTTGAGAGCTGAACCAGTTAACAGCTGTCTGTCAAATCAATTGACAAAAGGCAAGTCGAGACTGACCCTAGGCCATGCAAATATCATATTTTCCAATGGATGTTAAGGTAATAATGTTCCCTTTGCGATGCCATTCTAGTTGCTCTGACTTCTCCCGTTCTTCTTGTATTTATATGCAGACTTATTTCATTAAATTGAGTGTTACATTGAATATATATCCAGCAAAGTTCTGGTATCTCTAGTCAGTAATATTCTAAGAAAAATGTAGTTTTGTATCCTGAGTATCAAGTAAAGAAGATACTTAAAGAAGAGATAGAACACAGAGATTAAGAGCACAGACCTGGGAGTAAAATACCTTAAACTCTGTTGCTCCACTTTGAGGTAGCTGGGGGCAGGGTGGTCGAAGATTGAGAAAAGTACTGATTTAACTTCTCATTGCTTTGGTTTCCGCATGTCTAAAATGGAGTTAATAATAGCTGCTATCACATTAGGTAATAATACCTTCAAAGCTTTTTGTTTTTAAGTAAGAACACCTAAACAAGTTTCTACAATGTCATTTTGCAGCCTTTTATTTTATTTATTTTTATTAATTGAATTTATTAGGATAACATCGGTTCACAAAACCATGTAAGTTTCAAACGTTCAACTCAAGAAAACACCGTTTGCACAATGCATCGTGCACCCATAGCCCCAAGCAAAGTGCCTTTTCATCCCCGCTGTCTCCCCTCGGCCCGCCTCCACCTAGTTCCCACCCGCTTTCCCTCCGGCTATTACCTTGCTGTGATCTGTGTCTCTGTGTTATGTATGCATGTTTTTTTGGCTAATTACTTCACCTTCTTTCAATAAGGCCCTCAACCCTCTGACAACTGTCAATCTGTTCCATTATTCTATGCCCCTATTTCTATTTTGTTCATCAGTTTATTTTGTTCATTATATTCCACATATAAATGAGATCATATGGTATTTGTCTTTCTCTAACTGGTTTATTTCACCTAGCCTAATGATACACTATGCCAAACCTTTTAGAGTTGACAGGATGTATTAAACAAAATTCTAGATTAAATTATTAATTTACACATTGTTCAATTTATGAAATTGTGAAGGCTAGGTTTGGAAAATAACTTTGTACTATGAGTGACATATTTATTAATATTTAGTCTTTCATCCTTAAGTGGTAATGTCCTTGGAAATCACCTCCTGTAAATATGTGCTTGGAAGCTTGGTTTCTAGACCAAAGTAATGTATGCAATGATACATCTTAATATGTCTTGTGTGCTGCTGGCTGAAATCTATATAATTATTAAAGTGATGAAATGCTTTAGTCATACTGTAGTTACCTAAGCAACTCGTTGCAATGTAGGTTGTAAATTGCTGCCTTTTTCATATTTTTAAAAAAGATCATGCCATATAGACTACTTTAAAATAACTTGAAGAAACCCTTTAGTTAATATTTTAGCTTCATTATAGCAGTATTATTTTATCTGTAACATTATGGTAATTTTATAGTTACCTTTTCAAAAAATCTAGCTCAATTACTTTTTAAAAAATAAACTTTTTAAATATATTTTTCATTGAAAAATACTTAGCAATATAATAGAAATTAATAAAGCAATGACAAAACAAAGTCCCTGCCCATTTGAGCTGAGGTTCCATTGGGGGAATTAGACTCAAAATATGCCAAATACATAGGAAAAAAAAAAAAACCAAGATAAAGACATAGAGAATGGCCTGGGTTAAGAAGTGGGGTATGTAAGGAAGTTTACAAGGGGGCAAGTTTACTATTTAGAAGGTGGGTCAGAAAGACCTCTTTGTAGAGGTAACGACTGAGCATAGAGCTGAGTGAACTGAATAGCCATGAGACCATCCTGGGGAAAATCACTCTAGGTAGAGGAACAAGAACCTAATAAGATCAAGAACAGAATGAAAGCCGGGATAGCTCCAGGTTAGTATAAACCAAACAGATATGGCATAATCTGGTTTAGAATTTTCCAAAGTTACTCTAGTTGTGTGAAAAAGGATGAAGTGTGGTAGGGAGCGGTGAAGTAAAAAGAGGCAAGACTGGAAACTTGAGTGCATTTAGAAAGAAACTATAAGAATTTAAAGAAAAAGGATAGTAACACAGCCCAGGGTCATAATTAAAGTAATGCTAATTAGCCTTTTTCAAGGTATATTTTGGAAGACGAATCCACAGGTCTCAAGGCCTTCCTTAGATATTCACTAAGCACCTACTTAACTGGGCTTTCCTAAATTTAGGAGGAGAGAATCTCTGCGGGTCAGCTTTACAAATGGTAGTGCTTCCTGGAGGTCCTTCTTGGAGGAAATTTCATTGATTTGAAGCCATTGACGTTGACTTCAAAGGTTATTTCACTCAACTTCTCAGCTGCAGGTGTACTCTCCTATATTCTACCTGAAGGTGATCATTCAGTCTTTTTTAATACAACTGTAAAGGTATCTTTTTTTAATATTAAACTTACAATTGGCTACCTGATTTTTCCTTTAAAGTAGAGAATAGAATAAACTTGCTGCTTGTCTGTAGCTATTATTTCATCTTATAGTGTATTTTTGTTGACCAGAATTTTTAAAAGGATGTTATGTGAAATACTGAGGTCAGGTAACTTGGGAGACCATGATATTCAATAAGCTACTCTTTAAAAAAAGCATTGGAGCCTGCCTATGTGGTTCAGTTGGTTGGAGCATCACCCCATACACCAAGAGGTTGTGGGCTCAATACCTGGTCAAGGCCCATACCTGGGTTGTAGGTTCTATCCATGGTCTGGGCACATACAAGGGACAACAGACTGATGTTTCTCTCTCACATCGATGCTTCTCCCTCTTTCTAAATCTCTCTCTCTCTCTCTCTCCTTCTCTCTCTTTCTCTCCCCTCTCTCTGTCTCTGAAATCAATAAAAAATATCCTTGGGTAAGAATTAAAAAAAAATAAGAAAGCACTGGACACCTTAGTAAAATTTTGAGATGCTCTTCAGTAAAGAAACCTTTTCTACCTTGATTAACATTGTGTTCTTGAAACTTTTCCTACAGTGTAACACTTACATTCCTTTTTAAAACATGGCACTAATTCATATTTCACAAAATTAGAGTATGTGTCTTAGTCTTTGTAGTTGACAATATATATCCAAAATATGGCAAATAATTTAACAAATCAATTCTGATGTGGTTGGAGTGGCAGCATAGTCTCTGTGGCAATTACTTCATGTAAACTTGAATCAGGGTTCTTTTGAAGCAACTTAAGGCTATGTTAAATGTGTTAAGTATATTGCATCATCATTCACGATAAATGCCAATGTTCCCTCAAGTGTCCGAGTTGCCAAAGCATTTATTTCCTGTGTAGTTGATGTTTTTAGCATACAGGCAAGATTTAGAATTCCTAATGAATTTTAACAGAAATTGAAACATTACCAAATCTTTCTCATTCTTGATTCTATCTTTGTTTTTATTGACACTGTCTTTGTGCCATCTATATTCTTCATTGCTCTATGTCACCTATACCTTTTATTTTCTTCCAGGAAATTAGGGAATTTGATTTTTTTTTTTAAGCCAAAGACAATTCTGCTCTGATCTTGATTATGTCCTTCCTTTTACTTGCTCTGGGGTTTGTTTATTGTTGTTTCTCCAGTTCTTAGAGATGTAAGGTTAGGTTGTTTATTTGAAATGTTTACATCTTTTTTTAGGTAGGGCTGTATTGCTATGAACTTTCCTCTTAGGGCTGACTTTGCTGTGTCCCATAGGTTTTGGACTATTATACATCCATTTTCATTTGTTCCAGAAACATTTTCATTTCTTCTTGGATCTCATTATTGACTAATTCATTGTTTAATAGCATGCTATTTAGTCTCCATGAGTTTGAATGTTTTGAATGACATAGAGACTAAAAGAACAATTCAAAGGATCAATAAATCCAGGAGTTGGTTCTCTGAAAGGATAAACAAAATAGACAAGACTTTAAGCAGACTCATCAAGAAAAAAAGGGAGAGGACCCAAATAAATAAAATCAGAAATGAAAGAGGAGAAATTACAACTGATACCACAGAAATACAAAAGATTGTAGGAAATTACTATAAAGAACTAGAAGCCAAGAAATTTGAAAACTTGGGTGAAATGGACAAATTTCTAGAAAATACATAATCTTCCAAAACTGAATGAAGAAGAATCAGAAACCTGAACAGACCAATAACAGCTGGTGAAATTGAAGCATACAAAAAAACACAAACAAACAAACAAACAAAACCCAAAAGTCCAGGCATACAAAAGCCCTGACCAGATGGTTTCTCGGGAGAATTTTACAAAACATTTCAGGAAGAGCTAACCCTTGTCCTTCTTAGACTATTCCAAAAAATCCAAGAAGAAGGTAGACTCCTAAATTCTTTTTTTGAGGCCAGCATCGTCCAAATCCCAAAACCAGATAAAGACACAACAGGAAAGAAAACTATAGGACAATATTACTGATGTACATAGATACTAAAATCTTCCACAAAATATTGGCAAACTGCATCCAGCAATACATAAAAAATCATATACCATGATCAAGTAGGATTCAGCCCAAGGAAGCAAGAAGGGTACAGTATTCACAAGTCAATAAATGTAATACATCACATAAACAGAAGGAAAGACAAAAATCATATGAGCATATCAATAGATGCAAAAAAGCATTTGATAAAGTGCAGCATCAATTTATGATAAAAAACACTCAGCAAAGAGGGAGTAGAGGGAGAAAGCCTAACATAATAAAGGCTATGTACTCTGATACATACAATATCATGCTGAACAGGCAAAACTAAAAGCTTTCCCACTAAGATCAGGAACAAGACAAGGATGTCTGGTTTTACCACTTCTATTCAACATAGTATTTGAAGTCCTAGGCACAGCTATAAGGCAAGAAAAATAAATAAAAGGCATCCAAATTGGAAAGGAGGAAGTAAAACTGTCATTGTTTGCAGGGGACATGATAGTGTACACAGAAAACCCTATACTCCACCAAAAATCTACTTGACCTAATAAGTGAATTTGGCAAAACAGCAGGATACAAAGTCAGTATTCAGAATAGAAGGCATTTTTGTATACCAACAATGAAATATCAGAATCAGAAATCAGGAGAAAAGTCCCATTTACTATAGCAATAAGAAAAATAGAATACCTACTAATAAACTTAACCAAAGAGGTTGAAGACCTATACTCAGAAAACTACAAAACCCTGAAGAAAGAAATTAAGGAAGACACACAAAAATGGAAGCATATGCTATGTTCATGGATTGGAAGAATTTGTCCATACTACCAAAGGCAATTTATAGATTCAATACAATCGCTACTAAAATATCAATGACATATTTTACAGACATGGAACAAACATCTCAAAAATTTATATGGAATCATAAACAACCTTGAATAGCTGCAGCAATTTTGAGAAAGAAGGGTAAAGTAGGAGAGATCACAATACCTGACATTAAACACTATTATAAGTCCACTGTAATCAAAACAGTCTAGTACTGGCATAAGAATAGACACACAGATCAATAGAACAGAATAGAGAGCCCAGAAATAAATCCATATGTCTATGGTCAATTAACATTTGACAAAGGGGGCAGAAGCATAAAATGGAGTAAAAATAGCCTCTTCAACAAATGGTGTTGGGAGATCTGGACAGTCACATGCAAAAGAGTGAAATTCGACCAACAACTTACACCACACACAAAAATAAACTCAAGATGGATAAAAGACTTAAATATAAGTCACAACACCATAAAAGTCCTAGAGCAGAACATAGCCAGGAAAATCTCAGATATTCCACATGGCAATATTTTCACCGATATGTTCTCTAGAGCAAGAGACATAAAAGAAAGAATAAATAAATAGGACTTCATCAAAATAAGGAGCTCCTGCATGACCAAAGAAAACATCAACAAAATGAAAAGGGAACCAACCATATGGGAAAATATATTTGCCAATGATACCTCGGACAAGTGTGTGATCTCCAAAATATGTAAAAAACTCACAAGACTCCACTCCAGGAAGACAAACAATCCAATTAAAAAATGGGCAAAGGACCTGAACAGACAGTTCACCAAGGAGGACATACACAGGGCCCAGATACATGTGGAAGGATGATCAGCATCACTAACCATCAGAGAGATGCAAATTAAAACCACAATGAGATACCACTTCACACCAATTGCATTGCTTATTATAAACAAATAATCAAACAACAAATGCTGGCAAGGATGTGGAGAAAAAGGAACCCTAGTACACTGTTAGTGGGACTGCAGACTGGTGCAGCCACTGTGGAAAATATGGAATTCCCTCAAAAATCTAAAAATGGAACTGCCTTTTAACCCAGCAATTCCACTGTTGGGGACATACCCTAAGAATCCTGAAACACCAATTCAAAAGAACCTATGCACCCCAATGCTCACAGCAGTGTTATTTAAAATAGACAAGTGCTGGAAACAACCTAAGCACCCATCAGAAAAGAAGTGGATCAAAAAACTGTGGTACACTTACACAATGGAATACTACACAGCAGAAAGAAAGGAGGAGCTACTACCTTTTATGACAGCATGAATGGAACTGGAGAGTACTGTACTTAGTGAAATAAGCAAGGCAATGAAAGACAAATACCATATGGTCTCACCTATAAGTGGAGTCTAATCAACAAAACAAACAAGGAGCAAACAGAACCAGAGGCATGGAAACAAGGAACAGACTGACAGCGATTAGAAGGGAGGATGGAGGGGAATTGGGGGGAAAAATGGTAAGGGTGTAGTCAAGAACCAGGGATAAATGAGTCATGGACATGGATAACAGGGTAGGGATAACTATGAGGGGTTGTGTGGGGCAAGGATGAGTAATGGGAAAACTGGGACAACTGTAACAGAACAATAAAAAAGTAGAAGGAAGTGGAGAGGTGGCTAACAGGCATAAGATTTCCTTGAAATGTGTGAAAAACTGAATGATTTGGGAGTAGAATTCTAGAACACTGTTTTTTAAATTAGCTCCCAAAAGACTTAGAGATTTAATAGCTCAGAGAGAAATATTTTAAATAACATTTTTTACAATGCTAAATATAAATCTAAATCCAAAATACTCCTCTATTTCCTTTATAATGCTATGGTTAATGCAAATGACACAAAAATAATCAATGCTGTTTTCCAATATTGCTATATGTTGTTGCTGTACTTCAGATAATATAATTACCCTTAATAAGCAGTAGTGGAAGCAATGCTCTACTATGTTATAGGTGCAATAAGCACTTATCCTCCCCCCAAATTTTTTATTTGGTGCAAAATTATCATTGTATGTGTTAGTGTAGCAGTGGTGCATTCTTAAACTTGAATGCAATCATAAAAATATTTAGCACTTGTACATGAGCTTGAAACTGGCAACGATTGATATCTATTTGGTATACCACTATCTTCCTTTGCTCATCTCTCAGTTAAATAAAATACACAATGTGATACTATTTAATACAGCATTTTTTAAGGCTTATAGAACAGTTTAGGAGTGTCCCACTCATAAGATATAAGATGAATTTAGTTGGTTTAATTCCTTGAAGTGTTTTGCCCTGGTTGGTTGGCTCTGTGGACTGAGTGTTGGCTTGTGAGCCAAAGGGTCGCTGGTTCAATTCCTAGTCAGGGCACGTGCCTGGGTTGCATGCCAGGTCCCCAGCAGGGGTCACAGAAGAGGTAACCACACATTGATATCTTTCTCCCTTGCTTCCCCCCTCCCTTCCCCTCTAAAAATAAATAAATAAAATCGTTAAAAAAATAATTCCTTAAATTTTTTTTAATCCTCACTCATGGATACATTTGTTGATTTTAGAGAAAGGAAGGGAGAGTGAATGAGTAAGAGAGAGAAACATCAATGTGAAAAGTATCAGTCAGTTGCCTCCTGCATATGCCCTGACCAGGGATCAAACCTGCAGCTGAGGTATGTACGCTGTCCGGGAATCGAGCCCACAACCTTTTGGTGTAAAGGATGACACTCCAACCAACTCAGCCACCCAACCAGGGCAAATTCCCTTTTAATAGAGCTTCATTATTTCATCAAGTACATTTTAGGATAACCAAAGATTAAACCTAAAGAAGAGTAAAATAACAGCTGAGACCAACTACAAATTAGGTTTTGTTTTAGTGCTGAGAAAACAAAAATACCAGGCTCAAGATACATAGAAAAGTTTCGTGAATCAATAAGAGTACGAACAACCCACTAAAAAAATGAGCAAAAGTCATGCATGAGCAGAAATTTCACAGATGAGGGAATATGAATTTTTACAAACATGCAGAGATGATGAGAATCATAACTGATCTCCAAAATGCAAATAAATAGCACACTGAAGTACCATTATATATCATTTTGATTGACAAATATAAATCTGATAAAACCTCACATTAGAGTGCTGGATATCTACACGGTATCTGATACATTGCTGTTAGGAATGTAAATTTCTGTAAACATTTTGGAAAGGAATTTGGTATTTTCTTCTATTTTCTAGCAAGCATATCCTCTATGACTCAACATTTACACTTCTGCAAGATAGCAGGGGACAAAAACAAGAAGGTTCATCGCAAAATTATTCACAAAATGATTCTAGCAAAAGTGTAGAAATCACCTAAATTCCCATCAGGAAAAAAGTAGATAAATTGTGACATATTCACCTAAAAGAGCAGTAAAAAAGTGAACTACAGCCCAACTGCAATTTGAATACACAATAACAATATATAGAAAACATAAGCCCCCAAAGATTAAACATAGCATGATAACTTTTGCATAAAATTAAACAAATAGATTAAATTATGTTTAGATATAGATATAGGGAAAGAAAATAAAAAGAAATTAATGATAAACATAAAATTTAAGATGATGTTTGAGGAAGGCTGGAGAATAGAATAGTTACAAGATGGGAGGACTCAAAGCTAGATGTAAATTATTTTCAAGATTTCAACTTTTGTTGTAGCTAATAGGTTTATGGTTACTTATGACATTCTTGGGGAAAAATTAAGAAATTAAATTTTTATAAAGAAAATTGTGCATAAAACAATGACAAGAGTGTGTCATGAACCAAGGATTAATATTAATTAATGAAAGTCTGTGAAATGGTGGTCTGTTGTATATACAAATATACAATAATAAAAATACATGAGACTGTGCTGAACATCCTAGACAGAGTGAACAACTTTTTCTGTTAAATTTCTGCTACATGCTTGATTTTCTCTTTTCTGAGTACAGTGTAATTTTGGTTAAGAGTAATGGTTAATTCATTTCTGGATAATTTAGATTTTGTTATATGCACATGGCCAAGGGTTACTCTCCCTCTCATATCTCGTAACCAATTCTTGATGGAAATTATCTGAATACCATTAGAAGGGTCTTGTTATCTTATTATTATTTTGTTGGGGGAAAGAGCAAATCATACCCACTTTAGTAATAAGATCACCTACCGTTTAAGATTTTGTAGATCAGGTTGTAGTTCAGGAATTTAGTGAGAAACAAAGGAAAATATTTTTCATCAATTTGGGAACTAGGCTAAAACAAATGTTACCCTCTCTTTATCTATTGATTATATAATGGAAACCTATTTAGAATTCATTTAAATAACAAAAAGACCTTGCATTCCAGAAAAATAAATAAAATACATTTGCTAAAATTTTAACATTTGATCTTTTTGATTTTCCTTCAAAAAAAAAAATCACTGTTTTGGGCAAGTGGGTCACTGCTTTCTTGAAATTTGTCAACACAGTCAGACACTGAGTCTATCACTCTGCTGTTTTATCTGCCCACTAAGACACTTGTGAGCTGGCACTCTTATGGAAAGACTCACATTCATCTTACTGTCAGAACACTTCTTGGAACAGAAGCTATACTTTGTCTTCTTGATGTTTGCAAAGCTTTAGAAAATCAATCGTCAATGCAAAGAGTTCAGGTATGTTATGCAATATTCAAATTAAGAGTAAAAATTTTTATTGATGCTTTATGCTATGTTATTGGCTTGAAAATAAAATTAGCAACAATTTCTTCAGAAGTATAGTCCATTAAAAGACAACTCTATGGATGTAGAAATATGAAAAAAGGTATCGGTTAGAATATTTTAGAAGCTACACATTTTCAAGGTGACAGAAACTTAATTTTGTGCTATTTTCTAATATTATCACGTACTCTATGTGGCTTTATAACATGAAGACTTCATTATTCTAGGCTTCAGATTATATTATTCATACAATAATACTTTATCAATGTAAACATTTCAAAATCAATTTTTTTGCACTTATGTGTATGCAAAAACAAAATATACCAGTACACTAATATTTGATACTAGTCGGGCAAGATAAAATTTACTAAGGACAAAAATAGTTTATAATTTGAGACAAAAGGACACACTCGGTTGGTAGAGCTCAGTGGATTGAGCATGGGTCTGAGAACCAAAGGGTTGCCGGTTCGATTCCCTAGTCAGGGCACATGCCTGGGTTGCAGGCCAGGTTCCCAGTACGGGGTGCGTGAGAGGCAACCACACATTGATTCTCTCCCTCTCTTTCTCCCTCCCTTTCCCTCTGTCTAAAAATAAAATCTTTATAAAAAAGGACACAAAAAGTAAAAAGAAAAAGTCTAGAGAAATTTAAGGATAATAAGAAGGACATAATTATTTAATTATTATGAGAAAATAAACAAGTCAAAAATGATCAGTGCTGAGAATGGATAGACTCTAACTTGAACATTCATTTTTCTCTTTAGCTTTCAGTAGGTGATCTCCAGTTATCAGTGGGGGTATGTTGCCCCGCGGCTAAAAGACATCATTTCCCCTATTCTGCCTTATAGTTCTAGTGACTAAGTGACTGAAGTCTGGGGGAAAAATGTTAGCCAGAATATTATGTGGGACATTCTTAAAGTTGCCTCTTCCTCCTCTTCTATCTTACTCTGTTTGATGAATGGGGTTTCAGCGGACTCCTTGTAGCACAAAATAACCTTGAGAATGGAAGCTATGCATAGCAGAACAACCACAGGGCATGTGGTAGTGACACACTGGAGCCACCACACAAGCCCTGACTGCTCACTCCTGGACTTCTTTCCTACTGGAGAAAGTATTATATTGTTTAAGTAATGGTATTTTTCACAATTGAATCTAACCCTTACTTGTTTTGGTTCATTTTATCTTTACTCATTTTCTCTAGTTCTCCATTCATCTTCATATTCTCGAATACTGTATCTTTGAGAAACCAGCTCCTACTTTTGGGAGTCCTTTTTTGATTTTCCAATTTAGGGAATCTCACATCACCATATTGATTCATCTGTTTGTTAATCAAATATTTGTACTTAATAGCTACTGTCTTAAGATGTATCTTACATTGTTTTCTTAAGTTCTTATTAAATGTTTGTTTTTGACCTTTTTGTGTATTCACTTGTATTTGTCATAACTGCTTAAATCATCACCTGTAACTATCTATTAGCAGAAACAGTCTAAAAAACCAAACAACTTTCCTTCATTTCCAATGTTGAAAAAGGATATTATCAATCATCTATAGTCCTATACATTTCCCTCTCCATACCACTCAGATCAGCTTCTTAATCCTGTTTTTTCTGCCTTCTTTATTTCTCTGCAATCTAAATTTTTTTCATATCTATATTCATTGTGTTAGTTCAGATCTTTATTTTTTCAACTTTCTTTTTTTTTATTATATTTTTTTCCATTACCTTTTATCCTGCTTATACCTGCTCTCCTGCCCTCACAATCACAACACTGTTGCCCATGTCCATGAGTCCTTTTTCCTTTCCTTTTATTTTTTATTTTTTGCTAATTGACCCCATCTGCACTCCTTTAGTCTTCTTCCTCTAAAGTGATTTTAGGGAAAACAAGTTTATTAATGTTATCCTGAGCTTTTTACCCAAGCTTTTTGCAATACACTCTTCATGCATCTTATATGTAGTTGGCAAATTCTACCATCGCTGGAAACTGACTTCTCCAATCTCATCTCTTAGCTGATTTTCCTTTTCATATCAGTTTGCTAGGGTTTCCATAACAAAACAGCAAAAATGTATTTTCTCATAGTTATTGGGAATAAAAGTTCAAGATTGTGGTGTCCTGTGAACTCTCTCTTTGGCTTGCATCTTTCCTGACATCTCTCTGTAGGTCTTAATGTCTTCTTACATGGACACCAGTCAGATTAGATTAGGGTCTACCCTAATGGCTTCACTTTAATTTAATTATTCTTATCTTCAAATACAATCACTTTCTGAGGTATTGGGAAACAGTTGTTTCTTAAACTTTAGTTTAAACCTCTGCCTGCAGTAACCCCAAAGTTAACAAACACTCCTTTTCTCCTCTCTCTTCCCACCTCTTTCCCACCCCCACTCCATTTTTGAAAACTTTGCACAGGCTTCTGCCTCCCTGTTTATATTCAGGTTACTGCTAATTCAACCTTTTGTGATTCTGCTTAGAGTGTATTCTTCTGTGCAGCTTTCTCAGAATTTCCCTTCTGGATCTTTCCCCCATTTCTATGTCCCCTGACTTACAAAGCCCTCATATGTGCCTCTGTGAAATCTTTGATTATCCTTGGAAGAGTCTAAATAACTAGAGCAACTCAGAAACAAAATTTAAATTGAAGGGGTCTAACTCAAGAGTCTATAGTCATTACATGGAGATGCATTAATGTAGAGATAAATTGTTTATACGATCATCATTTTCATCAGGGAGAATTTCAAACTCCTTAGCCTGATATATGAGCCTCCATCAATAGCTGACTCCCAGAGGATAACTTTTATTCATTTTTCAATTCCCAGTCTAAACATTGCTTTAGGTTTAGAATTTAAGGAAAGGGGAAATTTGAATCATAAGAGAAGTAAAGTTTTCTACTCATTTCTTTTTTCTAATGTGCAATAGTGTATGCCATTTTGAAATGTTGTGATGCCTCTATGAATTCACTAGCTGATATACTAAGAGACAGTTGAAAAAACAAGCACTGCAAGTGTTTAAAAAAATAAAATAGGCCAAAGTTGTCATAAAAAGAAATATTTTTTTCTGACCACATTATCTTGTCTGATTTCTACCCTTTTCAAAAAAAAATGTCAAAAATAGTCACAAGGGTACCCACTTATCTTCAGAGGATGGTAATTCGATAATCAATGACCATTAGGTAGTTTCTTCAGCAAAATATTCCAAATGCTTGATATTTATTCCAACTTCATGGTTAGTTTCTGTTTATTTTGTTGTAGCAGGTATTTTGACTTGGAAAATTACAATGGTTACTGAATTTTAAGGATGTGACTTAGTTGCAAATACAATATTATAGTGTGCCAGTAGGGATTTGTAACCCATTCCACCATTCTTTTGACATTGTTTCTGTAAGTGCTGGCTCTGAATAATATGTAGAT
This sequence comes from Mormoops blainvillei, assembly GCA_004026545.1. Classification (NCBI taxonomy): domain Eukaryota; kingdom Metazoa; phylum Chordata; class Mammalia; order Chiroptera; family Mormoopidae; genus Mormoops; species Mormoops blainvillei. The sequence continues at coordinate 128,260 of PVJD01000830.1, forward strand.
AAACAATATGATTGTATAATACATACAAAATACATAGGATACAGAACTGACATATCCTAGGATACATAGGATATAGAATTGATATATCCTAGGAACTAACTTCAAAAGATATAGACTCTTCAAGCATCCAATTCCAGATTTGCTGACCTTCGACAGTAAAACCAGGATGAACTGAACTCAGGGTGACTAAACATCAGACCATCCCTTGCCTTATCAGAATGGACTGCAGTAGTCTGCATGTAGAGGACTCTTCAACCCCCTCGCTTGATCTCTTTGTCCTGCCCCCCTTTCTCTCCTTATAAAAACCTCTGTCTCTGCTGAGAGGTGGAGATAGTCTTTGATACATGAGTCCCCCATTTTCCTGGGGAGATGGGCTTTTAGATGAGTTCCCCATCTTCCAGGTGCCCAGTATCTGAAAATAAAACCACTTTCCTTTACACCAGTACCTGCTTCTTGAGTAATGGTTTTCAAAGTGGCAGGCAGCCAGACCTCTGCTCAGTTACAGTAATTTAAAATATGTTTAAGTTAAAGGCAGTGTGGTTTAATGGTTAAAGCAATAGGTTCTGGGTTTAAATTCTGGTTCTGTACTTAATAGCTATAAGACTTTGAGAAAATAATTAGTTTTATATTAATTATTAGTAGAATGATAGTAATATGGCCTTATTCATGGGGTTATTCTGAAAATCAAGTAAGATAATATATATTATATAATTACCATAGTGCATGGCATACAGGGATACTTGGCCAATGTCATTGCAATTTTTCCATCTCTTTCTGCATTTCATTTTTTCCCTCCATTTAGAAATCATGTACTATTTATGGTCTGGGGTGTCTGTGATGAACAGTACAGTCAAGTTCTGCTCTAATGGGCTTTACAGCTGATATAGAACCTTCTAATATAGGTTAAGAAGCTGTATTTAGATAGTCAAGGTTGTGTGACCATGGAAGGGTTACTTGACCTCTTTGTGACTGTTTTTTCATTTATAAAGTGAAGATAATAATACTTAATAGGTTTGCTATTAATATTAAGTGAATCAATAAATTTAATTCTCTTAGAACAGTGCTGGGTACATAAAAGATGTTCAGTAGAGGTTGATTGCAATTCGAATTAATCCACCAACTTTTTGAGCTATTCACAGGACTGAATTTTTCAAGTCAGGCTGCCACAAATCAGTATTATAAGTAGTATCAGCCTAAACTAAATAATTTCAAGATACAAACAAATAGTTCATCAAGAATGGCTCTCCAGATCTGTCCTGCCTGTAACAGGTGTGTTAGCCCAGCCAAGATAGGTAAGTGGGGTATGCATAATTTCTCACACAGTGGGAAGCATTCCATTTATGAAAAATTTTATGCCTCGGGGTTAGACAACCTATATGGTATTCTCCAGGGAGCAATGCCTCCTAGACCTTGGATTTATTTGTTATAGGTCATCCTTAGCCAGAGACATCCTGTTAAGGACGCTTCAATGTTAGGCCTTTTCTTCCTAGCAAAGAGCATTACTCCATTTATCCAGAAGAGGTCCAGTTGTTAAGGAGACTAGACATGGTCACTTCCTGTTATTCACTGAATGTTTTTGACCCCTCCCTCAATTTATATGTTGAATCCCTAACTCCCAATGTGATGGTTTTTGGAGATGGGACATTTAAGTGGTAATTAGGGTTAGATTAGCTTATAAATTTGAGGCCCTCATGATGGAATTAGTGGCCTTGTAAGAAGAGAAACCTCTTTCTTTACATGCCCAATCATGAGGAAAAGGACATATGAGAAAACACAGGGAAGGTGGCATTGTGCAAGCCAGGAAGAGAGCTCTTACTGGAATCAAAGCAGCTGGCACCTTGATCTTGGACTTTCCAGTTTCAGAACCATGAGAAATAAATTTCTGCTGTTTAAGCCATCCAGTCTGTGGTATATTGTTAAGGCAAATAGGCTAAGACACTTCCCTTCACTCCTTTCCCCCAAGGTCTTTCCCTGAGAAAGGGAGTGAATGAATAAATATATCATAGGCCGGGTTCCTTAATCTTCTATCTACCTTTTAACATTTTTTTCTTTTTTAAATAATGGAGTACATACATCTGTTATATTCTTATTTCCATGCAACACTCAAAAATACTTTTTTTTTTTAAATAGGAAAATTTTTCACAGGGTTCCAAAATCAAAATTTTTCACAGGGCTCCAAAATCAAAAGAACTTATAAGGTCTCACCTCAAACGTTAACACCACCTGCCCAATTACCCCTTTATCCTCACCACTTTTATTAATTTCTGATATTTTCTGCATCTTGCTTTCTTCACCTTAAAATATCGTGGAGACCTTTCCAAATCAGTATGAAGAGAACTTCCTCATTCATTTTCAAAACAGCATAGTATCCAGTGGTATGGATGCATGGTATCTGTACCATAACAATACAAGGTTAAACAAAATGATGTGAAAGATGAACCTCTAGAAATGTCAAGTGCACCTATCTGGCATGTTCCTATGCCACTCTATAGTCAATGTACTCTGTGTTCTCAGGTGTTTATTTTATTTTTTATTGGAGTAATTACACTTAACATAAGTTTAGTCTCTCAACAAATTTTAAGTGCACGATACACTACAACACAATACAATACAGTTAACTATACATACAATGCTGTATAGCAGTTCTCTAGAACATATAACTGAAACTTTATAATAGCATTCACTTTTTTTTTAACATAAGTATATCAACATAGACATAGACAATGAAACATTTTCTACAATTGTAAATTCACAGTGGCCTGACTGCCCTATCTTTCAAGGAAACTTACAACTCAGCATTTGGCTTTCTCATGGTAATAATGCCTAGAAGACATTATCCTACTTTAGCATAGCAAGAAAACTATACTGTTCCAATGTTTCTGAACTTGAATTGATATTGATTAGATTGTAAAAGACCTAAAGAATATATTCTAAATTTGACATATCCTGTTATTCAGCACTAAATATATATAAATTTCCTTTAACCCTGAATAATTGAAAAAGTGATGTCTGCCCATCTGAATAGAGCAAAGTGGTTAACAGTTCAGGATTAAGAGTGAGGCAGATATAGGTTCTAATCCCAACTCGTTTGCAATGAAATAGCTTTGTGATCTTGGGGAAATTCAAATAAACATCAATTTCCCCATAATGTGAGGATATAGAATTTAGGTCAGTAGTTTGTGGAGAGGATCAACAGAAAATGTACATAAATCACATTATATAGTAGTTACTCAATAAATAGTAGCTTTCATTATCATCATCATTATTATTTGCATCTATTTAGGGACATTCTGTAATAGATTTTGGGCAACAGCAATGTATGGCACCATCCTTGCTCTCAAAGCTCATAGTGCAGTGGGAAAAGCATACCGGTAAACAAAGAATAACTTCGATATATAATAAAGAAGTATACAAATAAATGAAATACTATCTCCAGGATTAAAAAAAAAAAGAACTTTTCTGAAGATACATTTTATACAGCAATTATCTTGAAGACATAAAAAGTTCAAGACAGTCTCCACTGGAAGAGTTGCCATTTATATCAGCTTCAGTTTTCATTTGTTAAAAAAAAATAGAGAAATGTGCAACACTACAACAAGGCAGTAGCTATTTTAATTTGAGGGGTGTGGGTTTGGAAGGGTTTTGGATCTGTCAGTACCTATGAGCCTCAATAACTTCTTCTCAATAATGTAGACATACATAAGGGTGTAAGGGATGGAGGGAAACATCTGACATGGATATTTGTTTCTCTTGATTATCAACTATTTTTCCCCATAAAAGCGAAGTATGACAAGTGGCAAGGAAAGCCTAGATGACCCCCTCCTTTTTTTGTATAACAAAACATGAGTTTGGTTTTGGAACAATCAAAAATCATTGAGGAAGCTGCACTTTAAGAGGACTGAGAGCTGAATGCTTCTGGAAGAGGGTCCATAAATCCACAGGCTTTTTACTTTGTTGAAAGTGTCTGGATGTCAAAAAAATTATTCCCCGGTTACCACTGCAGCCTGCACATCTTGTAAGCCAAACAACTCAAGGTAAAGAGAGACTCTGCTCTGGTAGGCACACCATTCCCAGAATTATAAGACACCTTTTGGGTATTAAATGTATAAATTACATGTTATTTATTCTACAGAAGGGCATTCGTAGCAAGCAGGGGCCAGCACCTCAGCAGCAACCAGGAAACGAATTTCGAGCCAGACTCTTTCTGGAGAGGAGTCAGCTTTGAATTCTGAGTTTTTCTTTCCCCAACTGAGTCTCTTTATAACAGTGCTGCAATTCTTATCTAATAGTCTGCCACATAATTTACCATTAATTCATAGGTTTATGTAATCAGAAATCCTAAGTTATATGGGCTTTTGCTCAAAATAGTTTATTATAATTCTTATTGTCACCTCACTTAGATATCAGGAACAGTTATTAAGAATAAGGACGAGAAATGGAAGAAGCATCAAACCTTGTGGCAAGCGAGCAATTTACAGATTTATACCAGGTTCTAAAACATTGAGAACATCTATTGAAACACTGCAAAAAGTCAGTATCCGAGCTACTTGGGATGTTAAACCTAAAAAGTCGCTCCTGGCAAACTAACACACAGAGAAATGAAATGCCTCTTTATCCATTAGCATCTCACCACCAAATTCATTGTTCATGCAGCCTCCGCGGTTTAAGCTTCTTCTTCCTTTTACTGCAACAAAAGGAACACATGGGCGTTGGGTCCGCTCACTCCGACTCCCTGAGCGCGGGTCTCTGAGTAGCATTGTGCACCAACGCAAATTAACGGAGGCTGCTGCTAGCAGTCACCTAATCCTCCAGCGACCCATCATCCCCTAAAAATCGACAGTCCTCGGTCTCTGCTTTCTCCAGAGTCAGTTCACATCAAATTCAGTGCAGTTTAATCCTCGGTATTCTAATGTGTGCCCTGTAAACTACTGGTCCGGCGCGGCGACGATGACCTTCGAATGCTCTGGAGAGATTTCTGAGCTGAGTAGTGCTGCTAGAGTTACCATCAACAGGAGTTTTATCTTTTGAGCCAAATCATCTTCTTGTTCCACTTCTGCGCTTCGGCGGCTCCACGTTCGGTGTTTGCCTTGTGTCGTCTGGGCCAAGTCTACCTACCGCCTTTCAACTTCAAGTGCACTCTCGTAGCGGATCAAGAGCCTATGGTTCCTGAAAGCTACCTGGATGGAGACGGTCGCGGAGCGCCGGGCTCGCGCGGGAGCCAAGGAGCCCCGCACTATCCCTACGCTGCACAACTCTGTGTATTTTTCCAGCTGGTCCCAAGCTGTGGAGATTAGAGAAGTCCCGGAGTGAAAAAACCCGCAGCAATCCTCAGCCTGGCCAGCACTTGGGAAGGCAGAGCAACGCTCTGCAGGCTAATTACCAGGAAGCGACCACCCAGAGCACGAAGGACCACAGTCAAAAACCAGAAGACAAAAGTTTTCTTTCGCTGAGCAAGCCCAGCAGCCCAGTGCGGGTAAGCAAACTCCCGCTAAGAAGCTTCTTCCAGGGGAGTGGCGAATGGGCCCAGGACGCTTCAGGGAGAGAAGTCTCTTTGGTTTGGGCCTCTCCATCTGTGCGGCACCCAGTGATCTCTCCAGGCTGTCGAGGGAAGAGAAAGAAGTTGGGACTGGAGCTAGCTAGAGACCAGGACAGCTACACCAGGACCAAAAACTTGGAAAGGGCTGCTAAAGGGGCTGTCTCCAGACGCCTAATCCCTCCCCTTTCTCCAGCAGAGCCGTTCACCTGCTACCGTCCAGTTTACAGTATAAGCGTAGACCCTAAATTAAGACCCGTTCCAAAAACTAGACTTCACAATTCCTTAGGTTCTTTCTTTCACAAAGATCTACGCGAGCTTCAGGAAATCCTTGGGGAAATGTGTGAGGGAGCAGGCAGGAAAGGCGGGATGCGAGGAGATCGTGTTCGGGGAACAAGGCGTGGGCTCCTCTATTCGAAGGACCTCGGGGAGCCCTTTGGTACTCCTGGGCTTGCAGCTGCAGCCACTTCAAAGCTTGGAGAGGGGAGGGGCGGAAGTGACTCTGGAGGGTGGAGCTGGGTACCAGGTTCGCCTTTAGTCTGGCGATCTAACTCGGTGCTGGAAGTAACTGACCTCAAGGAAAGAACAGTAAAGCCTAGATGCCAGAGAGGGGGCAGGCACCCAGCAGGTGGCCGACCGGACTTGAAGGCTAGTCGCGAGCAACTGCCTGCCAGCAACAATCCAATAACTATTGAGGAGTGGTCCCATCTCCTCGTCATTTGCATCCTTGCAACCCCTGCCCCTCCTTGCGTCTCCCGACTTCTTGCTCTCCAGTGATCTGAGGCGGCCCGCGCGGGGCTGGGCGTGCGTGTGTTGCTGCGCGCTCCCGCGTGTGTGCGCGCCCGTGTGTGTGTGTGCGCAGCCCGCGCGCAGAGCCTGGCCGCCGGGACCTAGCCGCCCGCCACCCGCCGCCTGACTGCTGTCCCTCTTCCTTGCAGCCACTTCCTCGCAAGCCTCCTCACCTGGCGCTGGTAAACCCGGCGCCCGCCGCCGGCCCAGCCCTGCCCGGCCGCAGCAGCCTCAGCTCAAAGTTTCCTCAGCGCAGACACGTTGGTAAAGGGCTACCCAGGGAGATGGATTTCTGAAGCGGTGCCTTGGAGTGGCTCTTCTTACAGCACCTCTCCGCTTTGTTCCCACCTGATCCGAGCAGAGAGTATTAAAGGGAGAAGGTGTGTGTGTGTGTCGAGGGTGGGGGGTGTATTATTAAAAGAGACAAGAGCGGCCACAACTGAGAACATCCGCTTCTTTTCTGCCCGATGCCTTGAAATTGACTGATGATGGACCTGTGAGGTTAAAGAAAATGAAATAGAAAGCCAAGTTGACAGAGGAGGGGCCGGATGCCAGGAAGGTTGTCCCGAGTCTGTTACTACGGGCGTGAAGATTTGTAGGCGCCGCCAGTGCAAGAGCTTCAAACCTACATCCCTTCCTGATCCCCGTGGAAGGAAAAGCCGGCAGAGCTGAGGGAGAGTGAGTCAAGAAAAAGCCTCTGGACTTGTGTGCGTTGCAGCTTTGGCTTTGGATTTTAAGGATAAGAAAGAGAATTAACAGCATTTCAAGGTAAGAAGCAGCAAAACCGTTGCCTGAATTGTCAGGAAGAAGAATAACTTAAATACATGTTGGGGAGGGGATGGAGGGAGCGATTAGGCCAAGTTAGGATATCTCCGGGCGTCACCAAGCGAATGTCTGGGGGCGGGCAAATGGGGGAGTAGCCGGTACAGCCGGTGCCAAGGTGGAAGGCAGCACGCACGAGGAAGTGCCCTGACCATACACTTTTTGGAAGGTATTGGAAAGAGGCACGAAGCTTGGTCGTCTGTCCAGTCTGATTTACAGCGTGTATTTGTATGTGTTCTTCCTACCAGATTTTTTTTTTCTTTAGCACCGCAGACCCACGCCCTCGTTGCCATAGAGCGCTGTGGGTACGCTAGCGCCTCTAGGAAGCGGGGGCAGGTGAGCCTGGCGCAGGTGGGCCGGTGGGCAGGTGGGGGCGGCGGCAGCATCAGGCGGGTGGGTTGGTGCTGCGAGCGAAGCCCAAGCCGCCGCCTGGGCTGGCTCCAGGCAGTCGTCGTCGGAGCCCGGGCGCCGCAGGTCTGTTGCGATTCCTCTCGCTTCCGCTAGAGGCTCCCAGTGGGCACCGCGGAGCGGGTGGGTGTGGGGGCGCCGGCAGGCGGAGGGCGAGCGCTGGGAGCTAGCGTGCCCGCGGGGTGGCGGAGCGGGCGCGGCAGAGGGAGGCGAGCCGGTCTGGGGCCGGGGACGTGAGCCGGAGTGCCCGCGAACCTCCTGGCTGCGCGCAGAGCTGCGGGGACGCGGGTCCGAATGTGTGCTGAGCTCGGAAATGCTGTGACCTAAGAGGGAGCCACTTTGGGGACGCGATCCTGGTCCGCGCCCTGAAGGCAGTCCCAGGAGGTAATGTCTTCTTTCTTCACGTCCCCCTCCCCCTGCCCAGCCCCGGCAGTTTTCGGTAAATTCTTAGCCAATTACTAAAGGTGGGCTGGAGTGGAGTGTGCGGGTCCCTGGGATCTATATTTAAAGGTACCTTTCAGTCTTGCTCCATGGAGCTCCGTGCAATGTGCATTCGAACTAATCCCTTATTTCGCCCGCCTCCCCTGAATATTTGCCGGCTTTAAGGGAAGTTTTCTGCAAAGTGCCTGATGGCTAGTCTTTGGGCCAGGCTGCTCGAAGGTGAGCCAGGGGACCTGCTGTGCTCCCCTAAGCCGCAGTGGTTTGGAGTGCAGGACTTAATGGGTGGGGTGTGGTGGAGAATAAAGTACCACACCCTCTTCATTTCCTCCCCTTCCTTTTCACCTGATAGTGAAGTCTTACCATCTAGGGTTTTACTGATTTCCTTTCCCAAGGGATTGGATCTGAGAACAGAGCAAAGCTGCTGAAAGACTTGGACAGAGATAAAGAAGAAAAGGAAGTCATTGCCAGAACGTCAGGCCAGGAAGGAGGGTGAAGTTAAGCGTGTGTGTGTGTGTGTGTGTGTGTGTGTGTGTGTGTGTGTGGAGGTGTGGAGGTGTGGAGGTGTGGGGGTTTACTGGGTAATAGCCTTGGAGTTAAGATTATTTGATGAAGTCTGATTAATTTCACATGTCACACAGTCTTTGACATAATCTTTGCTCAAACCACTAACAAAAGTCATTTCTGCTAGGTATTGCCTTGGGCACCAGTGGACACTGAATATGTTTGATGACTATGTCTAAACCAAAAAAAAAAAAAAAGTGGGTTTTGTATGTGTTTGGTGTGATTATACCGTGGCTGTCAGGCAGCTGGCAGTTTTTTTTTTGTTTTGTTTTTTTTTGTTTTGTTTTCTTTTTCGGTTTTTTGGTGTGTTGTGTTTGTGAATACCATATGTGGTCATTTTACACTCAGTATTGCAATTTTAGAGTCCTCTAAAGGTGGCTCCTAACAAGCAGGATGTGTGATATTAAATCTCCTGCAGAATAATACTAAAGAAGACAGAAAATATGATGGAACATGGAATATTCTAGGAATACTGAACAAAAGCCAAGATCCAGCATTTGGGAAATGTTGGACCACATACTGAAAGAGTGAACAATATTTTTCAGATATAGAAAGTGATGGTTAACATTTCAAAAGAAAGGGATATTCTTCAGTGCACTATCATCACCATCCAGTAGTGTGCATGACTTCCAATACAGTTAAGAGTACGAGGCAGAAAAAAAAAAAATGAAGCACTTCCTGCTGAAAGCCAGTAAAATGTTTTGCGTCAGGTATTTTACCTTAAGAATTTAAATGGAATGGGTATTGATGGTGACTAAAGTGGTTTGATTATCACTTATATGTAGGGCATCTATAATACTTGATAAGGTAAATGTGTAAGTTAATGTTATATAATAAGTGTAACTTAGTGGAACTGAAATCATGCCAATTTACTGATGTTTTTCATTTAATAACACCTAACATGATTTCCAGAAAGATTCACATAAAGTTTGTCATTCACATATTACATTGCATAGAATCCTGTGCAGAAGGCAAGAATAAATACCTTGCTAAATCCCCAAAAAATGGTTTATATACTTAAAATACACAGTTTTAAAAATTGCATTATGTGACAAAATAAGTTAATTGTCTAAATATTGTTATCTGCATGTACAGCACAAATTATTTATTTGTCAAAATAAATTAACCAAGACATACGTAGGGGTTCAATTTTCATTCTGAAATAATCCGTGTACGTGATGCGTAGGAGATATTGCGATTCTTAATGGTTAATTGAATCAAACTAGTGAGGCTGGCTGCTTTGTAACCTCAAATTCAGTTTTAGGACTCCATCTCTACAGAATTTTTTCTATACTAAAAGTGATTTTAAAGGAGGCCAGACATTGGAATGTTCTAGGGTTGCCATGGACCTGGAAACCCTGTGAGTCTTCTGAAACTTCATGTTAAGAATCAGACGTGATAGGACATTGTCACCAATTAATTGGCTTGGTGCTTCAATTAAAAACTGATTATTTTTCTGGCTCTGGTAGTCATTATGGTTGATTTCATTTGGTCTCTAGATATTCTGTGAAAGGACTCTAGGTGGAAATGTTTTCCTGTAGTACAAGGAGAGGAGGTCATTATATGCAAAAAGGCTTGTCAGTTACTGATTCTCCAATTTGGTTGCATTTTATCATAGGCAGAATGCTATTTAAAAAAAATCAGTTTTCTGAATTTACATGGATACTTCACTCTTTGTAATAGCCCTCAACCTCTGGATAATTCATTTATAATTTTGATGAGGAAGTATGTCACCAAGCCCCTTATGTGTATGATGTAGGGGCTACATTGGTGCTAAGAACTTTAAGAACTGTTTAGTCATACAAGATCTTATTTCCTGAAAGAAAATCAATTGAGCTTAAAAAAGATGTTTAATAGTAAAAAGATAGGACAGACATGTTAAAAAACAAGGAAAAGGTTTATGCATCTAATTGCATGTATGATTTCCTCCTGCAACAACCATTTTTTTATGTTAAAAAATCTTTTTCTATTTTGTTTTCCATCCTCCCTCTTCTCTTTCTTCTTTCCTTCCATCTTCCCCTACCCCCTCCCTCCTTTGTTCCCTTATCTTATTTTTTTTCTCTCTCACTTTTGGTTAAAATATTCCCTTCAGAAAGAAATCCACAGCAGTATACAGGGTGGGGAAAAAATAGGTTTACATTTGTGAATATGTGAAACAGAGCTTATTCTTGTATTATTTTCCATACAAACAACTCTAAACCTACTTTTACCCCACCCTGTATAGTTGGTTATTTTACAATTATCAGTCCATAATTTAATTTTAAATGGAAGTTACTCTTAAAATATTGATTGTTTCATTTATTAAAAATTATTATACAGAAGAAACCCATTAGGAAGTGGGGCTGATTCTTTAGGGAGTGTAAGTCATCGGTTGATCTTTATGTCTTACATCGTGACGCCTGTCTTGCTGCAACTCCACTAGGCTCTGTTTCTGGCAAGCACACTAGCATGGATAGTAGTCACTGGAGAGAGATGGAGTGCCTCGAAACATGGTACATTTGTGCTTTGAGTGACTTATTTCTATGTAGTTAATACACTCTCCATGTGCATAATAGTCAACACAATCAAATCCGAAGTGTTCATATTACACAAATAGTTGAGCCACACTTGTCAGTGTGAAACTGTTCAGAAATTAGTAACCCATTTTAGGAAACCCTTAACTCAAATTCTTTAGTAAATATAACGACATTTTAAATGTCACTCAGGAAAACACAATTGCTGAATGGCCCTTAAATGTCCCTAGAGAGAAAATCTAGCGTCCAAAAATCTCCTAAGAGAAACTAATTCAGTACTACTGGAAGGCAGCATGAGTAAGTTGGAAAAGCACTCAATAGGGTATCAAAAGGCTTGAATTCTGCTCTGTCGGTTATGACTAGTGGTGTCACTTTTGAAAAGTTCTTTTATTTTTCTAAGGCTCAGTGTCGAATAATGTAAAATGGGGAAATTTAATGTCCACCCAACTCTCTTCTTATGTTTAAAATTTGACCAAACCTAGATTTAAGCTTTGGAAGAAAGAAAAATCTTTCAGGCATCAATCATCTCTCTCTCTCTATATATGTATATAGAACATATATATATATCAGGCATTATAACACTTTTAGAGGAGTAAATGAAATATATTTGAAGAATACCTATAAAACTTCTAGAACATGGATTTTGATATGCATTTGATAAGAGGATTTTTTTCTGAAGGAGCTATTAACAAGTGTCATGAAAGAAAGATTTAAATTAATATATTATACCTATGCGAGATGATTTTCTAAAAGTTATTAATGTAGTATAAATTGTGTGATGCTTACTGTGTGAGGCATAAAAGTATATCTGGGCATTTGAGTTGTTTTTAGAGTTGTGATCATGAAGAAGAGGAAAAATGAAAGAAGAGTAAAATACTTTTGAATAATAAAGCTTAAATTCAGTCCCCCCATTGTTTAAACAATCCACATGTTTCTTCTTGTTGTGTATACTTATGACACAAATAGCAATTGTCATTGATTTCATTTGATCAGTTACCCAATTTCTATGAACACTATGAAAATATAAAGCTTGTGAAATGTTAATATAATGGTTTAATTTGTGAAATTGGACACAAAACTAGTACAATATCTTAGATTTTACAACAGAATTTGTCCAGGAATGCTGATAGGCCATTTGTCCTATTTTATTTTAGTGATCTAGCTGCTAATTATATTATTTATAGGTTATTTTCATCAGGCAAATGAGTAAAAAAGTAAATGGTACATATTAAATGACTCATTTATTTGAATAAAATTTTAAAAACTCCATTGAAATAACAATGTGCTCTTTTGATAAAATATGAGGCCTGCTAGGATTTGTGGCTATAATAAATTTTGTTGCTTTTCTAAATGTGTTCACTAGTTAATATAAAGAACAGCCTCTTTACTGGTTTCATGGATAAGTCGAACACTATTTTCTTCCCCAGAATTTTAGTGTCATTGTCAATATAAACTGAGTATTTTTTCTAATAATATTAATAGGGCTAAATGCAAACCTAGATATAATAGAACATAGTATCAAATTGTCTATAAAGTGCTAATTATTCCCTTTGCAAAATTCATTCCCAAATTTCAGTGTAACAGAAATATGTGCTAAAATCTAAGATTCCCAGCACATTTCACTTTCTTGGTGTAGCACTAGAGAGTTTCTGAAATGGATTCTAAATTGGACTGCATAAGAGGATTTTGTGTCTTCATACAATCTCATTCTATTATAATGTAACTGTGGTTAGCTGCAAGAGATCTATCTAGTAGCCAGCATGAAGGGGAATAATTAGCATAAAAACCGGTATTGCTCCTGGTGTACCCGGGGAGCCATCACAGTACCCTGTAATAAATGTTGATTTTGAAATGGTGGGCTTCATTTGTCAAAAGGAAAAAGCCTTTATCTTCATAAATGATTTTTTCCACTGGATTTTGCTATAATGGCATGCATTTATATATTTAATATATTAGATATTATTTTATTATATATTACACAAATATATTTTACTGTATATTGTATGTTTAATGTTACATATATAATTTTATTATATATTTCATATATGTATACATATATACATACATACTTTATATACTATTGTCATATACATTGACTGTGATGCTTACACACACACGCACAGGTACCCCTTAGTCCCTGTGAAGATGTCTTTGACTGTGACCTACTGCTTAAGCATATGATTATAGATTGCAAATTGTTTCTGTTTACGATCTGCCTTCCATTTCATTTGTGGATAAATGCTAAAATCATAGCTTTGGCCTCGATTAGTTAAATTTACGTCATTTAATACTCAACTATTTATTGATGTTAGAGTGATTTTCTGTATCATGGTCAGGATATAATGATGTATATGAATTGGTCCTTGTTCTTAAGAATCTTGTGATTTGTAATGGAGAAAAGGCAAAAGTGGATGGTCTATCCACTTTTGATAGAATGAGTCTATCAACTCATTCAGAAAATTTTTGTTATGTGCCAATTCAAAATAACAATACAAGAGTGTGTCCCCCAGGCAATTCCGAATAGGGTAAAGTGAGAGTAGCCTGGGATTCATAAAAGGGGGAGAAATTGGCTGATATAGTAGAATATAAAGAACAATAAATACATAACCTTACAAACAATTGAAGCAATGCAAATTAACACAGTAGTGACTTGCTGGTAAGTTGGAACAAAGATGAAATCACTGATAGATTTCATATATTGGTGATAGATTAGGGTATTTACACATGCACAGGGCCTGGCAGAAGTAATGCCTGCTTGGTAGGGTAATAATATGGGTATAATCTTTTATAGTTTTAATGTGAACATTTCACCTAAAATGTCATATGGTATGTTTGAGTGTGATAGTGTTATGTTATAGAATTACATGCTTATGATTTTGTAATAAAAGAGTTTGTAATAAAAAGGGATGTTATTTGTGCTGGACCCTCTGTGGGGTGTGTGTGTGTGTGTGTGTGTGTGTGTGTGTAATTGAAGACATTGTAAACTGGTTCAACACATCTGGAGTGAAATTTAAATTATTATTCTTAATATATCTATTATATTATAAATGTCCAAAATAATTGTCTTCATAGTTCCTTTTCTAGGAATTGCCCCTAAGAAATGCTCTTCTGAATCCTCAATGATATTTTATATACTCACAAAAAGTAATATATAACCTGAATGGTTTCATGTGTTTCAGAGGAACTGTATTTATAGTTAAAACCTTTCTATGCCAAATGAACTAGTGAATAATAGACAAAAAAATAAGCTATATCCCTACCTTGCAATAATATTCAGCAATGAAAATGAATGAAATACTGATACATACTACAGCATGAATAAAGCCGCAGAAACATTATGCTGAATGAAAGAAGCTAGGTACAAAAGACTGCATATTATATACTTCTGTTTATATAAAATGTTCTGAAAAGCAAGTCTACAGAATTTCAAAGTAGGTTGGTGTTTGCCTGCCACTGGGAGTGGGGATGGTGAGTGACTGCAGGTGGGGCAAGGACGCCTTGGGGATGATGCAACTCCTATGATTGGATGTGGTGTGGTCGTACAAATTGTAAATTTACTCAAAATCATTAAATTGTTTGGCTAACCTGAGTACATTTTATGTATCTCAATAGAGCTGATAAAAATACCACCAGTTAAAAAAAATATCCCAAAGTGTTCCAACAAAGTAAGCCTCAGGCACGGATGACCTCGCTAATAAAATTTTCTGAACATTTAAGGAAGAATAATACCAATTAGATACACTGTTTTTCAGGAAACTGTAGAGGAGGGAACACTTCCCAACTTACCCTATGAGAACAGCATAACCCTGGTACCAACACCAAAAAATGTCATCATAAAAATAGAAAACTAGAGACCAATATCCCTTGTGAACATAGACATAAACAGTATTAACAAAATTTAGCAATATTTATATACAGTATGTGAAAAGAAAATGCATATGACCAAGCAGGGTTAATTCCAGAAATGCAATTTGGTTTAACATTAGAAAATTAATCAGTACAGTTCACCATATTAACACAGTAAAAAAGAAAAACTCTGTGATCATGTCAGTAGATGCCGCAAAAAGTATTTGAGAACACGCAACACTTATTCTTGATTAAAAATACTCTTAGCAAATATTCTGGGAGAATAAGGGGACCTCCCCTTCACATAGAACATCTGCATTGAAGTGTATGGCTGATACTGTTTTTAATGGGGAAAGACCAAATGCTTTCCCTCTAATCTTAGGAACAAGGCAAGAACGTTCACTCCCATCACTCCTGCTTGACATTGTAATGGAATTTTAGCCAATGAAGTAAGGGAAGAAAAAGACTCCAAAAGGCAGATGTTGTAAAGGAAGAAGCAACACTGTTTAAACTTGTAGTTATTGAAATTTTTTTAAAAGTCCACATATCCCATAGGAATATAATTAAATAAACTTTAAAATACTCATAAAATGGTTTCCATGTTACTTGTTTACATGGTAAGAAGGTAAATGGAATGTTGTAATTCTTTAAATACCATCATGGTAAGCTCTCTAAGATACATTGTTAAGGAGAAAAATGTGGTTGTAGAACAATAACTTAGTTAATGGTAGGTGGATTTATTTTAAGCACTGGGATAGGCCCTGGGTAATAGAGTGTCTGTGGGAAGGGGACAGAAATCCTCTTGCCTTTGAAAGACTTACAGGCTAATTTGGGAAAGAACTTATAAGCAACTGAAAGCAACCAAATATATATTGAGAATTTGTGTTATATGCACATAAGAAACTAAGTTGAATGTTTTATATCTTGTATTTACCCATGAGGGTTGGGAGAGGGACAGGAAGATTTGTCTTGTACCTAGTGAGCACTCAGCGGAGAAGGTTTTTTATAATAGATTAATCCAAACTATTCTTTCCTACTTCATGTTTTTTTCCCTTTGTATCCAGTCATTCATCCATCCACTTTCCAAGGAATACTTACTATACTTCCCTACCACACTAGTTTTTCTTGTATTGTTATGCTCTTTTCTCATTTGGTAATATTGCCATATCATCACTAGCATTGTTGAAAATTCTCTGTGAACAAATGTATCATCCTAAGTACTAGGGATTCATAGTTGCCTAATGAATATCATTATCCATTTATTAAATTTAACTGAATCCTTTTTCTACATATGTACTTTAAAATTTTTTTTTCTGATGAGAACAACTAAAACATTCACACCATAAAATCACTTACCGTAAAAGAAATATATGGTTTACAAAGTGAAAGAGTTTCCTGGAGCTCCGATTTACCCAAGGCTTCGACCCGGTAGGAATCCACATTGTACAGGAAATGAGAGAAGAGTGAGACTGAGTACTGTGTGGGTAAGAGGCAAGAGGATTAAGTGGTCAGAGAGACCAGAATAGCCTGGGAAGGATAAATGTCAAGTGGGAATTTTTCAAGTATAATATTATATTGTACTTCATACAATGTCGCTGCTTCCTGTGATTGCAAAATCACATAAGTCTCAGTGACATTAATGTGACTGGATTCCTGGTAGAGGCTGATAGCAGATTATATTTGTGTCAAAGTGGGGAAGCTATACCAAATAGCCAGCTCCTGTGGTTAAGAGGACACTATCAGACACATGCACCTGGGAAGCTCTTCCCTTAGATCTTTCTCATGTGCCGTCTAGTCCATTTCCCCATGTCTTGGCTATATACCTCCCAACATCGCCCCTTAAAGTGGCTGTTTACCATGTCCTTAAGCACTGGAGCCTGTAGCAGATTATTTCATATGTCTGTGCGTGACCTAATTAATATTTTCATTGTTTTCCATAAAAGTTCATTCTACCTAACTAAATTAGATTGATGACACCCTATTGCCCTTTCTTCCCTAAAGAACTTTTTGATTGAGATAACTGGATAGCATTCTAGAACATATTCATATATGGCGATCTTTCTTTAGTAGATTCTAAAATTTGGAAGGAAACATTTATATTGCAGGTGATTCTATATTCAAGATTCTTACAGGGCATGATACGAGCTTTCAACAAAAATCTCTTTGGCAGAGGAACTATAAGAAGCATTAAAATGAAGTATTTTGTCATTTATTATACTTTAAAATAGGTATAAACAAAATTGATGAAATTAATGTGAAATATGAAATGAAATAAATTCTACATATTATTTATAGGTGCTTATATATAGTCTAGCAAAATATTTATGTCTGGGTGGCTGTTGAGAAGAGGTAGACTGGATGGCTGTCCTTTGGATCCGGAGCTTCTGCTCCTGGTCATTCGTTTACAGGTGCACCTACTAGAGGGATTATGGGAGTAAAGCTGAAAGCATTACTGCTGGGCTCAGAAAAGGTTCAATGATTATGTTAATATGAAGTTGAAGAGAGAGTATGCAGTTTGATAAAGTAGAAATTAATGGTTTAAAATTACAGCTTTATGGTTGATAGTCTGATGTTTTGTCACTAATAATGGTAGAAAACCATGAAGAAGTTATTTGCATTTTGGAGGGATAATCATCCATCTTTCCATTTAGCTTTCCTTGTGGGAGAAAGAAAGAATAGAGATATCACATATAATAATTGCTTTATAAGAATGAAGTGTTAATGAATTTAATGTACACAAAGATTTAATTGTTGGAAATAGTATTTAAAAGTAAAATAATCTAGTACTTACTGGTGAAGTCATTCCATTTTTAATATATCTGCAAGTCTTTGTACATTGAGATCCCTCCAACTGAAATGGTGTTTCCATATTATTCAGGCAAATTTGTATTCATCCTTTAAAAACTAATAGTATCATATTCTCAATAAACCATTCCAGAATCTGGACAAAGTGCAGTCTCTAGTCTCTCTACTTTTGCAAGCTTTTTGTTGTTATATGTATTTTTAAAAATATATTACTACTTTTGCTCACTGTCCTATTTATCTTTCCAATCCTTGTGGTCCTTGAGGGTAAAAATTATATCTTATTTGTCATTGTGTTTTTTTAATATTCTAGAATATATGGTCACTTCTTATTAAATATTTTTTGAAATGAAATGTGATTTTTAGAACTTTTAGTTTAAAATTATATCCAAAGCCACTGTTAATACTATTTCCAGTTGGTGTAGGAGAAGGTGTGCAATGATTAAAAATTTAAATGTTTGATTTTCAATTCTGACTCTACCATTGACTGCTAGTTATTAGACCTTGAGCAATCTCTTGATTAGACGAAGTGTTAACTTTCTAACATTAAATAGGTGTAATAACATTTCCTGCACACCTTACCTGGAGTTTATGGTAATAGAATAGAAAATGAGTGAAAATAAACTTGTATACTCAGTACCTGTACAAATGAAGTCATCCTTGTATTAAATATATGATGAAAAACCAATGATAAGATAATCTCAAGTGCAATAATGTATATCACTTTTTGAAATGAAATGGGGGATTTGTACAGAAAAGCAAAAACAAAACCAATCAACTAGAAATTCATTTCTTTCTATTGGATTTTTATTGCCTTTTTGTAACATAGTTTCCTCAAATTTTCATATCATATGTGTTTTATTTTATAGATTATGAAACTAGGATTACAATACAAATCAGACAGTTGCAGTTTAAAGACCTCATTATAGATGGATCAGCTGATAAATTTCATTAGTCATTTACAATTTGAAGATTGTTGAGCAACTACTTGGGCTCTGAGCAAGCTCCAGTTGTTCCAGTCTCTCCCATTTATAGCCAATTTGGATAAAACAATCAGTTTTCACTCCTATTTATTTTGAGTATTTGACCAGGTCAAAAATGTGTATCCTATTTTCTCACATTTTCTTATTCAATAGTTTCTAGATCACTGACAGAGAGAAATTCAAAGAACAAAAAGTTACTGATTTAATGGTGGTTTGCTTCTGGGAGATCCACTATTAATGTGTTCTGATGGTATATGGGGTTATCGCTCTATGCCTAAATCTAGTTTGTTGGAAATAAATTATGTTTCTCGTCTCTGCCCAGCATTCCTATTTGGCCAGTGTTACAGAGTATAATCAGATTTTCTGCCATTCATTTTGCTGTGATGGAGCATTTTCCTAGGTGTTTTTTACTTAAGTCAGATTCTCACAGCATTTTTATCTTTAATTTGGTTTCATGTATCTGGGAAAAACCCCAGGGTATTTTAACCTGAATTCTAAACTTTTTCCCCCATTTTTATAATAGCTTTTTATCGTAATGCTTCTGAGATTCTCTTGGTATGTATGATATTTTCCATCATGTTCTAAGATGTTCTAAGAATAGTGTGTGTCATTCAATAATTTTAAAGCCATTCATAAAGTGAATTAAAAATACATTTGCCTCTAGCTACAGAGTCATGGCCTCTCTGGAGGAATCACAAAAATGTTTATAGGAAACCCTGGCAACTTTTTGTTGTTAAAATCAATATGGTACTATTCATAAATAGTATAAATTCACTCATTGCTCATTAAAACTCTTTGGTGTTTCTGTAAGTATTGCTAAGTGGAACTTACTGAAGAGATTTAAGCAAAATGTATTTATTCCTGACATTGTAGGAGGATCTCTCCTAACCTGATGCTGTCAGCCACTGCACATTCATACCCAAAGATTGCTTTGGCTAAAACAGTTAGTGAATCAGTCTGTCAGATTTATTACTTATGTAATAAGTAATATGAACCCCTCTAGGGTTTACGGAGGAGAAGGTATCAAAACTACAAGATCATAATGTGTATTATATGTTAATAACATTTTCTGGTATTCACTATCAAATTTTAAACTTAATGAAACCATAGGAGAAAATGCTGCATTTTATCTTGATGTGGAACAGTAAGTCATTTTAGTAAAAAACAACCCTCATATAAGCAATTATTCTAGTGTATAAGTACCATTATAACTTTACAGGTATTATTATTGTTTTATCTATTATTTTATTTTTTAAAGATTTTATTTATTTGTTTTTAGAGAGAAGGGAAGGGAGGGATAAAGACAGGGAGAGAAACATCAATGTGAGAGAGATATATTGATTGGCTCCCTCTCACACCGCCCCAGCCGGGATAGAACCCAAAACTAGGCATGTGCCCTGACCAGGAATCAAACTGCCAATGCTTTGCTTTGCGGGGTGACACCCAACCAACTGAGCCACATTACTCAGGCCTATTATTTTATTTTTTGATTCACAGCCCTTCGCGTGACAAGTATATTATTACATTTAAAAAAAATCTAAGCCACATTGATGAAAGGAAGTAGAATAAAAAATGTTTTTGGACTGTTACCTCCTGTCTTTGGGGATGCTCTAATTAACAGTTGAAGAGTTTGAACAGTATAAGATTATTTGTATTACCAATTTAAATTAGTATGCCTCACAGCTGCTGGCAGTGGGTAGAAAAGTGAGTTACTCAACCTGGGATTTGCACTGTGATACCTGACGAACACATCTACCAGTCCTGAAATATTTTCTATTCCTTGTGACATCTTCTTTCAGTCTTCTCTGCCCTGGTGCAGGAAACCAGGCATTTGTTTTCTGTCATCTAGAAATTTTTCCAAATACTACACATTATACCTTAATTACCTGTGTACACTTTCATAGGCTTTTTATTGCTTTTTAATTAGTTAATTTGGGTTAATCTTTTATCTCAAATTAGACTGTTGGCTTCTTTAGGGCAAATACATTATAGATTTCTTTTGCATGCCTGAGTCCTAGCACACTGAAGAGTATCTTCAATCTTTAACACCTGGGAAAGATTTTTAGAAACCGTTTTGCAAAGTGATGAGAGGAAACCGTGATGTTTTATATTAGTTTTTGCATTTTCCACCTTTAAAAAGCCTCAAGTTGCATAGGTTGAATATAATGGATGGATATGTTAAGTATAATGGATAATATGAAAACATTATGAAGAAATAAAAATATTTCTTTAGACCTTAATAAATTAATATATTCCATGACACTGTAGACACCTATGTATTCATAAGAAATATAAAAGGAAATTGCTTATCAAGCAAATGAATGTATTTTAGAAGCAAGGGAAGGACAGTAGAAAATCAAGTCCTTTATGAAATTTGGAAGTTTTGTGGATAGAAGCATGTGCAATTGAGTACCAGACAATATTTTCTTGATTGGAAGGAGTTAGTTACAAGGTGCTTGAAAGTCCCAAGGAATCAGTATAATTTGGTAACTCAGTGCCATTTTGGGGATGAATCAGAGAGTAGTTAGGACCATGATAGAAAAAAAATGTTGAACCACAGTATATCAAAAGGTATAAAGTATCAACTATTTTCTTACACTCCTTAACTGAGTTTCCTTGCAATAAAAATCATTTGTATGAACTTATTTTCTATATTCTTCCAAGGATGCTGGATAACTAGTACCATGCTGAAGAGGAGGAGTTTATTGATTACATACAATGACTTAGCGCATTAGGGCTTCACCTGAGCATACATTACTGTTGAGGTAAGGATATCTGCAGCATCAGGGGAAGGGCAATTTATGTTTTTATGGCAGAGAGCTGGAAAGCAATGGATGGTCTCTCAAATAGTTGCCATCTGTGACTGAATCTGGTTTATTTAGTATCCCATAGCAAATGTAGAGACCTGATTTGGCCATTTTGAAAGTAATTGAAGTTTTTTATGATCACAGTTGTTTCCCCTTTGGAAACTTTAAGAATCTTTTACTCTTTTCCGTGACAGATTTTCCTAAATAATAATTAAGCAAACATTAACAATTATTAGTTAAAAATTCTGCTATTATTTTTCTGAGTTGTTTTGTTTTAATAGAGACAATTTTTATTTTTGCGCTTTCTCTTTTCCTTCCAAGTTACCCAAACCTGGTGTCATTGCTGTGGTTAGAGCTGCCTTGATGACAGTTGCCTAGACATAGACCCAGGGACTGATGCACTTGATTGAGGCCAAATGTGAGCACTCAGTGAATTGTGTATTCAAAACTTACATATGTACTGGTTTTCAATGTCCCTAGCAAAAATATGAAACTTGAACTAAACCTAACATCTCATGCAAAAATTAACTCAAACTAGATAGCTGCCTTAAAACTATATAACTTTTAGAGAAAAACATAGAACATCTTCAGAGTCAGGGGAACAAAGAGTTCTTAGACTTGACACCAAAAGTATGATTTATAAAAAGGAAAAATTGAAAAATTGTACCTAATCAGAATTAAAATCTTTTATCTACAAAAAGTCCATGCATTTCAAGCCATATATTAGACAAAAAACTGGTATCTAAAATATATAAAAATATCTCAAAGCTCAGCAATAGAAATACTATCCAATTAAAAAAATGAACAAAAGATATGAAGAAACATTCCACTGAGCATAAGCAGATGACAAAAACACATGAAAAGATGTTCTTCGCCATTTTCCATTAAGAACATGAAAATTAAAAACTCAATGAGATATTGGGACACAACCATTGGACTGTGTGAAATAGCATGAAATGCTGGGAAAGAGGCAGAGAAGTTGGATCACTCACACTCTGCTTGTGGGAAGGTAAACTAGTATAACCACTCTGGAGGACAGTTGTGCATTTATTATAAAACTAAAATGTTTTTAATACGCCACCTAGAAGTTGCATTCTTGAGCATTTATCACAGGGAAATGAAAACACAGAACAAACACATTGTGGTATTCATACCATAGAATACAATTCAGCAACAAAAAGGAATGACCAATTAATGTATACAACAATTTATATGGATTTCCAGGAAATTATGCTGAATAAAAACTGCCAATTCTAAAAGGCTACACACTGTATGGGTTTATTTATACCATATTTCTGAAATGACAAAGTTATGGAAATGGGAAACTGATTAATGTTTTCCAGGTTTGGGATGAGAGTGGAGGTGAGTAAGCTTTTTAAAAGACAACACAAACATTCTCTGTGGTGTTGGAGCTGTTCTGTATGTGTATTATAGTGAATGAACCAGTGGTATAAAATTGTATAGAACTAAGTACACATACACTCACAAGTAAGTACACATAATACTGGGGAAATTTGAATAGTACCAGTGGATTGTCTCAATGTCAGTATCCTGGTAATGATATTGCAGTATGGTTTCCTGGTAATGATATTGCAGTATGGATGTTACCATTGGAGGAAGCCTGGGTGAGGATATACAGAATTGCTCGGGAGATATTTGAAGTTTCAGAGGGGATACTTAATCCCAATCTATGTTGCAGAACCACTCAGGCACTTCCTGCTGCCTTGTTACCAGAGCAAATTTGGTGTGGAGGAGGTACATATTGAGATAATTTCATTCCTTGAAGAGACCAGAAACTGTTGACTGATTTTCCATGAAGAAGTCAAAGACCAAAGTCTAGCTCTAGTTGTCTGAGATATCAGAGCAGAGAGAAAGTTGCACTGAAATTAGGTCTCAGTTCTTCCATGGGGCATGGGGAGGAGGCCCCAGGGCTGGTGCACTATAGAAGCCCCAGACACCTAGGGGTGTGAATGTCCGAGTGAGTCTACGCACAGCGGACTCTGGCAGGTGGAGATCGTGGCCCGTACCAGTGAGCACTGCAGGGCAAGGTCCTCAGCAGACCCCCGCTGGGTTGATGGGTTGTGGAGGCAAGTAGATCTCAGAGTTCCAGAGAAACAGTTCTTTTTATTTTTATATGTTTATTTTTTATTTTTATTTTTAAAGAGAGGCAGGGAGAGAGAAAGAAAGAGTAAGAGAGAGGAAAAGAGGGCGAGGAAGAGAGAAACATCAGTGTGAAAGAGAAACATCAATTGCTTGCCTCCTGTATATACCCTGACTGGGGATCGAACCCACAACCTAGTTTTGTGCCCTGATTGGGAGTTGACCCTTCACCTTTGGTGTCCAAGATGTGCTCCAGCCAATTGAGCCATACTGGCAGGGACTCAGAGAAGCTGAAAGAAGGAACCAATATTTGGAGCATCTGCCATGTCATGATTGAGAGTGAACTTTGCTATCTTTTCCTTTTCACTTGCCTCTCTCTCCAACATAAGAGAGGCCAGAGACAACACAGTGAGTGGCAAAGGAAGACTTAAAGAATAAGGTAGAGAAAGTAGAGATGTGACCCATCCCTCTCAACTACTTTCTCCTCCACAGTTTATTCAGTTTTCCAAGCCCGAGACAGGCATGAATTAGGGGAGAAAGGGCAGCTTTAAGCTGAATTATAAAATCAAGTTTTGTACATAAAAATTAGACTGGTTATTTCATACCTCAAAGGTACCAGAAAGCTTTGAATTTGGCCTTAGATATTTTCCAAGGATAGGAAAGAGAAATAGAATAGAGGGGGTTTGAAAGACAATGAAAAGAGAACAAAGTTGTTTTCTTTACATTCCACTGAATCTAGCTCGTTCAATACACACACACACATTATGTTTAATATCATTGCCTTGATACTACAGGAAGACTAGAAGTTTACATAATAAAATAATAATAGTTATGTCTAGATGATATTTCAGCTGTTTTATATTTAATCTTTTATATTTTTCTAAATTTAGTACAATGAGAATATTTTACCTTTATAATTAGAAAAGCATTATTTTAATAGAACATCAGAAGCATTTCAGATACCAATTTCAGTGGCATATAACTATGACTCTACATCTAGCACTTTTTAAGCTTTGGATGCTTTAGTGTTTGGTGAGATTTCCTGGATTTGAGTAATCCATACTGGGAATGATCTCTAAGAGTAATTTCTACCTATAATTGAAAGTTTAGGTAGATGATTGTTAATTTCTTTTCAACCCCATACCTCTTCCATGTATTTCCAAATGCTAATTTATTCCTTGTCCTTTGTGCGCCTGTGCCGATTGAGGTGTTGAGATTATAATGGAGAGTAGGAGCCCCTTTACTCAAGCAGCCTCGATGCACCAGATGAGATAACAGAGGTTTGCAAATCTTGCAGTGAGTGCCACACAGGTATGTACAAGGTGTTGCAGAATCACAGAAGAGCGGCATGTAGTCCAGGATGTGGGAGGCTGGAAAGGCTGTCAAGAGGAAATGATGTTTGAGCTGAGACTTAAAAATCAACAAGTCAGGCAGGGAAGAAGTGAAGGGGCAGAGGATGCCAGGCAGTGGAGACATGCGAGGAGGACCACGGAAACTAGAGAGGCTCTGACACATTCTGGTTCACATGGAGTGTGAAGGAAACGAAGACAATGGAGATGGATGAGGGTGGAGTTCAGGATTTGGGGCCAACTGGTAAGCAAGCAGTGGAGATATGAATAAGATTCTGAGAACCTTTACAGCCTGGAGGAGAGACCAATTCAAAGGTAAAATGTCCCACTTTAGAGAAGATGAAACTTTAAGCAAAGGCAGTGGTGGAGGGATAAGGGAGACATAATGGTGCATTTGGATGTGAAAAATGAGAGCAAAGAAGGGGTCAGGTGATTCCAATTTTATCTACATATATAAAGGCAAGTCTATGTTAACATTTATAGTGCCTTGTGGGAATGACTAAAAGGTACTCCATCTTGACAGATGAGCGGCAAAAAGTGACTATCCTTGGGCATAAAATTATAAAAAGGTGTGCCTTTCTTTAAGCATTCCAGAACCTGTTAGTTCTGCTACAGGGCACACCATTTGGCAAAGGAATGCGAACTAAATTTCAGTGCTTACTCATCACTGAAGATGGCATCCTTTGTGAAATGAACAAACTGCAGAACCAGGCCTAGACCTGACTACAGCCAGATAGAAGGGTTTCATAAAGCATTCTGGGATCTGCATCAGAAGAGGCCTATAAGGAGGAGAAAGTCAAAGCAGCATCAAATAGAAATGTCTTACCTCTGTTTAGCTAAATTGAGACAAATTAACAATATGTAGTCTATAATATTCAAAGCAAAAAGACATTTATGAACTGTTATATCACCAGCAAGTCATTCTTCCTCCCAGCAGCTTGAGAAAAATAAGCTAATAATATTTTATTAGAAAAATATTTTTCTCTGTGCATAAAAAGATCAATTGTTTTTCTGTATTACATCTATTACCTTTTGGGACCAATGTTACTTCTGTGGAAATGAATCTCCATTTTAATAAAGGAAATTATTGTAAAAAGATAAAGTGAAGAATATAAATGCAGTTCTTAGGTTTTAAAAAATGATTCCTTTTGCAGAAATTTTTAGAACAATACATAATTTATCCTACAAGCTATATTCAAATTTCCCTTAATCTTTATTAGCAGGTCAAAAAGATTTTTAAAACTGTAGAACTAGCCCTAAAACTATGGATAAATTAATTGGATGAAAATTTGATAAGGGGATCTAATTCCAGTCATTAAACTGAAATGATATAGCAGAATTCATATTATAAATGAACTTGACAACTCCAATATAATATATATAATATAATGCTGCTTGTGCACTATGTAACATTGGACCTACAGTTGGGAAGAGGTTGGAGAGTGCAGGTAACTTCATCACAGATAGCATATTGATAATTAGGTCAATAAAAGTGATTAATTCTCTATCTAACAGACACCATAGACTAGTTTACATTAAAGTTGCTTCTATGTTAGTGGGAGAATCAAATCAGCTGGAAATAGTAACATAATCCTGAGTACAAAGATGAACTCGATGGTAAGAACATTTGGAAAAATCTACAGAAAACAAATGTGGTAGTGCTCATAAGAAAGGTGGTTTACAACATAATTATAAGTCAATATTATTTACAGTTGCTATTTAATCTTATTCAATTTTATATCCCTGGCTAGGCACAGCATTTGATTGCTTCAAAAGTGTAAATAAAGTACTTCTTAGCAGAAAATGCATCATGATTGTATTATCGTACTGACTCCTGGGTCCTGCCATCTTGACTATGGAGTTAACAACACAAGAAATTAGGCAGTGAAGCATCCCCAGAATGTTTTATTTGTGTTCTAAGCAGTGCAAGCAGTTTTGATATCCTGAAGATGACCTGCCAGATAGAAAGCAATGAGAATAGTGGTGATAATTAGCACTGGGATCAAAACCAAGTTGAAAGTGAGCAGGAATAGTTATTTAAGATCATTACTATAAAAAACAAACACATGGAACAACAAAAGTGTCATAATAAAGCATTATGACTAAAATTTAATAAGAAACAAAATATAAAGTGCCTTTTTATTAATAATTTATTTGACAATGAAATGTATGAATAACATACAGTTGAATAACCTTTGAATAACATTAGAAATTCATAAGCTCTACAGATTGCATTCAAAACTTTGTCCTATATACCAAAGTCATAGAGATAATGCATTTAAATATATCTAACATATTGAATACACTTATTTTAAGAATGAGATTAATATCATATATCTTGTTTCTACTTGTTTACCAAGGGTCTTGCCTAAATTTTATCAGATGTTTTGACTCACAATTCTGAGACCGTTAGCCAGTGATATTTGAATGTATGCAATGGTGGCAAATGTATGGTACCCCTCTCTTTCTCACTATGGAGTAATGGATTTTTATGCATTTGATGTTTACAATCATTTAAAGTCATTGTTTTTGATTATCAAATTGTTCCAAGCCAGCATTCAATAAATTTAAGCTACCCTCCATTTCAGAGACCATAGAACAGCTTCTTCACTTTGATGTCAGTCTGTTCTTTACATGGTCTCTTTGTCTATCTAAGACCAATAAACCTCTATGACTAGTACTGGAAATCTTTTTATTCCTATAAATA
This sequence comes from Mormoops blainvillei, assembly GCA_004026545.1. NCBI lineage: Eukaryota > Metazoa > Chordata > Mammalia > Chiroptera > Mormoopidae > Mormoops > Mormoops blainvillei. The sequence goes on from PVJD01000830.1 coordinate 155,921, forward strand.
TGTAGAAAATTATAAAATTATTGAAAGTAGAGACAATGCCAATAAATTAGCACACATTTTTGAGTGCTTGTAAAAATGATTGTAATTTTTAATAATTAATATGAAAATATTAATATGGAAAATTTGAACAAAGGCAAACATAACTTTTTTAAAGAAGACTTTTCATGTTATAGGGTCCTTGTTGCTTGAGCTACATAGGTCTTGATCTTATTGATGAGTTTGTATTATAGGAGATGAGCATAAATTTGCCATGGTGATATTTTTTATGTTAACTTATAGAGCAGCACTTCCTACCAATTTTAATCATATGACCTTAAAAAGAGTCATTTTCAGAAAAACATTGGAAATAAATAAATGATATTACATTTTTTGCTCACACTATTTTAAAAATATATGTACACTTTTTTGAACCAGAAGAATGTTTTAGGACACACATTATTATTGCGCTATTGAGTAGAAATGGGTACAAACAAGTTGGTTCACTCAAATTTTGTTATAATTAGTTTTTCCCGCAATTCATAGTAATTACTAGCAATTAAAATATGTTTAATTATTATAATCATATTTTGTGCACTTTATTCTAGTTAGATTTGCCATCTGTCTGATGACTTTTTAATCTGTTGCTTGTGGTAACAATCACTCGAGTATGATTCAACACTGACTGCTCTTTAACAAAGAAAAAAGATTTTTTTTGGTATATTTTATTGAGTATGCTATTACAGTTGTCCCATTTTTCCCCCCTTTATCCCCTCCGCCCTGTACCCCATCCCATCATCCCCACACCTCTTAGTTCATGTCCATGGGCTGTACATATCAGTTCTTTGGCTTCTTAATTTCCCACACTACTCCCAGCCTCCCCTGACCACTTTGCTTTTTTTTGTTTGTTTTTGTCCCCTGCCCCACCCACCCCCATCTCCCACCTTCAGTTCTTCCCCTATTTGGCTTTGTCGATGGGCCCTTTATGCATGTTCCTTGATGACCCAGAAAAAAGATTTTTAAAGATTTAATTTTAATGAATTCTTAAATTATGAAGTTCACAATGAAACTGATGAAGTTTAATGCTCTATTCAGAAAATTGAAATTATACTTCCCACTTTCAGAGTATATTAGATAGACAGAATATTAAATTTACATGGCAGATAAGGTGGGATTGATACATATATTATGGTCTGTCCAGAAGTTATCCAGCCATGTAATATGAAAAATAGAGACATTTATTGAAGAAGATGCAAGATACAAGAAACATTGTGCATAGAACAATGATGCCTCAGTCCCCTTCAAAGTAGGGACCGAGGGACCTCACACAGTTCTCCAGGTCATCATCAGCTGCCCTGCCATATTTTCCTGAATCTCATTGATGGTCTGAAATCTCTTCCCTTTCAAAGGTGACTATAGATTTGGGAAAAGCCAGAAGTCACAGGCTGCCAAATATGGGCTGTAGCAGGACTGAGTCACCTGGGTGATTTGATGTTTCACCAAAAATCTCTGCATGAGATGTGAGGCGTGACCAGTTGCGTTGTTGTGATGAAGCTGCCAATCACTAGTCACCCATAGCTCTGGCCTTCTGAATCACCAGAATAATTTCTGTGGAGGAATGTTCAAGCTTAACACAAAGTCTGATGCAGATTTGTTGCTCTACTCACTCAGTGATTTTGAATGCCATGGCCACACAGTACACATGCTCACTCAAGAATGTCTACTGTCCCCATTGACTAGTACGGTGAAGTGGTCATTGTTCACACATGTGTATTTCAGTCCATTCTTCTCTGCTGCCAGGTTACATCCATGTCATGTAAACTGTGCTTGTCATATTAACAGTGGCTACTTATTCTATTTCTATAGAAAATACAGCTTATGTGTGTTCTAGTTACAGCATCCAGTAAGATGCAAAGTCACAATTTGAACCTGTTTTTATTACATTAGCATTGGCAAATGCTAAGTTTCATATTTTTAATTTGGAACTGTAACTTTTTCTAAGAACTAAAAGAATAACAGAGTGAACAGTCCTGAAAATTGAATCTATATAGTACTCTTAGTGGTTAAAATACTATAAAAATAAAAGATTCTAGGTTTTTATTTTACTTATCAGTAGATGTTAAGTTAAGTTGTATTCTCATTTTCTTATAATAAGATGCACTGGGAAAAGAGAATTCTATTCACAAGAATTTGATCTATAAGTGCCTTTGTTCAGTTCTCTAATAGAGTGAGGCATACCTATGCATTTATTTTGAAAGATGTAATTAAAATTTTAATTAGCCTATATGTAATGCTTTATATAAGTGGGTTGATTGTAGAAAGAACATTTTATGGTGAGGCCGTGGTCTAGCAGGAACAAGACTGGACCTGGATGCAGAAGACCTTGTTTCAGATGTCAGCTCTGCTTCTTTGCTGGCTTTGCAAATTTGTGCAAGAAATTTAACTCATTAAAACTCAAGAGGAGTTACAATGATTCATCTGCCTATAATTGAAATTTGTATGTGTGTATAAAGACTAAATGAGGAAGCCTGTGAAAACCCTTCAAAATTGTAAAGTGCAATTTTATTATTATTGTTATACATTATAATGTGCAATTTTTATTGTTTATCTTATGTGCCAAGTGCTATGCTGTGTACCTTATCTCATTTAATTCTCCAAACAGCTGTATTCAGCAGGCATTGTTAACATCCCCATATGATAAATGACAAACTGGCATTGCCCAGAATATGGTGCCTTTAGGTAGTATGCTTTAGCATATAATTTTACTTTTATCTTATTGCTTATACTAAGATATCTTAGAGATTAAGTGTTAACCAAACTAATCATGAAATATTTTATTACTTAATGCAGTTCTTTTCAGTCATTTCAGAAGTATTATTCTGATGACTAGTTATTCAGAAAAACAGTAATTCTCTCAATTTCTCTCTTGTTTGGGGGATGTTATTTTCATCTCATTTTAAAATGCTGACCTTAAACAAATAGACAGTTAGACATTTCACTAACAAAGTGAATTTACTCAGGAACAACAAAGAACCTGCAGTTCAGTACATTAGTCTAGTGACTTCTCACTGGCTGGCTTATGGAAGTTTCTTACTGGCTGCACTGTTTCTGGACATGGGAGAATCTTTTCTTCTTCCTGACTAGATTGTCCAGTTCTCTTCCTGTTGGGGTCAATAGTGTGTGTTGAGTGACATGCAGGTGAGAGTTCTCTCTTCTTGTGTCCTGACTCTATTTTAAATGATGTTCCCGTTTATTAATTTTTACAGTACATTAGTTGTAAATTTTCAAGTTGGTCATGGATGGAGACAAGCCTTCATTCAAAATATGCAACTCCAACCGTACAGGTAGATGCCTTTGTGCATCACTCAAACTAATAACATGGAAATCCCATATCCTTGACTGTGTGTGCATGGGTGTGTGCATGTACATGTGTGAGACAGAAATTGAAGCACCGTTTGATGAATTGTAAAACTGGGGAAAAAAATGGACACAGATTTATATAACTCATTGGTAATTTAAATCAAATTGCTAAAAATAGCAAGTATTATTCAGTTTTCATAGGTTTTGTTGTTTGTAGTCTGAGAATGGTTCATATAAGGGTTCTGAAAAGCCATACAGTTCAATCCCCTAATTTTATAAATGAGGGAAATAGCATGTTAGAGGTAAGTAACTTTTGTAAAATCAAATGGGAGCTTATTAGCAGAAGTTGGTTGTGTATAGAGGAGGAAGAAAAATGATTGGCATGCCTGGAAAGTTTGGTTTGTGCTAAAGAAAAAGACCATACACCCTGTTTGTCTTTTTTAAAGTTCCCCGGATGCCAGATGGCATTTGGCAGTAAGATTTTCATACCTAATGACCATTTTTGATTAATTTCAGCAAAACCAGCTATTTTTGAGATGTGGCATATGTGTATCTCTTTTTGAATGCATTTTTTGTGGATCTAAGTTGATTCTGTGGTTTGGAAATGCTACGAATCATTATTTATTTGAAGGTCATGAGAGAACGAGATGAAGAATGAGACTTGATTTTGGGGTGAGAAGACCGAAGTCTTATCAATTCCTCCTGCCTTTCGAGGTACCCTTTATAAAATGTGAATACTTTCTGCTTTACCGTTGTCCAAATTAAAAGAATAGATTATATAAAAGCCCTTTACAAAGTATAAATTGATTTTTCTTCTGAACTTTTATGGAGGTTTGCTATGTGATCTTGGCAGGTTATTATTTCACTTTTAGCATTAATTTCCTTTTCCCCACATCATGGTGTTATTTTGAGTATAATTGAAATAATGCATTTAAAGTATGTAATGTACAAAGAGTGCCTGGCATATACTAGGCGTATGAGGCAGATTGAATGTAGAAATGGCCTCAGATTTTCATTTTTCAATAAAACTTTGAAATGTTTCCTATCAAGGGGTGGAATCTGTTTCCCAGCCTTTGAGACTTGTTTTGTTCCACAGAGTGCTGTTCTCAGGGCTGTTTCTGATCCGTTTCTAAAGGCCTAGTGTGCTCTATTCTCTCTCTGAATTCCTCCTGCCACCATCACATATGCCTGGAGACACCTCAAGGAAAATCAGATGTCCACAGAGCAGAGCCCAGTGACCCCCCCAGCCAGTCCTTGCCCATTCACCAGATGTATGATGAGCTCAGATTATACTTCCTTCACTCAGGTAGTCCCAGCTGACCCTACAGAGTCTGTTTAGATTCTTTAAAGGAATTTGTGGTGATTGTTTTTTGTTTTTTTTAATGATATTTTATTGATTATGCTCTTGTAGTTTTCCTGATTTTCCCCCTTTACCCCCCTCCACCCAGTGACCCCTACTCCCTCAGGCAATCCCCCCATCATTGTTCATGTCCATGGGTCATGTGTGTAAGTTCTTTGGCTACTCTATTTCCTATACTGTACTTTATACCTCCATACCTGTTCTCTAACTACCTGTTTGTACTTCTTAATCCCCTCACCTCTTCATCCATTCTCTTCTACGCCCTCCCATCTGCCAACCATCTGGTAACTAACTTTGTTTCTCTTGCTGCTTTTAAGAGTCTGTCTTTATCTTTAACCTTTGGCCTTTTAATTATGATACATCTTGGAGTGGGCCTCTTTACTTCCATCATAATTGGGACTCTCAGCGCTTCCTGGACTTGCATATCTATTTCCTTCACCAAATTAGGGAAGTTTTCTTTTGCTATTTTTTCAGATAAATTTACAATTTCTTGCTCTTTCTTTTCTGCTCCTGGCACCCCTATGATGCAAATGTTGGACCTCTTGAAGTTTTCCCAAAGGCTGCTTATACTATCCTCATTTTTTTTGGATGCTTTTTTCTTCTTCTTGTTCTACATGGTTGTTTGTTGCTTCCTTATGTTCCAAAGGATTAATTTGATTCTCAGCTTCATTCACTCTACTGTTGTTTCCCTGTAAATTGTTCTTATTTCAACTAGTGTATCCTTTGTTTCTCACTGGGTCTTTTTTTATGCTACCGAGATCCTCACTAAGTTCCTTGAGCATCCTGATAAACAGTGTTTTGAACTCTGCATCTGATAGATTGTCTCCATTTTGTTTAGCTCTTTTTCTGGAGTTTTGATCTGTTCTTTGTCTCCTCTTTTTTGGCAACCTCCCTGTGTTTGTTTCCACATATTAGGTAGAGCTTCTTTGATTGTGTGTCTTGGTAGTGTGGCCTAATGTAGTATTTGTCTGCCAGGGTCCAGTAGCACAGCACCCTCTATCACCCAAGCTGGATACTCAAGGCGTGCCTTTCGTGTGGGCTGAGTATACCCTCCTCTTATAATTGAGACTTGGTTGCTGTTGGAAGATCAGTAGGAGGGATTTACCCAGGCCAGTCAGCTGTAAAGACTAGCTGTGACCACTGGCCACCAACCTCTGCTGTCCATGGAGGATCAGCTGTTCAAAGGTAGGGTATTGGTTCTCCGATGTGGCCTGTAGCTGTCCACTGGGTACATTTGCCCTGGAGTTTCTCAGGTGGTGCAGGCCCAGGTCACCCCCACCTTTGTTTTGCCCAGACACCCTGCCTGAGCTGTAAAGCAATCTGCGATGGCTGCTCCTTGTGCTGGGCTTGGAGATTCTGAGGTGAAGCCAAGCTGTGGATCTAGCCTGGCTGCCGCTAGGGCTCACTGAAGCCAGCTGTTGCTTATTTGACAGATTTAGGAGCGAAGACCAGCGATTATAAATTGAGTGGGGCAGAGCCTCTGGGGATCTCCGAGGCGGGTCAGTTTTAGCCAGGTCGTTGGAGTCTCAGGTATTTCACCAGCTTGCAGGCTCCGTGGGAGAAGGGCTTAGCAAAGGGACAGTGGCCTCTGCTTCCTGTGTACTGCTGGTGCCTTTCAAGCTGCTACCCTGGTGCTGGCGCTCAGAGAGAGTGGGTCTGAGTAGGTGAGTCTATGTATGGGTTCCTTAAGGGGAACTGCTTGGGGCTCCAGAAGATTCTTCCACCAACTTAATCCCTGCTGGTATGTGCAGCCAGAAGTTGTGGGGACTTACCATCCTGGCACTGGAACCCTGGGTTAGGGGTCCTGGTGTTGGTCTGGGACTCCTCACTCCTAAGATATCCTCCTGAATTTTTATCCACATGGGTGTGGGGCCAGCCTGTTCTGCACCTGTGCCCCTCCTGCCAGCCTGGATGAATGTGGTTTCTTTAATTCCATTATCTTGTTAGACTTCCATTCAGCTTGATTTCTGATGTTCCTGAGTGATGGTTGTTTTATATTTCAGTTGTAACTTTGATGTGGTTGTGCAATGAGGTGAGCCATGTCTGCCTACGCCACCATCTTGATCGGGAGTCGTGGTTGTTTTAAACAACTATGTTTTGGGCTGGTTTGTGACCTAGAAGGAACTAACTGATAACATGTGCAAAAACAAAATGGCAAGCATTAATACAGTTATTAGGATTTCTATGTGTAATCAACTTCATGATAATGATTCCTTACATTTGGGAACATTTATTTTGCCTTGTATGTCAGGTCTGCTTACAAGCTTATGAATCCACACATCCCCAGAACAAAGCAAAACAAAACAAAATGGAAGAAATAACTAGAGGAATTTATGTTATGTAAAAGTATGTAAACAGTAAATGCATGTGGTTTAAGGTAATGGGTGATTAATTCAACAACTTAACCTCTCCCAGAGATACCTAATTATTCTGAGATTGTCTCATGCTTTAGTCATTAACCCAAACAATGAAGCTTGGAAGAGAATCACCCTCCCCTCCACACTCACTTTTCCTGCCCCCAGTAGAGTGTGAATTTCAAGTACTTTAAAATACATCCTCCTGGCAGCTTTAGTAAAGACATTAACCAAAACTTTTAGCATGACCTTGGGAACATATTAAGTGACACTGCATTAGAATTCATGTAAATACATACGTATTTTTAGTTTCCAGAACCTGAATTTCTTTGTGTCCTTTTTTTATTATGAACATTTAGCTAATTGCAAATGTCACCTCTCAGTTTGAGGAAATTTCTGTTGCTTCAACACAAAAGGGAAATGATACATTGAGCTTTCCCTGTTAAAATTTGGTATTTAAAAAGTGTTTTTTTCACCACAGAACACACTTACGCAGATATTTACATATGAAGGTATATACTTGTCCAATTACTTTATCCTTGTGACTCACGATGTGGTGCTTTAGATAAGAGCATGTTCTTTCACTGCAATCTTCTTATTAAATTAACTTCATTTTCAAGAAGCTCTAAAGATGAAAACACTCCGGATGTTAAATATCATTTAAATATTATATTAAGTGCTTCCTAAGTGTTACAGTTGAAGGTGATAGGAAAGAGAAAGAGGTATGAAATGTGGAAGCTGAGGGCAACTTAATGGCAGTCTTACATTTTTGGATGGCTGCTTTGTATAGAATCATAAAGAGCCATTCTCCGTTGTCATCAGGGATTTCACAAGAGTAGAACTTGAAGAAATGACCTTAGATAACGAAAGAAAGGATCCAGGAATATATCATTTGTTCACTCAATATAAATGAACCAAGTGCTTATTGATGTCCTACTGTATGAGGCCCTGTTCTAAGTGCTCAGCATACAGGAGTGAGTAAGACCAAAAAGTCTCTGATGTCATTCTGTTAATGTCAGTTCTCCTTCAGAGGGTGACTTGCAACCTCAACCCCAGATGTACTTCTCTTCTGGCCCCTGGACTTTCCCCTTACTTATGGAGCTACAAAATGGAGAAGGAGGTGCTATGGAAACTGTCGGTGTTGCTGCAGATATTATTGGCAGCATCAGGCTGTGGTGTCTGAGGTTCCTGATTGCCTCAACGCACAGCCTCAGTTCTTCATGGGAAAAGTGACTAGAGAGATGTTTAGACACATCTATATTGAAGACCGGAATAACTTTTTCATTCAGTGGAGTATTTCTTTGGGTAAATAATTTCTTAGCTTATTCAAACTAGATTTCTTGTTTCTGGGCTGTAGCAATTCACCTCTTAATGGTATTTTCTTTTTAGTTTGTTTTCGTTAAAAATAGAAAATTGATTACCCCTGACATTCTGGCTCTATTTTATAATTTGAAAATTTACATGTTTTTGGTATACTCCCATTTTATTAATAAAATATGTGGAGACCTGCCTCCCCACCCCCAAACCACTAAAGAAAAGGTTTACCAGGGAATATATTCAAAGTAAAGGATTTTACTATGAAAGAGGACATATGATAGCATAAAGAAGAATACAGTGCACCCAGAACCACCCTATTAAATAAGACATAACTAATAGGGTTGGTATCCCCCTACAGTTAATACATTAACTTATTTTTTTGTTTTTATTTTTATTTTTTATTTTTTGGACAATATTGTGGTGTTTGGGGGGGAGTGTGGGGGGCATAGGGGAGTAAATGGTAATGGAAAGTGAAAATTTACATTTCCATTCATTTTTTTATGCTAATATGGGTGTATTTCACATTCTTGGTTATTGTTTGTTATTTCCTAGTTATATTTTGTATATTCTTTTGCCCACATAAAAGTTTTGCTCAAATTTCTCACTTGGCCTTATTAGTTTACTTACCCTAAGTAGGTGTCATTTTTTATTAATTGAGATATGAATAGTTCTAGTTTTACATTTCAGTATGGTTGAAGGGCCTGCTAATTTGGGTGGATTATTCTTTCTTGTTTAATCCAAGTCTTTGAAGTGAATAATTGAAAATGTAAAATCTATCATTTTCTGGCAAATATGAAATGCTAGAGATTGGGCTCCCAAGACACTTACCCATAGCCATAGATAATTGATTTGCAGGCTATATTACTTGGAAAAGAAAGGAAGAAGGAAGGAAGAAAAGAAAGGAGAAAAAAAAAGAAAGGAAGGAAAAAAATGAAAAGAATAATTTATCTATTTATTTGTCTAAAGGGTGGGATGTTTAAACCAAAGGAGATTAAGCTATTGACCCATGTTTGATTCACATGCTGGCTTTGCCATTCATAGAGGTCGTTGGTCAGTGTTTCTCCCTGTTAAGAAAACTGGAGAACTGCTGAGTTTATTCTCAGTCATCCTGGGAGCTGCCAGTATTCAGATCTGTAGTGTTTACCTTTTCTAGCCTGGCCTCTCTTTCAACTTTAAATTTCCCTTTTCTACCTTTGGGCAGTCCAGCTGGGTTCTGAGTTTGTATTTGCTGTTAATTTTGTATGGGTCGCCAGTGTGAAATCTGCTTCTCGACAGTGACCTGTCATACCTGGGACTTGGATCCTGCATCCTGTTTACTTCCAGACAGTTCCCTATCCATGAGGCCTTTTCTTTTGACTGGTTGTTCAGGCCGATCTCTCGCAAAATAAGATGTGTTCCTGAAAAGTTATGCTACCCGTGATGTTTCTAAATGCATCAGAGTACTTTTTATTTAAAGGCTACTTTATAAAGGTGTTTTATAAAATGAGACCTTTTCACAAGACAAATTATAACCCTTTCCCCCAAATTCAGCTTTTTTTTTCTTCTTTATTGTTCACTAAAAATCCTTGAGTCTGGGTACATTTAGGACCACTTTCCGCGACCACAAGTGCCGTGTGCTGTGCAGTTCTGGGGACCGTCACTCAGGGGCCAGTGTTAGCAGGCCCGCCGAAAGCTGCATAGAGTGCAGCGTTTCAAAACGTTTGGTCTTTCCTTCAACCTAAATTTAATAAAGCCAGTATTTATTAATTTGTCTGTTTTTCTTTTTCTTTTGATGTCTGTGGTAATATAAAGCTTTCTTTGTTTTTCTTTTCTCAGAGGAATAAAATGTAGGCCAACACTGGGATTGTTTTGCCTGGTTTTTGTGGCATGTCACATTGTCTAGCTTTGACAGCTCGTGGTCCTGTCAGTAAGAAGACCGTCAGTCTGATTTGTTCGGTCATCTTCTGTTATATCAGTTTATTTAAACTTTAGATGGCTTTTTCTTTCTATTTCGATTTCTAGGATGGTTTTGGGTTTTCACTAAACTCGATGAATCCTCTCAACTTGCCTTCAGGTCCTCATGGTCTTGTAGCATCTAAGAACGTTGCAGTGTCTGAGATTTATATTTTTTATATGACATTCCAAGTGATAAGTTATCTGGTGAGAAACTGCTGGGAATTCTTTTAATTCAAAGTTAAGTACATAAAAAGTTTTGGTTTCTTGATAATATATTTGCGATTGAGTCATTTTAATCATAATAATAGAAGATAATACTTTTAATAATAAAAACCATCTTTTATTGAATGTCTACTCTGTACTACAAAGAAACTATTATTGACTTTCATAGTAACTCCATGAGGTTAGCAATTTTGTTCCCATTTCATAGATGAGGAAACTATGCCTCTTGAAGGTTTTGTAAATTGTTCAAGGTCATATATATATATCTATATCTATATATGTAGATATATATATATGGCAGTTACTTTGCTACTAAAAATTCAAAAATTCTCCACAGGTTTGAGTGTTTCTTACATTGACAAGGATATAGCAAAATTGAGAGTGTATGGGAGAACATAGGATTTATATGGTCTTTTGTTTGCTACAGTAGTCTGGATTTGGGAATTACTGGCTTGTCAGACCCATGTTACCCTCTGAATCCAAGGTAATGTCCATAAAGTATAAAACTTGGAAAAATATACATTCTTCGAAACCTGAAAATATGTAGGACCTCTCATTTGTAATGTAGAAAACTTCCACCTAGTAAAGGCCCTATAATCTAGTAGATGCATAATTGCATCCTTGTTCATCTAGTTCTGTAGGTTCAAAAAGTGTCTTTTCAAAGGGGTAGGAAACTACACACACACACACACACACACACACACACCTCAGATATCCTTGTTTACTCTGCATTTTTATGTTTGTGGGGAAGAGAGGTTTGTGCATGTACACGTGTACATGTGTGTTTCCCTGTGCTGAGGTAAATGAATGAAAGTTCTGTTATGAGACTCTTTTTCTGTCCATCTTCCTAAATGGGATCCCCCTGTATTTTACTCATGCCTTCCTCCTACCAACCTATCTCTTGATTCTTTTGCACTATATATTAATTCAAATTTATGGAATAAATGTGTTTTTCAATAATGTTATTTAACCACCGGGTTACTCCTTTTTAACTGTTGTCTGATTGAATTTAAAAATTTGATTTTGAAACAAAATCATTATAGAATGTAAGCTGAATATATGGCAATGATGATTTGAAAATATAATGTGGACTTTGCCTGAGATCCAATTTGTTCTAAACTTTAAGATTTTATCTGTTGCAATTTATTGTGGAACTATACTGCAAAAGTGTGCATTCATTCATGCGTATGTTAGCATATATATTAGGGAAGTAGGACATAGCATATATTAGTGCTCAGAAGTAAGTACTGTCAATGTCAGGAACTGAGAATGTTCCCTTGGGAAATAAACATACCTGGGATCTAAACAATGCCACTTGTTTAGAAGTTCACTTTGTTTTGTTAAAAGGCGTGGGACAATAGAACCATGGAGTAAGGAGTAAGTAAGATACGTATATTATCACATAAATAAGGAAGAAAGCCTTATTTCTGATAGAATTTTAGGTTTAGAGTAAAAAAAGGAGCATTTTATCTTGTCAGTTTCCTAGGAGGTAAAGACCAGCATGTTTACTAAGTGATTTGGTCCTTCCCTGTGTCAGCAGCCTCAGCTAACTCAAGCCACGGTTCTGAGTCTCTCACAGAGGCCTGCCTTTGGTTTCTTGAAAGCCCTGATTCTTTGTTCTCGTGGACTTTGCTGCTTCTTTCCCCTCTTCCTGGAGGGCTCCAGGTGTCTGCTTAGTTGATCTTAACACACCCTTCTGAACTCAGCTCAAAAGATACTTCTCTGAGGAAGTTTTCTTCATTGCCAGAGGGCAGGATTACCTCTTTTTTCTACTCTAAGCTTCCAATAAGTATCTTTTATAGCTTGCAACACCATAGAAGTTAAAAATACATTGTGCTTCGATTACTTAATCTATTTCTTGTTAGAATGTAAGATAATGACTATAGTGATCACTTTTGTCTTAGTTCTTCAGCCTTTACCCCGTGCTTAGTGTAGTGATGCCATGTAGTTGGTGCTTGGTACACACGTAACTGACTGAATAAACAAATAGATGAATGAATGTATGAATGTATAGATAAATTCAAGGCCAGAGCGATGGAGAAAGAAAGGGTATAGAACAGGAAAAAGGGATCAGAGAAACGAAGGGAAATAAAAGAAATTCCAAAGATACGAGAGGTGGTGGGAGGTAATGGTAGATGTTCAATAACTGGAAATTATTTTTAAAAGGATATAAGGGTAAAGATGTGGAGGTTGGTAAGAAGGAGAGAAGGTGGTAACACTTGCTTTTGTAATTTTAACTTAGTCAAGTACTATTTCCTTGTCATTTGGTATTTGGGGACACTTTTCAACATGATTACACTGACACTATATTCTTTACCTTTCTTTGTAGGCCCTTAGGGGGTAAACCTGACTTCTTCACCTAAAAATTCAAACAGATTAAGAATACCTAAAATTCTCCAGTTTTCTCTTACATTAAATGATGCAAGCCCTAATTTCCCCTGTAAGGTTGATATGATTTTGTAAGTTTATTTATAGGAAAAATATAGTTTATTTTATAGGAAAAGTTGCTTTGCAACCCGAAGACAGAGAATTACTCATTGCTCCTTTTTATAATATTAATTAATTAATTTATGTTATGTTTGCCACCACACTTATAACATCACTTTTTTTGAGTGGAAGAAATAGACAGACTAGTACCTTTTTAGTATTTGTTCCAAAGAACTGAAACTGCTGACCAATACTTCAGGGCTCTCTGCACTGACCCTCGTCTATTTGTGGTGGGCATGTTCATTAAGCATTGCCCATTTATGTGGCTATACCGAGTCAGGTGTGGACATTCACCAGTTGACTAGGTCGGGTTAAAACTGTCTTCTGTGTTGCTCAGTTAAAGATTTTTCTTGATTCCAATTCCTGTTTGTCAGTCAAATTCTAATTTTCCCCTTCAGGGAATGGAATCATTTGATAACTCCCTTTTTATTCCTGCTGCTGGTTCTTGTCAGTCTGTCAGAAAGCAAAAAAAAGAATATATTTCACAATAAAAGTTAAAAGTTGTGTTGAAGTTTGTAGACATTCCAGTTATGTTGTTATATAACATCTGTCCCTTTGACTTGATAGTTGTCTCATCTTCTGCACTTCCTAGTAGCATTCCCTGGGGCTGCAATTCTTAGAAACAAATTATTATACTTTCACTTATTTCCTAGGTGCCAGGTTTCCTGTGTGGAATGTAATTAGTTAAGCTCTTTCCTATGCATATAAATATAAGGACAGATAAACAAGATTATGCAGTTTGGCCCTGGCTGCTGTGGCTCAGTGGATTGAGTGTCGACCAGCCTGTGAACCAAAGAGTTGCCAGTTCGATTCCCAGTCAGGGCACATGTCTGGATTGTGGACCAGGTCCCCGGTAGGGGGCACGTGGGAGGCCACCACACATTGATGTTTCTCTCCCTCTTTCTCCTTCCCTTCCGCTTTCTCTAGAAATAAATACATAAATCTTTTTAGAAAAGATTATGCAATTTGCGTAGTAAACCTTTTTGTTTGTTTTGGATGTTGAAGGGGGAGACGAGTGCTCTTAGTTCTGATCATACAACTGTTATTGTGTGTATGTGTGTGGAGGGGGAAGGTGTAAGAACAGTGTGGCCAGGGTAAAGACAGGGGAGGGAAACACGTGTCCTTGGAATATGTCTGATTATTTTGCTACCTTCCCTAACTAGCTGTCTTTCAGGTATTGACACATCAATTCCAGTCTCAATAAGACTCACTTGTCTTTGAGGCCACCAAGGTTGTCCTAGTAGTAATCCAAGGGAGAAAAAGGGTGAGAGAAGATGACAGAAAAGCAGTATTGAAGTAAGGTGACCTTTGGCAAGTTGCCTGTTTTCTGAGATCCTTATTTTTCTCATGTGTAAAATAAGAATATATCATAATTATATTGTTGTGGAGATTAAATGTGATAATATATGTAAAATGCCTGGAGCTTCCTAGGTGCACAATAAATATTTGTCCCTCACATAAAGGGTTTTGGATGGAGTATGTGTATATCAAGGGCTCGGTGCCAACCTGGTCCATAGGAAATGCTCAGTAAAGATTCCCAAATGAAGACTTAGATGCAGTGGCTACTGCTTATGGCTTCAGTACTGTACCTTCATGAAGAAGATGGTTGAAAATGGAGTGTAGAGAGAGGGGAAAGTAGAATTCTCTGATAGAAAATATAAAGATTAAAATTTTTTTATTTGAGTTTTCTTTCCTTTAAATTCTCAGATATACTTAAAAAAAAATTCCCTCGGGATTCATGATGTCAAGAAGTTGATGTCAAGGCTCTGAACACCCTGAGAGAAATGTCTTGCCTTAGGGGTGAATTTTAATTCAGATACTCAAAATATTCAACGAAATAATTAAATGTCCTAGAAGTAGGGAAACAACTGTTTCTTGAAGGAGCAGAATCAGAACTCCACATAGTCATATTTTCATATTGATAAAGGCTAATGTAAAAATAGGAGGCCATCGATTTCCATGAACAATGAATACTAAGATAGTTGTCATTACTTTAATTAAAGCTTCAGAGAACTAAAGGATCTTTTCCAAATTCACGGAACTAAAAATAACAAAGCAGGGATTCAGCCCCGGACTGGCCCATTCCATAACTACCACACCCAACTGTTTTATATTTTTGAATAACTTTTTAAAGGTTACCCAGCAAAACTTTCTTTGCCTTTTGGCCAGTCTCATGTGCCACCTGAAAGTGTGGGAGCTTCTTCATATGCACACAGACATTATAGGCATGTAAACTACACCCTGCTGTAGATGTGTAACTTAGTCTCTCTAGGTCTCGATGTGGTGCTTCATGAGCTTCCTCTTCCCATATGTTTTCATTCCATTTGGCCATGGTCAGCATATAGAAGACCTCAAAAGACTTTCTAATTGTATGCTTGATAAATAATTGGTAGGTTTGATTGCCATGAGGCATAAAAGGCATTCACAGTGTAATCCCATTTAAGATTACACAATTTCAGAAGCTTAGTTGAAAGGCGTCCTTTGAAATTTCAGTTACAGTTTTCTGGCTATCAGTCTAAACATAGAAAGTACTGTAGTATGGGATGGGGTGCAGGGCAGAGGGGATAAAGGGGAGAAAAAATGAGACAACTGTAATAGCATAATCAATAAAATATACAAAAAAATTAAAAAAGAAAGTACTGTACTATGAAATGCTGTTCTTGGAGTTATATATTTTAATGAAGATATAACATGAAGGTTTTGGAACAAAGTATATTTTACTCTATTCTTTAGTTCAAGAAAATTTTACTTTTCACAATATGGTATACACGAAGGATGACAGCTGTTAAAAATGTGCTTCTTATTTATCATCCATGCCTTAGGGAGGATGAAAGATGAGTCCCAGGGAGAAGATGAAAACACATGGTGTATAATTTTATTTGAAACAATGTAAAATTTCAAGAATATAGTGTGAACTAGATCATCTTATTTAACGTTAAATGCCTGCTCAAAACAAAAATGAAAGTGAGCGTTTTTATATGTTAATATTTTTAATTTTTAGGCAAAGCTTAATCTTATTTTATACATTTTCCCGACATTGTTCATTATCTCAGTAAAATTGATGCTCTATCCTATGCCTGACTAATGGTTTTTCATAAACTACATCATAAATCTTTCATATATTTGTTTTCAATTCTGACTACTTGGCACAGTACAATATATAATATATTGAAGGAAAAAAAGAGCTTTTTTTAAAGAATGCAGAACACTATAAATAGCCTTAATCATTATGTTCATGTGGTAAAATAGGGAACGATTTATTTTAATTTTCTGAGGTACTAATTTCTTTCTTGCCCTAGGCAGATATTCTCATGAATTACGTATTTATAATGAAATTTAATAATTGTTTTAAATATATGTGTAGATACTTTCTGGTATATAGGGTGGTGGATTATTTTGAGATTTTTTAACTTGACTTCATTTTTTCTTCATGACATTTAATCTCTTCAAAAAGAGGAAATTCAAATGGCCATTAATGACTTAGCAGTACTAATCTCATATGTGGTTTTCAAATGGTAGATATTTAAGTTTGATTGGAAGAGATGAGGTAAAATGCAACGTGTGAAGAAATGGCTGGAATTTTTTTCCTTAATCTTCTTTGGTTTTCCTTCTCTTACAACATCAGGAAACCATAATCTCACAAAGACCAGGGCAACTAAGTAGACGACCTTGCTCCTGTGTAGTAGTGACTTGATTTAGGACTATGATGTAGTTGGGAAACCCTTTATCATAGCTTTTACTGAATGGTGACTCAAGCTTTTATCTTGTCATGTGTATAAAAGAAGTGTGTTTATTGATAGTTGAAAAAGATAAAATCAACCTTACAGGGGTGGAGAAACCCTAACTTAATTACTGCTGCATTTCAAGTGATACTTTATCATGATTTCCAGAAGAGTCAACTAAACTGTATCTTGGAGTAGCAATCAAATGACCCTGTTTCAGTCCTGGCTAAGTCCTGTATCATACCACACAACACTCATGGTCCTATCTGTTCAACAAAAATAAGACCATTGTGAAACTCTTCTTAACCTTATTTATCTGTCTAAAAAATGAAACAGTAATGTAGTAATGTAGTAATATGTTGAAAAATAAGTATTGGGAAACATTTTCAGGCTCAGAATTTCGATTTCCCTATTTCAGCTTTTAGACATACTTAATATGTAACATTATGCTGAAATTATGCATTAGATCAGCCCAGGAACTGAGAGTTTGTTTGATATTGTATGCTGCGTATATACACATGAGTAAGGATTTATGGAGAGAGATTATACTCTTGTCAGCAGAAAAAAGGAGGTCAGATTTAATTTTCATGTAAATAAGTCATGATGATTCATATGTCCAGGTGTTCTGCTGTGTGTATGTCTTTTGTTGTTGTTTTCTTGCTTTCAATAAAGATTTGTAAAGGAGGAGATTAATTACAAGGAGTAATTGTTGAAACACACTGATATCAAGTGTAGATTATGTTATTAGATTTGTTTAGGGTCAACAACTGTAAGAGATTAATTTTCTTCTACAGCTTTTCCTTGTTATCTTACTGCTTTAATTTTATTTATATTTAATTTCGGTGATTGTTAAATGTTTTGTGATAAGTGACCGTAATACCTTCTATGAAATCAAAACCTAATCATTTAATGATGTATTTCTTTCATGTTAAGACAATACTTTCTTAATCCAGAGTTCTGTTTTTAATGAATTTCTCCAACTAAATACTCCTATTCAAAATATACATTACATTAGGCCCTGGCTGGTGTGGCTCAGTGGATTGAGTGCCAACTTGCAAACCAAAGGTTCACTGGTATGATTCCCAGACAGGGCACATGCCTAGGTTGTGGGCCAAGTCCCCAGTAGCAGGCAAGTGAGAGGCAACCACACATTGATGTGTGGTTATTATAATAATATAGATATAATATTATATATAATATATAAAATTATAATATATATAAAATATATAATATATAATATTAATATAATATATAATATTATATATTATACTCCTCTTCTTCTCTTCCTCTCTCTAAAAATAAATAAATATTTTAAAAATATATATTTAATTCATTGGGACCAACTTTGTGTTCTGATTTATAAGTAAACTGAGAAGAGTAATTTCTGTGAATAATTAAAAATTAATGGCTATCACTAATTGGATAGATTTATATTAAAATAGTGGAAAGATTGAGATTATCTGTGATTGGTAAATTATAATAAAATTTTCTACCATACTTCATTATAGCTTTCATAATAAAGATACCATCAAACATATTGATGTCACCATTTTATAATTGTCAAAATACAATTTACTCTTTGAAAATATTTGGCATTAGAAGAATATAGCCATAATACGTAGGTAGAGATTCCTTACATACCTTTTGATAAAGTATGCGCTGCTCTAATAATTTTAAAGAAACAAGTTTTTTCTTCTCATGATACAACCTATTCTCTTTAAAGGGAAGATAAACTTTCTTATACCTTTGTATTTTTATAACTTAAATTATGTATTAATAAGCAATATGGAATTTTCAAAATATTTAGAATACAGGCACACTTTGGAGATATTGCAGGTTCAGCCCTGTCTACCACAATAAAGTGAATATGTCAATAAACAAGTCACAAAAATTTTTTGGTTTTCCAGTGCATGTAAAGGTTATGCTTACACTATACTGCAGTCTATTAAGTGTATACAATGTGCGTACCTAATTAAAAGATTCCTTACTGATGAAAAATGCTAACCATCATCTGCACCTTCAGCAAAATGCAGTGGTGTTGCTTATATAGGGTCCTGCCTCGAGGTCGGTGGCACTGACTGATCAGAGTGGTTAGTGGTCACTGATGGTTGAGGAGGCTGTAACACTTTCTTTAAGTAAGAAAACAGTGAAGTTTGCCAGATTAATTGACTCTTTCTTTCATGAACAATTTCTCTGTTTCATGTGATGCTATTTGATAACATTTTACCCACTGGAGAACTTCTTTTAAATTGGAGTCTATCCTCTCAAACCCTGCTGCTGCTTTACCAATTAAGTTTATTTCATATTCTGAATTCTTTGTTATCATTTCAACAATATTTACAGCATTTTCACCAGGAGTCAATTCGCTCTCAATAAACCACTTTCTTTCGCTCATCTATAAGAAGCAACTGTTTTATCATGATACTATAGCAATTCAATCACATCTTCAGGCTTTACTTCTAAGTTTATAATTCTCTTGTTGTTTCCATCACATTTGCAGTCGCTCCTTTCAGTGAAGCCTTGCACCCTCAAAGACATCCAATCAACTTTTCCAAAACTGTTAATATTGATATTTTGACTTCTTCCCATGAATCACAAATGTTCTTAATGGAATCTGGAATGGTGAATCATTTCCAGAAGGTTTTCAATTTACTTTGCTCAGATCCATCAGAGGAGTCACTGTATATGGGAAGCAATAGCTTTATGAAATGTATTTCTTAATAAGACTTGAAAGCCAGAATTACTGTCTGATCCATGAGCTGTAGAATGGATGTTGTGTTAGCAGGCAAGAAAACATTAATTTCATTGTACATTTCCATCAGAGGTCTCGGGTGACCAGGTGCATTATCAGTGAGCAGTAATATTTTGAAATGAATATTTTTTTTTTCTGAGCAGTGGGTCTCTGTAGTAGGCTTTGAAATATTTAGTAAGCCATATTGAAAACAGAGGTACTGTCATCTAGGTTTTGTTCTTCCATTTATAAAGCATAGGCAAAGTTGATTTAGCATACTTTTTAAGGGCTCTCAGCTTTCTGAAATTGAAAATAAATATTGGTTTCAAATTATAGTCACCAGCTGTGTTAGACCCTAAAAAGAGAGTCAGACCATCCTTTGCAGCTCTGAAGCCAAGCATTGACTCCTATCTAGCTCTGAAAGTACTGGATGGCATCTTCTTCCAATATAACGCTGCTTATCTATATTGACAATCTTGTGTTTGGTGTAGCTGTTAGTGGGGAGATAGCACCAGATTGTTTAGGGGCAATGGACCTCATTTCATCATTTTTAGTACCTGAGTTCTGGCTGAGAAAGAATTCAGAGTCAAGACTCAAATACAAGCAGATTTTATTTAGAAAGACACAGAGGTAGAAATCTGAGTCATGGAAGAGAATCAGCTGGGCTACATGGGCCCAAGAAACAAGTTACAGAGGCAAAAGAAGGGCATTGGAGTGTAGGAGAAGCAGAGGTAATGTGCCTGCGGGATGGAGAGAGGAAAAGGTGAGGGCATGCTTCAGAGAGAGCACACTGGGAAAAGAAGAGGGTAGGGAAGGGTGAGGACATGAGAGAGAGAAAGAGCTCCTCTGGGTCCGCCGTCCTAATGTAACTCAGCATAGATCCCGCTGCCTGTCGCTTCGAAAACCAGTATTCAAAAGGCAGGTGCCGATGTAAAGGAAAGTGGTTTTATTCAGTTGCCAGCAGCCTAGCAGATGGAGTACCCTCATCTCAAAGCCCATCTTACCATTTCAGTGTAGGCAGGGGTTTTTATAAGGAGAAAGAGGGACAAGGAGAACAAAGAGATCAGGGGGAGAGGCTGTGAACATGCTGGCAGTATCCTAGGCGGTCTGATATGGATATTTAATGTTAGTGCCAACCAAATTCCTGCAGTTGGGTGATCTGCATCACCGGAAGTCGTAGTCAAGGCTGTGCCTTGCACAAACAGGAAATGGAACTGCTGATGTTCGCAGTATGTGTACAAAGAAATTGTCGGTATGAGTTCTTTTTATCAGTTTGTTAACACATCTTATTCTAATTCCATTTCATGGTAAGTGAAGGGTAGTATAAAGATTTTTTTCCCTGTTACACTTAGGGCTTTTGAGGGTGGGAATTTTAGGGAGACTTCTCAGAGTCATAGTCTCCACTGATTGGCCAGCACCAGGGCAGGAGATCATTACTCATTGCACTTGGTCCTGGTGTCAGCCATAGTGCTGCCCCTTTTGGCTTTGCTGCTCTTCTGGACCTGGAGCTGAAACGCAACCAATGCTTAGATGTTATCTCCAATTTGACTAAAACTCGGACTCCATGGTCAACAGACGTGATGTATGTTAGAACCTCATTGTTCTGAGGGCTTAATGCTTAATGGAGTGATCATGCAAGGGCTTGTATGGGAGGTTTATGAAGCTATTCTCTGGTGCCCTTGTTCCTCCTATAAGGGGGTCTACCATGTAACTAGCATGCTGCAGCGGGAAAGGTCAGGGGAGAGTCCCAACCAAATGACCAGTGATACGAAAGGTCCGGGGCTCTAAACCACGTGACAGCGACATGCTGGGAAGGAAAGGTTGCCCTGGGTATGAAGTCCCACTCCACAGTTGTCCATTGCTAGGCACCTGGGACTTTCCACTCTGGTGACCTTTCAAACTTGGCTGACTGTTCTTGCTCTGCTCTTGCCTGGCTAGCTGCCTATTACACAGGCATCTTCGTTACCTTATCTACGTCTTCTGGATAACTTGCTACAGCTTCTACATCGGCATGTGATGCTTCACCTTGTGCTTCTACGTTATGGAGATGGCTTCTTTCTTTAAACCTCATGAACCAACCAGCCTCTGCTAGCTTCAGACTTTTCTTCTGAAGCTATCTCACCTCTCACGGTGTACATAGCATTGAGGAAAGGGTTTTGCTATAGCTTACACTTTGGCTTAAGGGAATATTGTGGCTGATTTAGTCTTCTATTCAGACCATTCAGACTTTCTTCATATCAGCAATAAGTCTATTTCACTTTATTTTTATTTGTGTGTTCACTGGAGTAGCACTTTTAATTTTCTTTAAGAACTTTGCATTCACAACTTGGCCGTTTGGCTCAAGAGACCTAGCTTTTGGCCTGTCTGAGCTTTTGGTATGCCTTATTCATTATGCTTAATAATTTGTATCTTTTGATTTTAAGTCAGAGACGTGAGACTCTTCCTTTCATTTGAACACTTAAAGGTCATTTTAGGATTATTAATTGGCCTAATTCCAATATTTCTGTGTCTCAGGGAATACGGAGGCCCAGGGAGAAAGAGGGAAAAGAAGGAATGGACAGTTGGTTAAGCAGTTAGAACATGCACAACATTTCTTAAGTTCACCACCTTATGTGGGCACAGTTCGTGGTTCCCAAAACAATTACAATAGTAACTGACCACAAATCACCCATAACAAATGTAACAATAATGAAAAGTTTTTAAATATTGCAAGAATAATTAACATGATATGTGCATGAAGTGAACAAATGCTATTGGAAAAATGACACTGATAAAGTTGCTTGATGCAGGGTTGCCACAAATTTTCAATTTGTGAAAAAGCAGTATCTGCAAAGCAGAATAAAATAAGAAGTACCTATAAAAAAATAAAGTTGTCTAATTTTATACTTCCTAACTCAGAAGAACTGTTTATCTTGTATCTTTCTACTGCTTTTCTATCAATTATATAATATAAGACTATATCATTGAGAGAAATCTAAATGTTATCATATGACACATATTGTATTACAACTCTGCTTTTTATGAATCAATATATGTGGGAAATTTTCCTTGCAAGACTTATGGGTCTACCTCATTAATTTTAAAGCATTTTTAATATTATATGAATGAGCCATCATTTATTAAACCAGTCTCTTCCTTTAGATGGGCACTTAGGTTGTTTCCAGATTTTTGCTATTAAAGTTATATATGTATACTTTAATATGTAATATATAATTATATAATTTTATATAATGTAAAATATCTGATTTATTTAAAATATGTGAGGACGTTTGAATGTATCAACATTTTTTCAGAAGCAACTGACAGAAATACAGATAAAATGAACTGAGTTGCTCAAGTAAACAGAAGGAAAAGAAGCCATTGTAATACAAGAAAGGTTTCTGAGGTATACTGGCTTAACGTGTGGAAAGACCCACGTTTCAAGTTTTTAAATGTCTCTGAACCTCTGATCTGCTCTTCTCTGTGTGAGGTTTATTCTCAGAGAAAATCTCTTCACATGTCAGAAAAGATGGCCAACAGATGATTTAGGTTTATGCAGTCCTTACATACATCAACTTAAAGCAAGAATTCTCTCTTTCAGAAACCATGTAAAATTTTTTTCAATGGGACTTCATCCACTTTTGTTATGTGCCTAAATTTTGACATACTCAAAGCAAAAAGGAGAGTGAGGAACCCACATTACTGCATGCCCAAGGCTGTGATTAACAGTCTCCATCATAATACATAGGATGGGAGAAGCTCCTCAAAGAAAAAAGACAAAAACAATAGATACAAAGAATATTACCTATTTAGATTTTGGTAGATGTAGCCAACTTACACTTCTGTAGCAATTTATACTGCAACCAAAAAGAATGTGAGATAACTTCCCTGAATCATATCAATTATTTTAGTTTGATGAGTTTTCAGAAAGTCTCATTTATTTTATTTCTGATTTCTCTTTACTATTGATGAGTTATGGTATTGTTTTCACATGTGTATTGGTCATTTGCATTTTTCTAGGGATTATTTATTTTGCATTGCATAACTTATCTTTACTACATTAAATTTTAGGAAATATTATATATCCTAAATAGTAATTTTTTGTTGCATAGGTAACACAAAAGTTCTTTAGTCTACATTCCACCTTTCAGCTTTTCAATGATGTCCTTCATTACACAGTATTTTTATGGCTTCTGGTTATTATATATTTCTCAGGAAGGCTTACCTCCTGACAAGACAACCTCAGGATTTCTTCTAACATTTTTGAAATTTTTAAAAATAGAGTTTCTTTATTTTATAATTATATATTTAGTATTTCAAAACAACAGTTATGACCTAGTTTATTAAATGTTTCAGGAGATAAGTAGGCCAACAACCATGCTTTTTGGCTGAGCTGGAGAGGATATTAAGGTTTCCTGTAGGAAGGTATCAAGGCTATAACTCCTAATACATTAATAATAATAAACCACCCGAGTTATCTGTGTCATCTGGACCCACCTCTTCCTGTCTTCCTGTTCTACTACACTCAGCATGGTTGCTCTTGTTCTCAGACTTATCTCATCTTAGTCACGAGGTGCTAGGTGTCAGATCTTCACTTGCTGGTGTCCAAAGGAGAAAGGAAGGAAATACAGATGACAGAGGTGACTTCTTCACACATGAAGGAAAATCTTTTCTAGAAATCAGTACCTGCACACATTCCCCTATATTTCTTTGGCTAAAAATGAATCTCATAGCCACGTCCTCAGACCAATCCTAGGCATAGGTAGTTATGATACCTATGATCATCCTAAACCAATCATTACACACCTCTCTAGAGCCAGGGTCATTACCAGTTGAACAAATTTGTCAGCAAGAAAAATGCAAGAGATTGGTTGATGAATGAGCAAACAATATGATCTGTTAAACAAAAAGTATAAATGTAGTAATTTAAATTTCTAGAAATTTCTAGAGGTTTTCATATCTTATTTTGGTTTAATTTCACATTCATGTAAGGGCAGTTTTTTCCCCCTAGTTTCATAGATGAGGAAACCGAGATATAAAAAATTACATAATTTTCCTAATATCACAAAACCGATGAGAGATGTAAGGAAATTTAATTCAGGTCTTCTAACTCCTAGTTCAAGACTTACTGGCTATAGTGCAGTATTATTTAAACAAACAGAATCTTTGGAATAGTAAGGAAAATTCAAAGGTAGTTTTAGTTTTAGATATGTGAGTGAAACATCATCACCAAAATTCTTTCTTTGTTTAGGTACAAAAATTATCTTGTGAGTAACTAACCTACTAGAAATTGGCTTTCTGACGGAAAGAGATGATGGCCTCAGGGCAAGTCACTTCTCACACAAAGGAAACCTGCAATTATTAAAATAGGTAGAAGAAACTAGTTTTCACAGATGTGTTCAGGGCAAGTTGAAAACATGAACTGGGTGGCTTCCCGGATGCTTTCCATTTGTGTGGGAATGAGATACAAGGCATATCCATATATGTAGTTCAAAATATGTTCGAAAGACTTTGCTGCTCTGAAAACCTCTAATGCTTTGTACACTGGAAAACTGTATGGTTTTGCGAACCAATGGCACACCCAATTAATTCAATGAAAAAATGTTGGCAGATTTTTGTTTGTTTTGTTTTCTAAATAGTAGAAGATAGCAGAACAGACACTGTTTTGTTTATAGTCTCTCCTCCATACTCCTATTTTTTAGGGAATACCATTCAGGTACTATATTCGTATATTTTAGGCAATATCGATCAGGTTTTTTATTATATTTTATAAGAACTCATTCCTAAGCAACCTAACCTGTCACATATGAGCTTTTAAGATTTTAGTTTTGTTGTTTCAAGTGATAATGTAGCACTGAGAACATTAATGTCTGAGGATCTCTCCTACTTACAGTCAGTCTGACATCCTGGTTCTGAAAAACTAAATTTAAGTATGAAAACAGATATGCTACATTTGCTGCATTTTGAATATTTCAAGCATTCTGGGTAATAAAAGGTCATGTGCATGGATACTTTTATTTTAAAGTATTTTAAATTTAAAACATCCTTGCTCAGTAGACATACCTAATTTAAAGAGAAGCCAATTTACAATTTCTCTAATGTTATATGGTCTGTTCTTGAATATCTAAAAGGTGAAGAGAAAAATCCTCTACCCATTATTTGTTTATGTGATTCAAGATAAGTGATTTTTTGCTTGCAATGCTGATTTGAGATTACTAGATGCCTCTAAAGTAGAAACGAAGAAATTTGCTTTTTGATGAAAATGTTCCAGATTGAGGAATTTTAAAACTTTTTTTATTAAAAGAATAAAACAAGAAAAATAAAAGAGGGATTCCCTTTTCTCCAAGGAACCATCTCTCTCTCTCTCTCTCTCCCCCCGCCCCTCCCTCTCCCCCCTTCCCCCTCTCTACTTCCCTCCCCCCTCTCTACTTCCCTCCCCCCTCTTTCTGCTCCCGTCCCCTTCTCCCTCCTTCCTTCCCTCCCTGGAGGTTTTTCTGCTTATATATTTTTAGTATTTTATTCCTTTTATGATGACAATAAAAAGAACATGGTTATATGAGGAGATAAATGAATTTTGAGTTACCTGTAATAAATTTAGAAATGATTTTATGTGAATGTATTAAAAGTCTAACAAAATGGAGTGACCAGCTGAAATTGTGCAAGTAGTTTATCAAGTATTTCAGTTGAGTAGACTAAAATATTACAATACAAATGTCAAATAGTGGTTAAAACATCCATATATTTTGTTAAGATTTTGTAAAATGCCCACTTATACAATAATGATAACATCGTAAGCATTATTATGTTTTTATCGTAAGCCTTGGGCAATTAATGAAATTGTTTCTTCAGACTTTAGTTTGCTCACCTGCAAAAAGATGGGCATACTAAATCAAGGTCATTAATTAAATGCCCATGGGGCACCAGAGTCTATAGGGAGTGGCAGGGAATCTTTGCAACTGAAGCCTTCACGTTATAAGATGTGCCCTCTCCTTTCCTCCCTCCCTCCTTCCCTTCCTGTTTTCCTTCCTTCCTTCTTATCTAGACATTTTGGCTCCAATAAAACACATTTGAGAGCTGAATTTTGCTAATAATCCAGGATATAACTTTGAACTAAGAATAACTGAGATCATATCAACTTTAAAAAATACATTTTTATTACAATTAGAAAATTATTTATTCTTTCTAAACTTCTACTTGCTTAACTCTCTTTTACTCTTAAAAATTAACAATATACTTGACCCCACATTCTTAGTTCTATTTCAAAGTCATCAAAGAACTATTATTTTGACAATGAAATACATTGATTATATACATAATGCACACACACATACCGTATATATATGCCATATATTTTTCCTGGAAAATAATGCTATCAGTTTAGAAGTTAGATAATATAGAACTTTTTTTAATTAACATAAAGGCAGATTTATTAATGTATTTGACTTTGCCATACAAGTTCACACATACATGATCAATAATTTTAAAATATTTCAGTTAACTTGAATTTTATTAATAATTTTATTCTTTTTATATTTTATAATTTTTAAATTTATTTTTATTGTTTATGCTGTTACAGTTGTTACCACTTTTCCTCCTTTCCCCACCTCCACACAGCCCCACCCCTTCCCCTCCCCTAGTCAACCCCACATTGTTATCTGTGTCCATGGTTAGTGCATAAATATTCTTTGGTTAATCCCTTCACCATCTTTCATCCCATCTCCCCATTCTTTCTAGCAGCTCTCAGCCTGTTTCATGTATCTAAACTTCTGCCACTCTTTTGTTTGTTAGTTTATTGTGTTCATTAAATATATAAGTGAGGTCATGTGGTATTTTAAGTAAAAAGAAAAATAAATAAATAACCTCTGATCTATTACTCTGAAGAAAATCTGGCTTTAAAGATCTAATGAAAGAGAAATTTTTCATTACGCGAGGAATTGGCTTATTCTTTTGTATGATTCTTCATGTCACCCTTTGCTTTGCCTGATCAAATTCTTAAGTATCAGGCAGATTACAGTCACTTAATTTTATTTTTGAAAATACTTAGACATGATGGATAATAAAGAGTAAACCCATTTAGCAAAGGACTTTTTCCCTTGCCATTCATGTTTTTTTTTAATTGTCCAGTCTTAGTAGTTATAAATCTTGGAAAGTTATGCCTGAAATACTTAGGACTGTTTAGAGAAAATCAATTAGACCGTTTCCAAGGCTCAATAGACATTATATACTTCTGGTAATGGTCAAGTTTCAGATTACACCAAGATTAAGTTATGATCAATATCACCCTGGCTGGTGTGGCTCAGTGGATTGAGTGCCGGCCTGTGAACCAAAGGGTCACCCGTCCGATTCCCAGTCAGGGCAAATGCCTGGGTTGCGGGCCAGGTCCTCTGTTGGGGGGTGGTGAGAGGCAACCACACATTGATATTTCTCTCCTCTTTCTCCCTCCCTTCTTCTCTCTCTAAAAATAAATAATAAAATAATATCTTTTTTAAAAAGTTATTTTCAATGTCATGTTTGTGGGAAAATGGTGAATTTTGGGTTATTCAGTCTACTTCAAAGAGTCTTTATTAGCTTTTGGATCTTCCAGAGCATAATCTCCATGAGAGTGTAGACTTTGCCATGTTCACTGCTGTATCTGCAATGCTTAGAGTAGTTATTCTCAATGTTTAGAACAGTGTCTAGGACATAGCAGATGCCCAATAAATGCATGTTTAAGTAATTATTTGATTACTTTTAGGAAAATACTTTAGGATTCCAACTATAGATATTGAGAGCAAATAGTATTGTAGGGAAAATACAATAGAGTGGTTGAAAAATATTTTAATCAGTTTTTAATCTGTGAACTAAGCATCATGTTTTTCATTGCTATAATTGTAATCACCAGGGGAAGTTTTAAAAGTTAAAAGAAATTTATATTTTCTTAAAATTTCCAAGGAAAAGGTAAGAGGATAAGTCAGATATTTATATTAGTGGTACTATTGAATCAATTTTTTAAAGAATTTACATATTGCTTAGAGAGAGAGACAATGATTTATTGTTCCACTTCTTTATGTATTCATTGGTTGATTCCTGTATGTGTCCAGACTGGGGATCGAATGCACAACCCTGGCATATCTGGATGATGCTCAACCAACTGAGCTACCTGGTCAGAAGTGTATTGAATTTTAAAAAGACGATGTTGGTAAAGATAGCCTTACTAAACAATGTTATGGTTTTAAAACTAGTAAACAAATGAGTTATTAACTGTAACTGTGCTCAGTCATTAGTGTCTGCAATATGATAATTATAAAATTATTCACTCCTTATCCTTTGTAGATCATGCACATATATATATATAACATATATTATATATATATATATATAATGTGTATATATATTATATATATGCCTTATTGGGTAAAGCAGGTTATCTACTTTTGTTATTTGTAGATATCCTGCATCTTAAGTGTATTGTCAGCGATGTCCTCTGCTCAATTACATTTTCCTTATTGTTGCCCCAACTGTCCACTGAACTATAGGTTATTTAAATCCTACTTTATAACTAATTTCTTGAAAATAGCATGCCTTAATTAATTGATAACATTGTGTCACTTGAGTTATAAAATGCCTGTTTTAAAACAAACACCAACTCATATTTGTATTGCTGTGTTGTTATTATTTTATTTCATGGCTGTAGTGATGACTGTTGGTGATTTGTGTCTGTTACCTACCCCTGCATCAGAAACTACCCTCATTTAATGGCTTAAAAGAATAATTACTTCTGTTGCTCATGAATCTTTCACTTGGGCAGGACTTGGAAGGAATGGCTTGCTCCAGGTGGGCAGTTCAGGTGAGAAGTCGGTGATTTACTTTCAGGGTCGCTCCTTCACATGGCTGCTGGCACTTTGGGAAGCTCAGCTGTGGCTGTGGGTCAGAGGCCTTGTTTTCTTTCCATGTGAACCCCTTCAGTGGTGGCCTAAGTTTCTCACAGCATGGTAGTTAGTTTCTGTAGCATCTTTAGAAAACAAAGCGTAAGCACACGGTGTTTTTATGTCTAGCCAATAGAAATCACACAGCATCACTTAATCAACACTTCATTGGTTAAGGCAGTCACAAGAGCCCAGCCATGTTCAATGGAAAGGCACATCCACACTATCAGTAAATGGGGGAATAACAGGTTCTGGAAGATCTTTTAGGGCACAAGATGTTGTATTCACCTTTGGAAACGACAGTATACCATATGACTAATGATTTGCCATCATGAAAACTCAATCTTTTCACTTTTCTAAAACATTCTTAGAAATGGAGATATTGTGGCTATTGTCATCCTAAATGCTTTTCTGTGCATTTCCATGGCTCTCTTCTGAATTGGGGCTTTTGTATGTACGTAACCTTAGGGATTAGCACCACCTCTTATATTTTGTAAGCCACAGTATGTACCTACTGGTTGCCTGAGTGGATGAATATTTGCTATTCTGATGCCAAGGTTTTCTTAAAGCTTTCCTGATACCTTTAAAGGCTTTTTTCTGGGAGATAGTGAAAACCATGAGAATCAATCATGAGCATCTTTCCTGTGTAGTGTTAGACACTAAGCACTATTTCCTACTCATTGTTTCTCTATATCCCCAACTGTATATACATAGAGAAGAATACAGTTATGTAGGATCAGAATCTAAATCTGATCCAGTTCTTTTCTGCTAATAACATTTAGTATGATGAGTATTTTTCTTAGTCTTAAGGTATGTTTTAAATACTCATGACTTCAAAATATCTTAAAACTGTAAGGCAAAGCTAGAAAATGACTAATGAAATCACAAGCACACCTTTTTTTTAAACCAAGTGGGAAATACAGTCTTGATAATGTGTAATATTTAACCTTTTTCTCTGTTATGCTTTCTCTTTCTCCATCTATCTGATGGAATCTGTAAGATTCTTAAACTCATCAGACTTGTCAGGCAAGACATTTTCCTTTCATAAGAAGGCAGTGCTATGGAAGCCAAGGTGTAATTAAATAATCTTTTAGGGAGTATCCTTCAGAATAACCTCTTTGTTGCTGCTTTTCAGTAGGCTATTATTTTTTCTCTAGTCATATTTAATAACTCTATATGGTGATTCAATTTGATGTTAAATTAAACATAACTCTGATTACATTTTTACATCAGTTTTTCCCCAAAGATTATTCATTTAAATTACAAAGAGTATCTAGTTTGATTCTTGTTATAATTTGTTTTATTTATTATATTATCCACTTATGGAAAAATACTTAATGACTCAGTTGTTGATTCTTATATTCACTTATTCATTAATCTAGTCTATTTATTTATTGTATCTTTATGACTATTTGTTCAGCAAACACATACTGAACTTTTTCCATATGCTTGACTCAGAGTTGTATATGAAGTTAAATAAAATATTCTTCCTTCTCTGTAGCTTGTCCTCTATTAGAGGAGGTTTTCAATTTTTATTTGAAAATGCTAACTGCAAACATCAGTCAATTCAAAGATGAATTTATAAGAAAGTTTTTTTGGTAACTATTTTGTAACAGTTTTATTTTTATAATAATGAAAAATGATTTCTATATGATTTTTAAATTTATTTCTTACATTATACAGCCTTCTTTTAACACCATTAAAATCACTTCTTAATAGTACTAGGACATTTTAAGCCTTAGTGAACATACTGTGATGAAGTTTGTGTTATGATTCAAGACCACATGTAGGCCATAGACTCATGAAAATAAAATTCTTGTTTTTCTTGCGAAGACCTGGTTGCTTGTTATGTTAAGACTCTTCTCCTTGAGTACCTTCTGTTTCTATAATTAGCATTCTTCACCATAAGATAGTAGTTTCATAGTGTTATCCCTAGACTGGCAGAATCATCTGGAAAATTGTTTGAAAGGCACATTCTCAGGCTCCACCTCAAACATTTGAGGGTCAGCCCAGCTACCTACCATGCCCTCTGGGTGATTCTGATATACAGCAAAACTTGAGAATTATTCTTTAGAAAAAGAATCCCAACACATTTTTTTCTCTGCATTAAAATTTTGAGGCATTTCCAGGATATAGTTTGTACAGGTATAGTTGCTTTGTTATTATTAACATTAAAATTATTAGTGGAAGTTAATAAGCTTACTATGTTTTTGAAGTGTCTATGCTATAAGTTAAAGACACAAAGCAGGCTTGTTTATTTGACACATTTTCTCTATTCCTTGAGAGAAAATCAATATACCCCCTGTCTCTTAGCATGCATAGGATTTGCATTTTAAAAAAAATTAAATATGTTTGTGGCTTTATAATAATTGCTTTAGCAATGGTAAAATGCTCTCTGATTTATAATTAAATATCTTTTACCTTTGGGATATTGGTCTAATTTAGTATGATAAACCGTGATCTAAAGTCCATTCAGAAGTATTAGATGCTGCAATACCATTGTAATGGGGTTCAGAGGATATTCCTCACAAACCCTGACTTCTGGGATGCGGGAAGCAGAGGACAGCCATGGAGAGGTATTTTTCATATCTATGGCAACTTAGCTAGTTTAACAGTTATGTTAATAAGCTGTGCTATCGTTAAGGTCCAGGAACATGGGGTGACTCTGACTCTCCACGTAGGCATGGTGTAGCGGGACTTACAGCACCTGCCTGATGCAGGAGGCGGTTCCCCTGTTTCAGTGCCAGCAGGAGAGACCGGAAGCCAGTTTGCCCTGTGTCACCAGGCCCTGGCTGCCTGCACTTATAATAATGGCAGCCGGAAGAACATGAGCTGTACAAAAGGTGGGCAGGTGTAACTTAGTCTGGGAGGAGTCGGAAATGGGGTCACACTGGAAACTCTGGGCCAGGATTTAAAGTAGGTGAGGCAGCCAGGAGTCTCTCTCTCTCCCCCACACTTTTAAATAAACAATTTTTAAACAAACAATTCGTTTCCTTTTCACCAAACTCTGACATTGGGAGTCATGCTTTTTGGCAGCAGGCAATTGGACACTTCACAAACTGTTTCAGAACTGCATAGGCTGGGGTTCTGTAACACCATGAGGAAAATAGGTGATATTTAATGAACGCTTACTATATTATCTCAATTAATTTTAACCCACACTTTGAAATAGGTACTTTTCCCCCTTTACTGATTAGCCAACCAAAGGAAAAAAATACTTTGCCTTGGTTAAATACAGTGCGGAATCACTTTACTCAAGCTTACAAGCCAAGGCTTCATAAACAGCTTTCTTTATTATAGTCCTTTATTTCTGCAGTGGAAAGTACCTTGGATCTGGCGTTACAAGATTTAGGTCAGTGGTTCTCAAAGTGGAGTTTCTGGACCAATAGTGTCTGCATGATCTGGGAACTTGTTTGAAATGAACATTGTTTATCCTCACCCCAGGTCTACTGAAGCAGAAACACGGAGGTGGAAACCTAACAGTCCGTGTTTTAATGAACTCTTTAGGTGATTCATGTATACTGTAAAGTTTGAAAGCCATCTATCTATGTTTTAAAGACTAGGTTCTATTATTTACTTTCTCTGGAATTATAGTCAAATTATTAAACATTTTGAGTTTTCATTCTTAAAAGGAAGCTAATAGGAATCTGTGTTAGGTGGTTGTGAAAATTTGGAGATAACCCGTGAAAAAGAGTTTTGTGATTTGCAAAGTGCTCTTCAGTTGTTGTTTCATTTTAATTTATCACAGCAGCCTGTGATGGTGACTAGAATTTTCACCAAACTTTTGACTCTCGAAGTGTTATTATGATACTGTTTTAGGAAGCTTGTGCTTCTAAATCAACAGCATTAATTGATCAACGTTGTTTAATGTACCACCTTTCAGCTTGCTGTTTAAGGCAGAGCCAAGCTCGAAGGCCTCAAGGAGGTGGGGTGGGATGAGGGTGAGTTGAAAAGCTCTGTCCACTTTGGAAAGTGAGCTCAGTAAGTATGTAGCCACATGGAACTGCAAAGAGTTATTGGAAGAGGAGAGCAGAAACAGAATTTGATGAAATATGATAGTACTAACCCTTGCAATCTCGTTTTGCCCATTCCTGATACCTAGGGTTCCATTCTATTTTTTGTGCATGGCTCAAGTCTATCTTCAGTGTGAACCGATAGCACTGAGATTTGGGACAGAGGGCAGGGCCACTTGGGGGCACTTGAGGAAAAATCCCAAGAGAACTGCTGCTCAGAGCAGGACAAGCGTATGTGATTTGAGCTCTGAGACACAACTAGTGAAGGAAAAATCAGGGTTGGGCTGTGTGAACAGCGTCTCTCTCACAGCCTTCACTGAGCTTTAGGTCTAACAGCTGGGCCCAAAAGAGGAAGATAATGACATGGAAGCTCTCAGGATTCATGTGGGTGAATATCCAGGATCTCCTCTGTATGTGTGTTTCTGTCTCTCTTCTGTCTGTGTCTCCCTGTCTTTCTCTGTCTCTCTGTGTCTCTCTGTGTCTCTGTCTCCCCCTGCCCCCCCCCCGCCCCGTGCCACACATACTTGGGTAACAAAAATAAGTGGGAAGAGATGGGGTGATGGCTCAGTAAGACCTCACAGCTGACATATAATCCACTGGCAGGTACTTCTTTCCTCCTCTCTTTCACAATAGAAAGTAGTCTTAAATGGACGATTCTGGGATGCTTTGCAGACCTGAGACTCTCTTTTATTTTCAGGTTCTCATTTAGTTATTAATAGAATGTATATCACTGATTAATAACATGAATATAGGATCTGCTAATCCTATAAGCAAAATTTCATTCCCAAAGAGGAAATTGTTAATCCAGAGGAATTTATTAAGTTGCATCTGAGTAATATAAAGAACAGGGTATATAGATATAGCCTAGTACATTTTTTCCTATATATGCTATACCTTTTAGACCTTAGAAAATATATTGTTGAGGAGGAACAAATACATAGTAATGGTGTATGAGTAGGTCAAAATTCCCTTTTTAGAACCTTTCATTTTTCACAATAATATTCAGGGTCCGGCACAAATAACACCCCTTTTTATTACAAAATCATAGGCATGTAATTCTGTAACATAACAATATAACACTCACACACACCATATGACATTTTAGGTGAAATGTTAGAATTAAAACTATGAAATTTTACAGCCATATTATTACCCAAACAACCACACAAGCAGATGTTACTTCTTTTGGACCCAGTATAATAAGACAACAAAACAAGACAAAATCAAAGATTGCCTGTATCCCAAATTTAAGCTTGCATATGGATTTAAAATTGGAAAATGAGTCAGTATGTCGCACCAACCAGATATTATTGCTTTCATGGAACCAAGAAACTCTACCATTCCCAATTTCATAAGAGCAGAAAATAAGGGCATGTCAAATCCCTGTTAGGTTTAAATGAGTAATTGCTTGTCTACAGAGATTTTTGAATGTAAGATAGAGTTTCTTTAGTATGACACTACTTAATATTATGTTTTTCCCCCTCCACAATGTCTTGCTACTTCTAGGCAGAGTGTCCGTTGCAGTGTGTGAGTTTCATATTCTGTAATCTATTTCTATAGTTAGTTTACATCTTGACTCACCAAATATTAGAACAACTTAGAAGTGGGAGCTAAATTTTGTTATGTTTTCAGAATGATTCATGTTCACCTTCAGACATCCTTGGCATTCTCTGTTAGGTTGTACACTGCGTTGACAAGCAAGGTTGAAAAGCCAACACAGCGTTCTGGTATGTGCAAAACACACCATTGGAATTGTACAATTCACGTCTTACTGTATTTACACATTTATGAGTCTGTCTTTCCAACTGCCTCCTCTATTTGTGAGTATTTCCTGGAAAGAGACTGTTTCTCATTTAGCTTTATGTAATGGTTAATTTTATATGCTCAATGACATTGTGTTGAATTTCAAACAATTATTTCTTGAGTGGAATTTCTTTATTAAAAAAACCCCCACTTTTTATGTAGGAGGGGATGCTGGAGATTATAGGCAATTTAGTTCTTATTTTATCTATAATCTTATAAAATCTTAAAAACTAGCTAGTGGAAATGATTAACATATTACTTTACCTGTAAAATCTGTTATTTTTATTTTGTCTTTGTTTTCCAGAATAACAAGTGAAATATAATTTGGATATTGGGCTTAATATTTAGAACAAAAGGTACAAATGATATCTTAACCTCCCAAAAGAGTAAATATGTTTAGTTTAATCGCAGGTAATAACTCATAAAGTGTAATAAAAATATGACTGAATGAATTGAATACCTGTGAAATTGATATTCAAAGACTTAACTAAGAAGGGTAGCATACTTGAAGTGTTCCATTAGTAATGAAATATTACTTTCCAAAAATGAATAACTTTTTCATGTACTTCTGTCTTGGAAGTTATCATAAGAAATTTAATAGCATGCAAGCTATGGTAGAATTTTAGCTTTATTTATTGCCTCTCCATCTATATGCATAAATGAGATGTAATCATGTACCAAAGTGAATTTATCTACTGTTTAATATCTAAGACTCAGTAACAAAGCCAGTTTTAAAGGAAAAGTATTTGTTTTATCTTCTTTTCTCGCCTAAAGTCAACAACGAATTGACTATTATACTTGTAATATGAATTTAAAGGTAACTAAAATCCCAGTATTGCTGAGACTACACCACTGTATAACCTGTCATTTCTTAGTGATACACACAAAAACCAAATATGTTTTCAATTTCTCAATATATTGTTAAAAGTCTAATGGGACTTTTTTTTTTTTTTCAAATTATCCATGGGCTTGGAGTTACATCCTAAGGGCTGTGTTGTAGTTTTACAATTAACCTGTCATGATGAGAAGTACACAAGATGTTTTGCTTCCGTTTATAACATATTCCTTCAGTATATATTTACTGAAATCACTGTATATAGTAGCATTAGAGGAGAAGAGGGCAAAGCTTTAATTCTGAGTGCTTTTTAGAACTCCTGGTGTGATTTATGTTGTTGTTATTTCTCTTGGAATATTCTGGTGAGAAAGCTTCCAGGTCCTTAGTTTATAACCACAGTTGCCTGTGCCTGTTTCATTCTGCCATGGCTCCTCTATGAAGGAGGTTTTGTGTTTCGTTTTGTTTGTTTTAAACTCGCAGAGATGATTTTTCCGTATGCTCCTACCTTCCTTGAGATGGCAGTGTAAGCTATTTACTCTGGAACAAACTGCCCTTTTTTCAAGAAAGGAGACAGCTACAGTTTTGCTTTATATTAACTTATGCATTATACTGTTTCAGAGTTTTAAAAGTTCATAATTTTATAAAATCTAACTATATGCTAAATATTCTGTTATTTTAAAAATAGATTATTGTAATAAAATAGTAATCATTAAAGTACATTTTAGAAAGAGTTTATTTTCATTTTTGTGATTTTTCCTTGTTCATTTTCAGGTTTCTGTAAAACAAAACTCACAATCTTCTAAAAGCTAATAATAAACATCTAGGTCATGTATTTATTTCTACTAAACTGTGAATCTGGGAGACTTTTGGAAGATCAATGTATTCAGTGAACTAAAATATTAATGATCCTTACTTTCAATCAATATTATATAGAAGAAAGTAAAATACAAAAAGACTATTAAAATAGAGATCTGTCTTTCATCTGTGCAAGTGATAGACACAGCAACTTTTAACAATATTTGTTTTCCACTGATAAATATAATCTGGTATTTTAAATTTATAAGAGGAAAAGATCTTCACATTCCCAACACCAAGGAATAGGAACATAGTAATTTGTACCAGGGTTGTAGAAAGAATAATAGGAGAAGCTTAAGGCAATATTTTTCTTTCTCTTGGAACATAAAGTTGGCAAATTGCTCATTATTTTTTCTTATGAAGAAATAATAATAATGATGATAAGAGAAAGACACTGCGTATAATGCCCTATGATAAATTTTTTTTGTATATCATCTCATCTAAATGTTCCAAAGCACATAACATTATTACTGTTGCTAGGAGTTATGTTTGAAGAGATTGATGACACTGAGAAATCAGAAATAGAACATAGTGCCTGGCCCGCCCAAGAAGACTCTAGAGCCTGAGACGGTAACTGAAGAGATGGACATTGGTATAAGAGGAGACAATAACCTTGGCATTTCTCTCTCCCTTTCTAACTTTCTATTTCTGCTTTCCTCTCTTCTTTTTTCCTCAAATAAATTTTTTGTATTAGTGAAATGATAACTGATAGTTCCTACTCTAATCTAAAAGTGTGAGCAGATACAGCTGTGGTGACAGATTTCACAGCGTGAAATATATGTGCATTTGTTTTTCTTATAAAATATTTAGTAATAAAGGTGATTACACTGTTCAATAAGTTGGGCTATTCCATAATGTTTTAAAGGAATTCTGTACTGGCCAACACTAGTCTTAATTTATTTCATGGCAGCCTATTTTTAGTATGGAACTTCTCCCTTTGTTAGAAACATGCTGTTCCTTTTATAGTCATATTTAGTGTTTGGAGTCCATGTGAGAATTTAAGAGCAGTTTCCTAAAAGTGATTATTAGTTGCTTGATAAATACCATTGTTGTAATTCAAGAATATGATAAAATTCTTAGGTTGTTTATGTACATTAGAGTGACTCTTTTGCTTTTCATGGGCCTGGATAACCCCTTTAGCATTAGTTGAATATAAATGTGTCTGTGTCCATTTTAGTAGAAGAAGGAATGTCTATCTGTGTCCCATGGGCAAGGTCAAGGATGAGGCAGGTATTCCATACCTTAATCCCTTTGTCATTTGTTCAGGTTTATAAAGACCAAGGACTTAATGCACATTGGATTATAACCTGTCCTATCAATAATTGATTATTTCACAATTCTTTGCATGAATAAACAAACTCGACTACAAGGAGTGAAGGCTGATTTCAGTATTACCTGTTCAGTTGCAGGACTTATACTTCATCACCTTTAAGACTACAAACATATGTTTAGCTTTTAAGAAAAAAAAAATCTTTGGATTTGTTTGACAGATTAAAAAATTTTTGTAGCGTATTTAAATGATGTTGAAAATCTTTTATTTGAAAATAATACAGATGAAATAGATAGCATCTCCTTTTAGTTTAAAAAGTTACTGTCATTTACACAGGCATATATTGATAAACATAAATACAAAAATGCATTTTTCATGGATATTAAATTCTACAGCAGTCTTTTTGTCTACCCAGTAAATGCTGCCAAAATTATGGTCATAGCAAGAATGCAAATTGGATCATTAACATTGGAAATACAAATGAAGAAATTGATTGGAATGACTTATGTTAGATTTAATGAAAGGTTGGCAAAAAATAAATTCTGCTTACTACTATAAATGGCCTAGCTAAATGAGCAAGCAACTTTTTATTCTTAAAACAAGTAGAAAATACACAAGAAATAAAGGATATGGAACAAATTTGAAATAAATGAAAGAAAATATAATGATGAAATAAAATTAGCAAGAATATGTACAGGTGCAGATAAGACTAGATTTCTTTATGCTTTCCTTAATACTACAGAGCATGTTATTTATTTTTTTCTTAATATTTTTAACAATGCGTATTTATTAACTACAGGTATCAAAATTTTTTGAGTTCTTTTTACTATATGTTTATACATTCATTGTTCCACTTGATCTTTATGAGTTGCCTAGGTCATATTTTTAGTTTCCAGTTTTATATACAATTAAATAGAGATTCAGAGAGGATATTGTGGAACAGGTATTTTTAATAACTAACTCCAAACCATTAAGAGATGCTTAATTTATTTACATGAGATAGATATGGATATTGATGATTCTTTATCACCACTCTTTTATCTTTTAGATTCTGTGCTCTAGTTTTAAAAGGTTCTGTTTTAAATTTTGAAGTTATAGTGAAACTACAAATTCTAAAGTTAATGAACTGTCCCTGTTGTTCATTGACAGTTACTTGGACTTTTTCTTTTTTTTTTGCACTGTTAATATACATATCGCATCAGGTTGTGCATTTATTTGAAGAAACAGAGCTCTAAATAGACATTATATTATCAAATCATTATGTAAGCTTATGTAATATTATATGCTATAGCTAAATTAAAAAAAGATATAGTGCTTTATGCCTTTTAATCAACTCTGACATTAAAATAAAACCTTAAAATGTGGGGGAATAAGTTGGTATTCCATGTACTTCAAATTTTAAATGAGCATATTCTGAAGGATTTTTGTCTCTCATTTTCTCTGAGGACATTGCTGCCAGGTCACAGGGTTTTGAGCTTGGGCTTTGACCTATTTAGCTAGTACTTATTGATAGGTCTGCACCAGTTTATCCCTGACCTTAGCACAGTTTACCTGAGTTAGTGTACAACCTAAGTCCACGAAACAGGCTGGCATTTAAAAATACACATGGGGACTGGATATTAGTTCTGCTCATTAACCATCATTTAATGATTAATAGCATTAATAACATGCAAACTGTAAGTTATCTAACCTACTTAAAAATAAGTATTTTAAATTATCAATAGCATATTAATGTAATTACAAATAGTTAACTGAATTAAAATATGCAAAAGATTTAAAACTACATAAAAATTAAGATAAA
This sequence comes from Mormoops blainvillei, assembly GCA_004026545.1. NCBI lineage: Eukaryota > Metazoa > Chordata > Mammalia > Chiroptera > Mormoopidae > Mormoops > Mormoops blainvillei. The sequence continues at coordinate 195,846 of PVJD01000830.1, forward strand.
AAAAATCAGATTGTGCCCTGGCTGGTGTGGCTCAGTGGATTGAGTGCCCGCCTGTGAACAAAAGGGTCGCTGGTTCGATTCCCAGTCAGGGCACATGCCCAGGTTGCAGGCCAGATCCCCCAGTAGGGGGCGCTCAAGAGGCAACCACACGTTGATGTTCCTCTCCCTCTTTCTCCCTCCCTTTCCCTCTCTAAAAATAAATAAATAAAACCTTAAAAAAATCAGATTGTTTTATGTAGTGCATTTACATAGAAAGGTGAATTTTATTTTATAAGAATTTTCCTGGGAAAGAAGACTAATATGAGAATGTGCTATAAAGACGATTAAATGAACAGAGAGGCAGCTGGAAGAATATCAAAGAGAGAAAGCAGCTTTGGTTAAGAGACAAAAGGAGAAATAAAAGAGAAGTAATAGCGTCTGCAACCAAAAGAAACAGAAATTGTAGCGACCAGGGCTTCTTCAGCTTTGGGAACCCCCAGTGGAGTTGGTTCAAAAGAGGCCCAGTCTGCTGGGGGCACCGGAGGGTTAAGGAGGAGAATGACAGGCCAAGAGGAAACGGTCGGGCACTTCGCAGATTCAGCCATGCACTGGAGCCTTGAGAATAGCAGTGAATGATCCCAAAATTTCCCACTGCTGCCCTGGAGAAGCAGGAAGCTGATAATGTTTGCATAAGAGGCAAATGGACATTTATTATTGAAATAATATAGGTAAAAGCTGCTCACGTTATATATAATTCTGTAATTACTATAGAATTATATATAATCTCCATTAAGAAGATTAAACTGTATAGTCTGTTCTGTTGATTTAACCACTTATCATCACCTTTGGTAAGATTATTTGTCTTCTGTTTTCAATATTCCTATCTCTGCTAGAAGGGTGTTTTTAAAGAGTATCTGAAAGGAATTTTTAAAGATGACATTGGTTATAATACTATGGTTGTTTTTACCAAAATAGGTTTGGTTAAATCCAAAATTGACTGACGAACATCAAGCTCTAGCTCTCTTTATCTCTTTCATCACTTGCAACATGAGGAATTAAAAATAAAATGAACCATTAAACCGAAATATATTTAGAAAAATATAAAACAATAAAATGGGGAGTAGTGTTTCCTTTGGTTCAGAATTTCCACCATGATGATGTTACTCTCAGCCTGCTTGTATTAGTGAAGTTTAATTCTACTTAATGAACTGGGATGCGTTAGTAACACCATTACTCACTGAGAGTTTTATCTTGATGTTTGGGATTTAGCATCTGTCACCTCAAGGACACTCTTTTGTGAAAATCAATAAAGACACTCAGCGTCCAGAAATTCTTAGAAATAATTTCATACATAAAACACTCCCTTATTCAGATATAATCATGAAGCTTTAAACATCTGAAAAAGAATTGGTCCTAAAGCTTTTTTATTTGGTAGATGGAATTGTTGTTATTCCTGGAGGCCTAAATCCCATAATAATCACATATGTGGAGAAAATTGTACCCTTTCCACTGAGCATTACAATTGCTATTAAAAACAAACAAACACACACACACACAATAGGATTTTATAAAACTCCTAGAAGAAAACATAGACAGTGAATTCCATGTCATCATTCTTGGGGATATTTTTGTGGATCTGATTTTAAAGGCAAGAGGAAAATAAAAAGCAAAAATAAATGGGACTCCTTCAAACTAAAAAGCTTCTGCACAGCAAAGAATATCATCAACAAAATAAAATGGCAGCTTACTGAATGGGAGAAGTTATTTGCAAATCATATAAACTATAAGGGGTTAATATCGAAACTATATTAAAAGCTCATACAGCTTTGACAAGAAAATCACACCAATTTAAATATGGACAGAAAATCTGAATAGACCTTTTTTAAAAGAAGATATACAGATGACCTCCGGACATATTAAAAGACACTCAATATTATTAATCAGGGAACAACAAATCAAAATCACGATGAGCTCTCAGCTCATACCCCTCAGAATGGCTATTATCAAAAGGATAAGAAATAAGTATTGGTAAGGATGTGGAGAAAAGGAAGCACTTGTCCACCGTGAGTGGGAACGTAAATATCCAGCCACTGTGGAAAACAGTATGGAAGTTCCTCAAGAAGTTAAAAATAGAACTATTAATGTGATCCAGCAATTCCAGTTCTGGGGATTTATCTGAAGAAAACAAAAACACTAATTTGAGAAGATATAGGCTTCCCTATGTTCATTGCACCATTGTTTACAGTAGCCAAGATGTGGAAATGATCTAAATGTCCATCTAATGTCATCTAATGGATGAATGGATGATGAAGACGTGGCATATGTATACAATGGAATACTATACTACTCAGCCATAAAAAAAAAAAAAAGAAAGAAAGAAATCTTGCCATTTGAGACGAGTTGGATGGACCTTGAATGTGTTATGCTAAATAAAATAAATCAGACAGAGAAAGAAAGAGCATATGATTTCACTTACATGTGGAATTAAAAACGAAATCTAATGAACAACCGAAACTAAACTTGTAGGCACAGAGAACTGTTTGGTAATTTCCAGATGGGAGGGGAGTTGGGACTTGTTTAAATGGGTGAAGGGGATGAAAAGGTACTAACTTCCATACATAAATAAATCATGGAGATGTAACCATACAGTATAGTGACTATAGTTAATAACACTATATGGCAAATTTGAAAGTTCCTGAGAGAGTAAGTGTTCAAAGTTCTCATCATAAGAATAAATGTAGGGGATAACTTTGTGTGGAGACAGTTGGTGGCTCAGCTTATTGTGGTGATCACTTTGCAGTGCATAGAAATATCAATTATTATGTTGTACATTTGATGCTAATGTAATGTTGTATGTCAATTATACTTTAATTAAAAAATAGATTTTACCCAACAGAAATAAACCAATAAAAGGGGGATATATGCATTTATGTTTTCTATGATTATATTTGCTTCCTTGCTTTTTGCTTCATTACTTTTTCTTTATCTAGGTATTCAAGTGTAGGGAACAGACACAAGAGGAAATAGAATGTTTTATGTAAAATGATTGCTAAAAACACAAAATATGGCAGAAATAAAATGTTTGGAATTATAGGAGGTGAGTATAAAATGGCCAGATTATAGTGGGGACACAGTTATTGTCAGTACCAAAAGTTTAATCCCAGCTCTGTCTTTTATCAACTTTGTAAAAACTGGAAAAGTGACTTAGCCTCTCAGCCCCTTTCCTCATGCACTTCTGTGGTAAGGTGAGCCTGAACAAGACCACCTGTGAGAAGTTCTTAGGCAGCAGTAGATGCTCCTGTCCATTGGCTTCTCTTAGTCAAAATAGCTCATGTCCTTTAGGCAGGACAAGTTGGCCGTATAAACTTCTGGGGAGATGAGAACCAGTACTTAAAATGGTACCAAAACGAATTTAGAGTTACAGTGCTACACAGTCCACAAGGAGAAATATGCACTGGAAAAGGTAAAGAATCTTCAACACAGTCATCATCAGTAGCAGCATCTCGTTATGAGACTGTGTTGTAGACCACTACCAGTGCTCTGACAATTAATCTGTAAAATAAACACCGTTGGAAAAATCATTGCTATAAAATTGGCCGCTGTTCAGAAATAACATCAAGTTGAAGGTTATTTTTAAATACAATTCAGAAATCATTATGTGGAATATTTGTTGGAGATTGACCAATGAATCACTAAAGAGTTATAGAGATAATTAGCTTTATTAAATACCTTAGTTTGTTTTCTAGAATCTGCTCTATGTTCATTTAGGTTGCAGGTGGTTTTAATTTGTGGTGGCTTAGTGTAAGACTGTACTACCCTGAATGTGCCCAATCTTATCTTAATTTGTGGTGGTTTAAATAAAAAGAACTAGATAATTATAAAAACAAGTAACAAGCAATGTAACTGTAGGAAATATATGGAGTTTCCAAAGAAATAACTATGGTCTGAAAGTTTTAAGATTCTAAATATCAAATATATCAACTTAGTGACAGCATATCTAAGATGTGTTTAGGATATTTTGGATATATTAGGAAGAAAATTACTGATTATTATCAGTCTGTGCTTTGACTATCAAAAAAGTTGGATTAAAAATTTAAAAAAAAGACATTGATTTTGGAGCCTGAATATAAATGGGTCTGAATTTATCGAAGCTCATTGCTTGTTGTGATGCATCTTGAATATAGATTATTCAGAAATCATGGTGAAAGTGAGTCAAAATAAGGGACCATATTTGAAATTTTGTTAAATTTATGTTCTAAGAAAGCATAGTGGTAAGTATAAAAGATTAAAGTAAAAACAAGATAGCTTTAATTATTAACATCTCATAAATTAAACTTTTATTAAAACTAGGCAAATGTCTTACACTGTAGGAATGGACTTTGAATCTCAACTAGTTTTCATATCTGATAGCTCTCATAGTATTCTTTGAAATTTGATAGCTGATGTTCTGCTATCTTCTTTTTAAATCATAGAAAAAATCATTTGTTTTAAAAATATTGTCTTTCTAAAAATGTACTTCATTCCAAATTTGCAATTTGAAGAAAATATTCAACTTGGGAAATAAAGTAAGCTATATACCTATATGTAGTAAAATATATGCATGCTTCTTAATCCTCATTAAATAGTATATTTTATTACATTTTCTCAGCTGAGATCATAACAGCAAATGTTCAGATAAGTGTTGCAAATTCTGAAAATGATTCTGACCCTTTAAAAATATATCTAAACCCTGTCTTCATGTTCATGAAAATTTGAAATAGCTCATATCTTTTGAATGAACTTTGCATAATCTTGTGAGATACTCAAAATAACAATGTTTAGAAATTCTTTTGCCTATGTATTCATTTAAAAATATCAGTATTTGAAGAGTTATCTTATTTCTGGATAGTACAAGTTTTCTGCAACATTTGTCTTTGTCTTACATTGTATTAAGTATTGTAAGTAATCTAGAGATGAGTTAAAGTGCATGGGAGGGTGTGTGTAAGCTACATGAAAGTACAGTCAGGTGCCACATAATGGCAGTTAGGTCAACGATGGACTGCCTATATGATGGTGGTCCCATAACACTATTATGGAGTTGAATTCTCTGCAAGAAATGGAAGGGTATGTGGTTCAGAAGGATTTTTTTTTCCTCTGGTGGAGCTATACCTCTGATGGGGGCTTGGTAAGAGATTTCCTTTTATAGCACCTCAGATTTGTCTGTGCAGATTACATCCCTATCAGTTAGCCACTGACTTGTTTCAGCACAGAGGAGTCTGTTTTGACAGAGCTGCATAGTCAGAGGGCGCTGCGGTGAAAGCTTTCTGCGGGAGTGAAGGGCCAGCCTGTTCCTGTATTTCGGAAATATTTCAGATTATAACGCTGCAAAGCATAGAAAAGCTTTATTTATTCCATCAATTTTAATACCAGGAGAGCACTTTGTGCCAAGTAGGGTCAATGGAACCAGAAACAAATTCCCAAAGTCAAAATATTGAGTCCTCAGTTCTACACCCTATCCATGTTAAACACCCATTTTCTAGTGAATATCATAGAATTTCTTCATCTCTCCACTGCTCTGGCGTGCAGTAGCCAAAACCACATCGCCATTTTGGTTCTTTATATTCCTTTATCTTTCCGTTTTGATTTTTTATTCTTACTGATCCTCAGAGTAGCTTTCACTTCCTCCTCACAGCCCCTACTTTGGTGATCTACATTTGCCTTACCCAGCAAGTTCCTCCTCAGTATTTCCAATCAATCAAGCCCACATCCCTGTTTATGGAGCAGCATTGACAGCTTTGAAATTCTCTTTCTGATCCTGTAAAATGAGCAACTTTGTGGGATAGTGTTTGTTTATGAAGTCTACAGTAGTATATAGTATATGGTGACATCCTAGGTGTTCACATTCACTCACCACGTGCTGACTTAGCCAGAGCAACTTCCAGTCCTGCAAGCTCCGTTCATGGTAAATGACCTATACAGGTGTATCAGTTCTTTTTTTTATCTTTTATATTATATCTTAATGTACTCTTTCTATATTTAGATACACAGGCACTTACCATTCAGTTACATCCTACACTATTCAGTACAGAAACATGCTGTACAGGTTTGTAGACTAGAAGCAATAAGCTTTACCACGTAACCTAGTTGTGTCAGAGGCTATACCATCTAGGTTTGTATAAGTGCACTCTATGATGTTCACACAATAATGGAATCACCTAATGATACATTTCTCAGAATTTATAGTCATTATTGAGTGTGGCATAAAATATTACAGCATTTTATGTGAGGGACATGAGCATCAGTGGATTTTGGTATCCATGCTGGGTCCTGGAAACAATCTCCTGTGGATACAGAAAGTAAGTGTGTCTCCCTGACTTAATACATTTTTGCAAAAATACTAAATGTTAATGTTCATGTTAATGATAATAAGACCATCTCAAGTCTTGGCTGTGGTAAATGTTAATTTTTAAGTGGTACTCTGGTGCTGCGTTTATGTTTTTGTTTTTTTTAGATTTTATTTAATTTTAGAGAGAGGCGGGAGAGATGGAAAAAGAGAGGGAGAGAAACATCAGTTGGTTGCCTCTTTGTACTCACCCCTTCTGGGGACCTAACCTTTAACCCAGGCATGTGCCCTGACCGGGAATTGAACCAGTGAACTTTTATTTTGAGGGACAATGCCCAACCAACTGAACCACACAGGTTAGGGCATGCTTTTATGTTTATTTTTTAAAACTATGTATATATATATATATATATATATATATACACACACATACACTTTTGTGCCCCTGTGTGTGTTTATATAGATATTTTTCTATAATATGCAATCGTTTAAATATATTTTTTATGGTTTAACACCAAAGAGATTATAATTTTACATGAAATGGGAAACAAAACATGACCTCAATATTTGTGGGCATTGTAACCGTGCTTTCATATGTTTACTCCTAGTCAATATTAAGTTAAACAATTCACAAATAATCCCACTGGAAATTTTCTGAAATATTAAAATTACTTAAATATTGTTGGGAAAATTGTTTCTATACCAGGGAAATATATTTATGGTCTGTTATTAGCTTAGTAAAATTTAATATTTCTACTGTATAAAGCTACTTATAGGAGACATGATAAACAGATTACAAATCAGGGCTGTTTGAATTTTGTTTTTTTTTTTACTTTCCTGTATAATTATGTTTTTGATGAAAACAACCACCAAAAAGAATTGCATGGTATTTTCTTTTGCTACCAATCAAAAAATTATGGAGTTATCATAGCCTCTTGGATCTGGCTCAAGATATCCCTTGCTTAGATTCAGATGGAAGAGAAAACAAACCACCTCTGGTAACAGCAAAGATAATAGACCAGATGGACTTTCATCTCCACACCTGGATCACCACAGTGAGTGCCTGGAACGATCAAAATGCGTGACTGATGACATCTGTGCAATTTGAAGTTATAATTACATGTATGCAATTCTTAGGATGAATTATTTTATTTTGAGTAACAGCTGCTAGAACTTCAGCTCTACTTCATGTAAATTATCTAGAAATACCTTTGAAGTTAAATAAGTAAAAGTAAATGAACCATTCTGACAAAGGAAATAAAGTCTCAAAGGCATTTATTATCCTCTATACCAAAAGTAATGTAGATAATGAAATGCCAGTATTCAAATCATGATAACCTGTGTTGAAAAGGAAAAATTCAAAGTAAAAAATATATGCATGCAGAAAACAAATAATATTTAATATAGTAAACATTTATTATTTTTTGCTTGCCCAATTTTTAATTCTTCTTTTTATTAGCTTCCTGGTGAGAGGAATTTCCTGGTGTCCAGCTACTGGAAACCAGGCAATCATATCACACCACACTCGATGTAGGTCATGTGAGATAAACTCATTCAGTCAGTTGCACTGTTACAACACTTGACTCTTCAGATAACATGGGAAAGAGAAAAATCATTCAGTGTTGTGGCGGTTGAGGCAATGAGTTATGAGTGGACTGCACCTGCTTTGAAATTGCTCGTAAGATTTCCCCTTCCTTTCTTTCAGAACTGCCCTGGTAGTGAACTGTTACTCAGCTGGTTCTCAGCCCTCAGCCAATCCTGTGAGCCTAGCTATGTCTCTAACACATTTCCAACAAATCCTCTTTTCTAAAATTAGCTAGATTCCATTTCTACTGTTTGGAATCAATTACACTAATTGATTGACATTTCAAACTTACTAGTTAATTGACAGTCAGTTGAATTTGCTCTTGTTATTTTCATGGGATGATATGTATAAATACCTCTTTATCCAAAGAATCTCTGAAACAATTGAGAAAGTATTTAAATTTTTTATCTGTGCATCTGAATGTATATATCATCTTTAGAATTTATTATTTTAAAATCATGGTAAAAAACACATAATGGGAAATCTACCCTATTAACTAACTTCTAAATTGTTACTATGGTATTAACTACATACACATTGTTGTACAGTAGATGTCTAGGACTTCTGTTTTGTGTGACTGACGCTCTGTACTGATTGCACAGAAAATCCTCATTTCTCTATCCCCTCAGCCCCTGATTCCACTTCTCTGATTCTATTAGCTTGGCCATTTTAGATACCACGTATAAGGGGAATCATGTAGTATTTGTTGTTTGGTGACTAGCTTATTTCACTTAGCAGAGCCCTTAAGATTTAACCATGTGGCATATGACAGGATTTCCTTCTTAATTAAGGTTGAATAGTATTCCATCGTGTATGTATGTATATATCTGTATCTATATTTATCTCTACCGCTATCTAATCTATATCTAGATTAGATATAGATTACATTTTCTTTACCATTGATCCATTGATGGATCGATGTTTAAGTTGTTTCTAACTCTTGGACATCATGTCCATTGCTGCAGTGAAAATAGGAGGGCACGTATTTCTTTGAGATAGTTTTCAATGTTATTGGACACATACTGAGAAGTGGGATTTCTGGGTTGTATATAGTAGTTCTATTTTTAAGTTTCTGAGGGAACTTCATACTGTTTTTTGTAGTAACTGTACTGATTATATTCTTATCAATAATGTATACAGGTTGTGATTTCTCCACATCCTTACCAACACTTACTTTCTGTTTTTGTTTTTGTTTTAATTTTTATAATGGTCATACTAGTGGTTTGAGGTGGTATCTCATTGTGGTTTTGATTTGCATTTCCCTGTATATTTGTGATGCTGAGCATATTTTACTATACCGTTGGCCATTTGTATGTCTTTGGAAAAATGTCTGTTTAAGTCCTTTGCCTATTTTTTAATTATTTTTTTGTTGTTGAGATCTTTAAGTTCCTTATATACTTTGAATATTAACTCCTTATAAGATATATGTTTGCAAATATATTCTATAGATTGCTTTTTTTCACTTTATTGCTTGTTTCTCTTGCTGCACAGAAACTTTTAAGTTTGATGTAGTTATACTTGCTTATTTTTGCTTTTGTTTTTGAATTTTAGTGACATATTTGGGACATCATTGCCAAGGCCAATGTTACAGAGTTGTTTTCCTCTGTAGTTTTTCAAGGACTTTTATAGTTCAGGTTTTATCTTTGTCTTTAATCCATTTTGAGTTGATTTTTGTGCATAGTGTAAATGTAAGATAAGGGTTCAATTTCATTCTTTAGTGTATGGATATAGTTTTCCTCAAAGTATTTTTTTGAAAAGGCTGTCCTTTCCCCATTATACATTCTTGGCTATGTTTTCCAAGATCATTACCCCATATATGTATGTGGGTTTATTTCTGGGCTCTCTGTTTTTATCAGTTGTTCTATATGTTTGTTTTTATGCTAATACCACACTCTTTTCATTACTGTATTTAAGGAACATGTTCCAAAGTCAGGAAATGTGAGGCCTCCAACTTCGTTTCTGGTTTTCAAGATTGTTTTTCCTTGGAGTGGGGTGTGGGCTGGGTAGAGGAGAGCAATGGGGGAAAAACTGGGACAACTGTAATAAAACAATAAAATATTTAATAAAAAAACATTGCTTTTGTTATTCAGGGTGTTTTGTGGTTCCAAAGGAATGTTAAGATTGTTTTTTCTATTTCTGAAAAAGTTGCCATGGGGATTTGCATAGGGGTTTTTATTTACCGTTTAGCTCTCTTTGGGTAATGTGGACATTTTAACAATAATATATCTTTGTATCACAAACACTGGTGTCTTTCCATTTATTTATGTTTTCTTTAATTCGTTTGAGCACTTTTTTGTATACAGTTTCAGTGTATAATTCTGTTGCCTCCGTGATTGTTTACTCCTAATTATTTTATTTTTTGATGCAATCATATTTTTTCTAACTTTATTGAGGTCTGCTTCACAAATGAAAAAGTTATATACATTAAAGATATAAAATGTGATGTTCTATTTACTATATGCATAGTAAAATAGTTCTCAAAATCAAGATAATTAACTCTGTCTGGTTTGACTCAGTGGATTGAATGCCGGCCTATGAACCAAAGGTCACTGGTTTGATTCCCAGTCAGGGCACATACCTGCATTGCAGACCATGTCCCCAGTAAGGGGCACGTGAAAGGCAACTACACATTAATGTTTCTCTGCCTCTCTTTCTCTCTCCCTTTCCATGTCTCTAAAAATAAACAAATAAAATCTAAAAAAAAAAAAGGATAATTAACATCCATAATCTCACATAGTTATGGTGGGGGGAGGGGTCTATTTTTTCTTTTAATTTAAAATCAACCTTTGGAAAATTTTGAGTATACAATACAGTATTATTAACTATAGTCACCATGCTATACCTTAGAACATATTCATCCCATATAACTGAATCTTTGTGTACTTGACTGACCATCTCCCCATTTTTTCTAACCCTCAAACACTGCCAATGATTATTCTACTTTCTTCTTTTATTATTTCTACTCATTTAGATTCCACATAGTATCAGTAAGATCATGTAATGTTTGTCTTGCTGTGTCTGACTTGTTTTGCTCAGCATAATATTCTCCAGGATTATTCAAGTTGTTACAAGTGCCAGGGTTTCCGTCTTTTTTAAGGCTAAGTATTTGTGTGTTTGTGTGTGTGTGTGTGTGTGTGTGTGTAAAACAGGGGTCATTTAACTCCAGTTTTCTCACAAAACTACAAATAAGTTGTAGGATGGGGTCACAGTCATCCTACGGCTCTTCTGGAATAGAATTTCTTTCTTAACACACTCAGGCAGTTGTCACCTGGATTTAGATCCTTGGGGGCTATTGGACTAAAGTCTGTTTCTCTCTGGCCGTTCTGTGGAGGATGCCCTTAGTCCCTCATCTTGTGAGCTTCTCCATAAAGCAACTCATTTAATACCAACCAGCTTCCCAATGAGAACAAGTGAAAGAGCAAAGTGATATACAAGCAAGACAGAAATCACAATATTTAGCAACCTAATCCCAGAAGTGAGATCTCATAATTTTTTGCCTCATTGTATTTGTTAGAAACAAGTTACCAGGTCTAATTCATATTCTGGAGGAGATCATACAAGGGTGTAACAGGAAGTGAGAATCATGGTGACCATTTTGAAGCTGCTTACCATGAATTTGCCTAATATTTTTGATTATCTAATCAATCTAAAAGAAAATTTTATGACACATCAGTTATACTGCTGCAAAGTTTGTATGAACTTTGATAAATTACTTATCTACCCTGAGGCTTGCACTGTTCATTTACAAAATGGAGGTACTAATTTCTACTTCATAAGGATGTATAATATATGTGAGAAAACTTTTGATGTATAGAGTACTATGCAAGCGCCTGTGAATATTACTGATGTGCTATACACTCACCTGGGTTTTATGGTTGAATAGAATATTTGAATGACTGTCTCACACTCAGAATTTGAAAAATAAATATGTATCAGATGTAGAAGAGTAAAATAAAAATATTTAACTCGAACATTTTTAAAAATGAAAAAATATGTACTCTTTAGTCAACAGCAGTCAATAGCTGTATAGGAAAATGGGGAGTGAGTATGTAAATATGCAAACAATTCTGTGTTTGAACTAGATTTTATAGTGGGTAAAGGGCGATGATGGAAGGCAAGGTCAGAAATGTAGCTGGGCCTTGAATATCTGGCCAAGTGGACTGGAATTTCTTCAGTGAACATTGGGGGACTTTTAAAGATTTCTGAGTAGAGGAATAACTGTGTAATTTAGGTAGATTTATTGCATTCATTGCATTAATCATATATCAAACCTATTCATAATTATTTCAAGTGTTGTCTACAATTTCCATTTTTAGAATAGTTTTATTTTCATATATTGGGTTGGCCAAAAAGTCTGTGTATTTTTTTCTGTAAAATAAAAGATGTGTTTTCCATATTCACCAATAACTTTATTGATTTGGTTGCTTTGAGTATGTTGGCTATCTCTCATGTGGTATAACAGTGGTTGTTCTCAATTGATGTCTCAATTTGATTTCTACCAACTGAGCTGGTCTACCTGACCATGGTGCATTGTCCAATGAGAAATCTCCAGTATGAAACTTTGTCAACAGCTTTTGACATCTTTGTTAATTCACTGCACCTTCTCCTTACAGTGCACAAATCTTTATTTATCTTTTTTGTATTTCAGTTGTGTTTTTATATTTGTCAAAACAATAAAGCATAATATGCTGAAAATGTTGCATATATTCTTCCATCTTCGGCATTAAAATGGCTGCATAAAAATTCATGAATTTTGATGTTTTCTCTTTTTTAATTCATGCCGATATGACAGCTGTCCCAATACAATCTAACAGAATTGTTTTGAATGAAGTTAAAGACAGTAAGGGCTACTAGAAACTTCTTATGGAGAAAACAAACAAATTTTTTGACCAATCCACCAGTACTCTCTGAGACTTCAGTAGAATAGGACTGTGTGTGGGAAACATTTTCAAATAGTCTGTATTTAGCTTGATAGGCAAACTACAGAAATAGAAGTGGGAGCTATACTGAGGGGGAGAAAAAAAAAGAAACCTCAACCAGTGTTAAATAATACTACACCTACCAAGAATGTGTTATTTATCAGGTACTCTTTGAAGAACTTTTGAGTTCTGATAAAATGAGGGTCTCATTTTATCTTCATAATAGTCCTCACAAGGTCCATATCATTATTATCTTCTCCACTATATAGATGAGAAATTGAGATGCAGATAGATCCAATACCTCGCCTCATATCATAGACCTAGTAAGCTGAGAAATCAAGATGTGAACATGGCAGTCTTGGCTGTAGACCCTTACCTCTAAAAGTGCTGTCGGCTGGCCAGCAGCATCTAATCCCACTTGTGAAATGGATGAAAATGCAGAACATCAGGTCTCTGCCCAGACTGGCTAAAAAATCCTCACCCAAAGGTTTGAGCAGCTTTTGAGTCCATGCCCTTAAACTGTCTTACTGTATCGCATTGCAGAATGAATTCCCGCTTATTGTGGAGGGTAGTGAATTTGTAGCTCTTGTCAAAGAATTACTCCAAAACATATACTCTCTCTTTTGACCCTGCAGCTATCTAAAGCAGTAATAATGTGATTTTACTTAGAAATTCTTCTTTCCCCTTGTACTCTCACCTAATTTCCAATTTTTGATGTATTAAACTTGAAGGCTGACGTGTGTGATAACTGATGCTTTATGGCCCAGGTCAGGAGACGTGTGCATGAAATTTCCTTATGAGCTATTAAATAGTCAACTTCCTTTCATGAAGTATGAGAACTGGAAGGATTATTAAGGTTCATTTAGTCCAGCCCTCAAATTACTAATGAGGAAATTAAGGTTCCAGAGGGAAAAAGTTGCTCGTTAAAATGATGAAGTGGTAGTATCCTGTGGGGATATCTAACACTGTAGTTTCTTTAGTAACCTAATGAGAATATCAAGGGAAAGAGGAAGTTATAAGACATCTGAAAAGGATTCAGACTGTCGGAATTGAACACTTTCCACAGTGCTTGCTTTTTCTAGGCTTGGTATATATTTTCTTAGACTGGGAAAGAGCTGGGCAACCAAACAGAGTAACTATTTTAGTGAAATGAAATAATTGAGGTTGTCAAGGACAGTTATACATCTATACATAAATATATCATTCATTTATTTTCTCATTTATTCACAAAAGAAATTTTTGTTGAATTCCTACAAATAACATGCAGCACAGTACATTTGAGTCTGAGATGTCTTTAGGAGAAACAAGATGATGTGGGTATCAATTAAGCAGTTGCTCTTGTGAGTCTGAAGACGGAATGGAGATGTGTATTTGGAACTGAACGACATTTGAAGTTTTGGTGAAGGATGGTATCATCCATAAATGTTTGAGAGTGTGCACGGTGAGAAGGCAAGTATACTGTAGATTGTGAACTGACTGATACTTGGGGAAGAGTGATATTTAAGAAGTGGAGGATGACAGTGCAAATGACTGAGAAGAATAATCAAGGAAGGGGGAAAAATCAGCAGAGAGAAGTGCTTTATGACTGAACGATAAAGAGGTAATTTAAGTTGAAAGGCATTAGCACCCATGTCAAGTGCTACTTATGGGTTAGTTAATAAATAAAATAAATATTAATTTAATTTTACAAAAAATATTGTTTACCTTGGACAGAATAATTTCTAAGGAGCTGTAGAAGTGAAAGGAATGTACAGGAGATCAAGAAGTAGAGACAATGTTTGTTTTCATTTTCTTAATTCTTACTGTTGACACAGATATTCCCATTTCCCTACACTTTGCCCATCTCCATCCAAACCGCACCCCCCCTTATTTCTGGCCATCACCGCACCACTCTCTGTGTCTATGGGTTATGCATATATAATATGTTCCTTTGCTAATCTCTTCACTATCTTTCATCCATTCCGCCTTCTCCTCCCCTCTAACAGCTGTCAGTCTGTTCCATGTATCCATGCCTCTGTTTCTATTTTGTTGTCAGTTAATTTTGTTCATTAGATTCCACATATAAGTGAGATCATATGGTATTTGTCTTTCTCTGACTGGCTTATTTCACTTAGAGACAGTATTTGTAAATTAAATTTGACAATCACACTTCTCAAGGAACAGATACATGGTGGGGGAGTAACTAGAGTGGGGCATTTGGAAAGATTTTTTTTTAAGTTTGTGAGATTAGGAACATTTGAATATATTTTATGCTAAAGGGGAAAATCTATTGAAAAGAAGTTGAAATAGGGAGGACCAGCTATCTCTTTCACAGAACGAAACCTCCTAGCTCAGGAGCTAAGGACGAGCAGTAATTTCCTCCTAGTATTCTTTAGGTCTTAAATTTTATGCTTGTATTTAATTATAGATGTCAGTGACATTTCATAGTTTCACAAGTCCTTGACATTTTAAGAAGTATAGATTCAAGTGAAAATTACATCGTCATAAAAGAAATTATTTTGTTTCCTTTTTAAAAGTTAAGGTATTATTGGTTCTATACTCCTTGGAATAGTGCTGCTTTGTGAAAGTCCAGACTGAATGTAGCACCTTCCTTGTACCAAGTATGCCTTTAAACCTGGGGGTGTCACTATTTCATATTTTTGTGTTAGCTAAGGCAGAAACTTGATAGTTCAGTTAGAGGGGAGGGCAAATCTGCTGCTAGAAATGCCTGAACTAAGTGTTGTGCTCATCTGGGTAAGATTTGGGAAACATAACCTCTTTAAATTAAAAAAAAAAATCAGTTAAACATCACATAGCAGCCATTAAATTGTTAAGAAATCAATTTATGAAGAAAGGCCTTTTGTACATATTGAAGAAGGTTTTCATAGAGATATCTGTATGATCAAGAGAGTTAATATGTCTTTTTACTAGTGCCCCAAACTTACCAGTGGGAATTTATTTGTTTATTTGTTGGTTCAAGATAACTGTAGTTTTCTTTCCTAGGACTTCCCATTAAACACCAAAAGACATTTATGAACTATATATTTGATCAGATTATTACGTTTTTCTATTCTATTTCTTTTAAGGGCCTTTGAATAAAAAAATCTGAAATTTAAAAAAAAGTTGAAGATTTATGTGATGATGGCAGGATTCAAGATAGGTCTATCCTTTCATCCAAGTTTCCAGCTGGATCAACAGTGGATTTAGGTGTGTCCCATGGATTGGGACAAGGGACACCTCCTCGTAAAAGAGGGCATCCGTGAGGGGGGAATCAAGAGTGGTCAGGAAGTAAACAGAAACCCAAACTGGAAATTGGAGAGACGACTTATTTTATTAGTGAGTGTCTGTATAAGTGATCCAAGAGACTTTAAAAGATTCCAAATTTAGACAAAGGGAGTGTATTTCTTTGATAGAGAGAAAAAAGTTCTTTATTTTTTTAGAGTTTTAAGAAGCAAGTGAGGGAGTATTGACAATAGACAGATTTATTTAAAACTTTTCTCAAGATGTATTTGACTGTCTTCTGTGAATACGCCCTTTATGATTGCTGAGAAGTTGATTTCAAATAATCATATTAGTTGGAACACAAAGAATTTTAATAGCTTTATTTGGTACAAAACAGGATACATTAATGAAATGTCAGTCATTAGAAATTATATTTTAAATGACTGACTCAAACCATATTGTTATCAAAGAAAACATTCGACTCCTCATTCATATTTTATGGGCTGCATGGGAAACTATAGAGATTAAACTATTAAGTGGAGAGCATTACATTATTAATTTTTATGGCAATGAATCATCTTCCTCTTCTGAATGTCTCTACCGTTAATGAGGGAAGGAGCGGGAGCTCTTTTCAAACCATTTTCATTGAGCAGATGGGCCATTAACTGGACCACATTGTATATGGGACTGAATAAGACTGTGTGGTTAATAAACATGACCCCTGGGAAATTTTATCTTTTGTTAGGGGAAAAAATCTACTCATGTTGCAAAGGCAGCAAGATTGACAGTGATGGATTAGAAAGTTTTTTGGAGTGTTCTTTAGCAACTAGAAGTTAATGCAGAGCTATTTCTGACAAATGTTTCACTATTGTTGCCAAGAAGTAAATGTGTCAGTTACATGATAGTAAGAAGGATACTATTTCTTTGAAATTTGGCACTTTTTAAAACGTTGGACTGGCAATCCAGGACAGATTCTTCAGTCCTGACTGTACCACTAAGTTCTCATGTGGTACTGAGTAAGTCATTGAAGTCCCCTTGCCTTCAGGGTGCACATTTCTACTAATTATTAGAAGGACTAAAAATAGTTTTGAAGGTACTTTAATATATGAAGGAAAATATATAATAATATTATTAATGATTATAATTAACCTACATTATGTTTAGGAAAAGGACACAGAAAGCAAACAGACAAATCAGAAAAAAGTAAAATAATGTAATAAAGAATGTGATATAGCATCTCAACCTTCACTCTCCCAATTTCTTTTTCTAATTAAAGAATGCTTTTATGGAAAAAGTGGTCAGGGTTATGTCTCAATCAACACAAGATACTTACTGAGAACCTGTTAATACTTAAGAACGTAATGTGGCCGTGTTAAGATTGGTACACTGGGCATGGAGAAGACTTGACGGCATGGAACCCCAGGCAGGAGGCCATCGACAGAGTCTTTTTGTGAAGTAGTAAGGGCTTGAATGTCCTTAGATAAGTTTCCATGAGAAATTAAATCAGTGTATTTATTGAAAGTCCACTATCTACGGGGTATTGGGCCAGTCCTGGTGCTTACCCCTCTGGAGAGTCTTAGATAGGAAAGAACAGTAAAATACTGGATTCCCGGAAGCTTTCAGCTGGAAGAAGTACTTAGAGCTGTAATGTGTCTGCCCTCTACTTAAGTGGCTGAATTGACATCTTTGGGAACACCAATTATGATAATGTGTAGGGAGAGCCTGTGCTAGGAAAAGGCACTTGCAGGTCATAAATGGGTTGGGGCAGCAGAGTCAAGGGAATCAAAATTGTGGTTATTGAAAGAAATTAGCTTTAGTGAGAAGCTGTGCTGTATGCACCCTGTGAAGATTAAAACAGGGAATGAGTCAGAGGGCAGGGCCATTTTGCGATAATTGAGAACGTGGAGTGTAAAACCCAGATGGAGACCTGAGTTCAGGACTAAAGTTGTCATGGAAAAGAGGGGTTAAGGTCATTTTTTTCCCTCCTGCTAGCTGCACCATGCAGGGCCCTGTTGAGTTAAAGAAGCCACCCACCTGGATGGACCATTGTTCTTTGTTAGTTCTCTCCCATTCCCATGTTCACTAGATAATTTAATGAGCTTTTGCTGCCTTATTCCCGCTTTTTGCCTGAGTGAACCTGAAATTAGGCAATCAGATTGCCTTCCTGGATGTCTTTGATAGCACTCTCATCACACAATTATTTAAATGAATAGATAAAGTGCTTTGCAGAACCCTGAGCTATAACTGACATGCAGAAGCAGAGCTTCTCTGTGCTGGCAGAGTGACGGCATGGGGCAGCCAGAGGCAGGGAACAGGATTCTCTTGTTTTTGTTTTTCTTTTTTCCTTCAGTGTCTTTCGTCTGTGACACCGGCATTTACCCCTAGGCTTCAGGCTTTCTAGAATTTACAGTTTAATCTAGCATCTCCAGAATCCAGAGTTAAGTGTTAACTCCCCGGGTAACTTCAAAATATGTCACTCGTAACTCTCTTTGAAAAAAATAGAGACAGGACAGTCTCCCATCCTGTATACTGTCAATTTTCTCTTTTATATGGCTTTTGTTTTCTTCTTTCTAGAAATAGGTATGTTGGTACACCATGGAAGCTTTTACTCCCCTTCATTTGCATGCATCCTTTACCCTTTAACAGCTTTTCCTGCCTTTTCTCCTGTTCCTGGCTCACTACAAATTCCCTCTTAACTAATAATAGCCATTTTATTAGCATGATACACGTGTACTTGTGACAGTAATCCTTTGTAAATGACAAATTCTTGTCTATCATGACATCTCCTCTGCCTCATTTTGACTGTCTCCTTTCTCCAGTTCTCATAGCTTTTGTCTTACAGTCTTATGGCTCCAGTTGCTGTAACAAATGCTGTAACAAAATGCTGTAGACTGGGTACTATACATTTACATAACATAAATTTATTTGGTCCCAGTTCTGGAGCTAGAAGTCCAAGATGAAGTTTCTGGCTGACTTGGTTTCCGATGAGAGCTCTTTTCCTGACTTGCACATGCCTTCTCACCATATCCTCAGGTGGGCTTTCCTCAGCATGTGCAGTGGAGTCCTGGCTGGGTGGGTGGGGGAGGGAGAGGAGAAAGAGAGAAAAGAGTGAGGACTGCCACTGTCAGTGCTCTCCGCTTTCTCTTCTTATAAGGAGAGTAATCCCATCAGTGTCCTGAGCTCACTTTTATGATCTTATTTAACCTTAATTACTTCCTTACTCTAAATACAGTTGTCACATTGGGATTAATATAGCCATGGCAGCTGGAAGTACAGATAAACACCTCTTCCCACTTGTAGACATAATCCTACCCTTCTCCCCAAGACTATTTGTATTTTATTCCTTTCTTCAACAGATGTATGTGTGAGTACCTACTATGTGTTAGACTTTGGAAACATAGCCAATGTCCTTGCATGCAAGGCGATTTCATTCCAACGGAGAAGACAGTTAATGAATAATCAAGATAATTTCACGTATTACAAACTAGGAAAAGTGATAGGGACTAACTGAGAACCTGTGCAGTGATTTGAGGAATGAGGGCATTTTATACTGTCTGGACAGAGAAGACCTTTCTGTAGAGAATGTACAAGTATATAAGCTGAGAATTGAAGGAGGTAGAGGAGCCTGCCATGTGAAGATCAGGGTTAAATATTCACAACAAAGTTGATAGCAAATGCAATTGTCCTATAATATAAAATAATTTGATATGTTGAAGGAACTGAAAGCAGACAGGGTGCCTACTGCATATGGACCAACAGGGTCGCAGGCGATGGAGAGGAAACCATGAGTCATATCATGCCTGTTTGTGGATCAGTGAAATATAGTCATATTTTATCCTAAATCAAATAGCAAGGCATTTGAACCCTGCAAGTGGAGGATGATATTGCCTGTTTTCTGTTTTAAAAGATGGATTTTAGAAGGAAGCAAGAATAGAAGCAAGGGCACAGGTGAAAAGGCTGTTGCACTAATCACGTGAGAAATGATGAAGGCATGAATTTGAGAACTGTCAATAGAAAAGAAGTAATGACAAGAACTTTCAATATCCATCTTTGAAAGAAAATAAACCAATCAAATTGCTTGTCCCACTATATGGTTGTGCTTTTTAATTAAGTTACCAAGAACCTGGAACTATCATATACAGAGGAGATTTATATTTCTCCGTAATTCTATTTGCCGCTTGGATTCCATTCTCTTCTTACAGACATAGCCCATCCCCTCTCCCCATTTTTATTTTGATTTCATCATACGATACAGATTCTGCTTTCTCCCTTGTCTGCATGATGACCATCACTAAACCCAGTGTCACAGTCTACATTCAAGGTGGGCCTCAGCCGTGAGCCCCATTCAGCGGCTGCCTGGCTTCGCTCATGCCAGGCCTCTTCTTTAGGACTGGAATAGTGTAACACACTGTGCAACACCCACTGATTTTCTCTTTACACTGACTGGCCTTTTGAGACAAGCTGGACCACTTTGCTCCTCTGTGGGCATCCTCTGCACATCCTCATCCGCTTCTGCTAGCTTTCTGTTCTGTTCCTGCACATGGGAATCACCCCAAGTCCTGTGTTTTATTTCAGTCTCATGTCATTTAAGCTGCAGTGATATGACCATTAAGCTTTGCACAAATCAACTCAAAACATATGATTCTTATAGTGTAGAAACACTTGCAAAAGAAAGAGCACATACAATTGTATTTGAACTTAGGTAATAATTAAGATCAAGCTATTTACATTTATGTAATGTTAAAGAAAATTATATTATTTTGAAGAAAAATGTATTATATTCCTCATTGGGATACATTTCATAAGTAGCCTGAGAAACTTATTTGATGTGAAACTAGGTTAACTCCGGTTGGTGTGGCTCAGTGGAGTGGACCTCATCCGGCAAAGGGGAAGGTTTCATTTAATTTCTGGTCAGGGCACAGTCTTGGGTTGTGGACCTGGTCCCCGGTTGGTGCTGGTGAGAGGCAACCAATCGCTGCTTCTTTCACACATCTGTGTTTCTCACCCTCTCTTTCTCCCTGCCCTCTCCTCTCTCTAAAGACAAACAAACAGACAAATAAACAGACAGACAGACAACTAGGTTACACTTACTTCTGCGTGTTATGCCCTGCTCTGTTATAACAACCATTTTGATAGAAACTGTTATCCCTGTTTTACTGATGAGAAAACCGAGATCTAGTGAAGTGAAGTGACATTTTCAAGGTCACATATCTTTTGAGTGGTGGAGCCATAATTTAAATCCAAGGGTCTGACTCTACTATATTGTGTCTCTGTTACTCACATTTACACGCTTTATACACCTATGAAACTATTATTTTATCCTCATCTTCTTCCTAAACCACGTGATCCTAAGTAATCCTGAGCACCATAATTGGAGGATGATCAGCTCATGAACTGAACAAAGGGAAGAAACCTTATTTCCAATAGATGTAAAATAGCTACAGAAATAATGGTACACATCAGATCATTTCATTTAAATAGATTTATGATAGTAATGTTACTTTTTAAAAAATATTTAGATCAGAAACAATTGAATCAGATAAATTGCTGTTTTTTATTTTGTGAAGAGTCTGGTGAAATTGATTTTTCTGTCTGTACTTGATTAGTTATAATAAATATGAATAAAAATTACCCATTACCACATTCAGTTTGAAAATCTCAAAATCAACTTTGGCAGCCAGTTTACTAGCTCTAAAACAAGCCGCACATTCATGAGGATGTAGACATTAAAGGCCCTACAGGTTCTTCACTTATTTTACATTAATCTGCATTCATTTATAGTCATCCACACTTTAATTGTCTTCGTGATTTTCTTTCCCTAGTAAATGTAAGCAGTTTCACAGATTGTTAAAATGTCAATAAGTGTTATATTTATTGGTTGCTCTTGCTATAGCTAACATCATTTCCATTCAGAATTATCAAACTCAGCAAGGTTGAAGAGTAACAACATATTCAAATAAGAGTATAAATATTTGTAACCGCACTTTAACCCATGGATTTATCAAAGTTAGCCTTTGAATAACATTCTAAACTACATTAATTTCTAATTGGTTATTGGATCATGATTTTCATTAGCTAATGAATACAGTTTTTGGTCAAATAGAAACTTGATCTTTAAAACGTTTTATTAACCATGGATATTTTTATTTCTATAAAAACAATACAACATATATTTAATTCATGTTTCCTATTTGAAATAGAACATGAGATAATAAAACCTCATTATGATTCTAATATTAGGCAACATGGTTAATATTTGTTATGAATTCAAATATTATAGTAAATTTTTATTGTGTTGGCTTGAAGTTTTCTGTTATTGTTTTGGAGAGAAGTGGTATGAATGCTTTGTATAATCTTAATGAAAATGAAAATAAAATATACCATAATAAGATATTAAAATGTAAATATTTTACATTCTTTAGGTATCTTAATTCAGAGATATAGATTTGAAAAAATCTATTAAGACCCTTGCTAATGAATCCATAAGCATGTGAGTTTTGTTTACCTCTTCACATTCTAGGAGAATTTCTCTTGCTACGCAAACAGGATTGGGGAATGGAGAAGATTTTATTTTACTTTTTAATATTTTTCTTTTTTTATTGACTTTATTGAGGTGACATTGGTTAATAAAATTATATAGGTTTCAGGTGTACAGTTCTATAAGATATCATCTGTATATTATATTTTGCATTCACCACCTTAAGTACCCTAAAGATTAATAAACTTTAAAGTAAGTTTATTAAATTGTTAAGGCAGGGCATAAATTAATGAGCTGTAATTTATGTTTGAAATAATATCCTCACCTTCTCCACTTTTGATTTTTCACTAAATCAGGCGTATGGCTCCTTCGTCAAAGTGTGTACTGTACTTTAATCTAGAAATGTTCCCAGGTCCACTCTCTGATGCTCATGCCGCGCTTACCCCAGTGGGTGCGATTCACATTGCAGCTGAGTAATACTTATCTCTGCTGGGATGTCCCTGGGAAAACGCTCTACGTGAATTCTTGTGTCCACCTAAAGTGCTTTGAATTGACTATTTCTTTGACTATAGTGGTAAGTTGAAAATTATATAGTGTGGTGATAAATCATAAATTAGGCTACTTTGCCTTCTCCTGGCAGAAAAGCCTTGACTCTATGTAGTACTGTATGACTATTTTGTGCTTTGTAAGACCTTGCCAATCCAAGTGTGGTCCACAGTGAGGCAGCATGGGCCTCAGCTGGTAATATGTTATAAATGCAAACTCTCAGGCCCCACCCCAGACCTGCTGAGTGAAAAACCTACATTTTAACATGTCGAGTTTGGTATGCACCTGAAAGACATATGGAGCTAAGTCAGCAACAAATGCTGACTTTGAAATTATTTTTTTTCCCAGGATATGGTACAAATTAGCACAAGCTGTGTATTTGTTGATTGACCACAGTCAGAACAAAGACTATGCTAATCCTGGACCGTTCTCTTTTGTTAAATCGTGGTATATATGACAGAGAAAAATGACAGCACTTTCTATCTCCTTTGTGTTTTCTTGTCATTGTGATCCTATTACTTTTTTCCAAGCAGACAAAGTCACCTTTGAAATTTTCTCCAGGTGAATAAGAAAAATATATATTTTAAATTGATCTGAGGCCATTTGATCTTCAAGCACACTAAATGAAAAGATTATCATCTTTTTCACCTGACTGCATCTTAGTGAATCCTTAGAAGAGCATATTTGATGAAATGTTATACATTTTATGGGAATGTGATACCATTTTACGCATTTTACCTTCCTTCTTATGAGGCAATGGATTTCTTCATGAAGTACCACTGGGTTTAATTACATACTTTTATCAAAGCCTGTACCCCCACTGAAGTCAGTGCGTGTTTTTCTTGACTAAGGGCTGCACAAGTAAACACAACGTGATTCACATTTTATCCTCCATAGTAAAATATATTGTATGCTCCATTTCATTAAAGGTATGAACTTTTGTGAAGTATCTCAAAATGTACTGAATGCATGAGACATTTTCCCTTAACTTGATTAAATTATGGAATATGCATATATGTATTTAATTCCTCCTGCCCTAGGAGTGAAATAATTTTAACTGATGAAAATTTCTCCTTAAATTCTCCTTTTTTTTGAGTTTGTATTTTGTTAGTTTGCCTTGTAGAGGAAGTATTTTACTTTTATTTTTTTTTAAGTAGGATATAGAAGTATCTGCTTCCTGTCCTGTCCTCAATGTCCAAACTTAAGTCTTCCCACTTTAAACTATGCTACTTCAGATATTTATTCCATCCTTCCAAAGAGTCTGCATAAACTTTACTGCTATTAGCTTCCTAATAAATTGAACAATATATTGGTTAAATCAATATTATGGGTATGAGATTTCAGAACATCAGAGATTAAGAGAATACCCCAAATGTCTTCAGGAAGGAAAAAAAATCACACACTAAAATCAGGAATCAAGTGTTATCTGACTTCTTAATATTCAGCAACATGGGAAGATAGAGTGAAATGATAGCTCTGGTGCTTTTCTGAAATGTGATGACCATGTGCCTTGGTGTAGGTCATGTGAGTTTTCCTGTTTACCTAAAAAGATGAGGGAGAAGAATTTGAGAGTTTTTGCTTAACTCCTTCTTCTGTTTATATTGCTGAAAAAGATAAGCACTTTGAGGGGCTTGTATAATTCTCCTGGAAATTGTTTCATAAAATTTTTTAGATCGTTTTGTTAACATACCTAAAACTTATTGATCATAAATCTTTGAGTTGCCTTATATAGAGCAATGCATACGTTTGACTCACTGGATATTCAACTATATACCTCCAACATCCGAGCCTCTGTTTACCTGTAGATCAAGAAATCTAATTCCCAACAGTTTCAAACGTGTCTATATTTTCAAAAATTTCGTTGTCAGCCTTTGGATTTCTGGCAAAAAGTAATGTGGAAATAAATTCTATTTTAAAGTTATTATCAAATCTAAGTGGATAAGGACACATATTAACAATTTGGTGCATATGTCCAGGTCTCAGTGATCAGGTGAAGACTCTGATATCTCTGCATGGCTTTGGATATGAAGTTTGTAGCCAGAATCCAGGTGTGAGTGGAATAGATAACATTTTCTGAGCACTTAAAATGTCCCAGGTATGGGGTTAACAGCTTTAGATATATTATCTTACATAGTTCTTACAACTCTGTCATGCAGTTACTACTTTTACGAATGCAGTTACTATTTATTTTTTGAATGAGGAAACTGAAGCTTAGAGAAGTTAACTTGTCTAGTATTGACTGAATAATAAGTTTTTAAGCTAGGTAAACTTAATTTTGTGGTCTTGAACGTCATAAAGCAGTCTATTGCCTCTAATAGTCAAGCTGCTTCATATTATTCTATTCCTACAGGTACAGGTTGGGATGAACCTCTTGCAATGTATTTTCAGTGTCAGGGTAGAGGGTTTTATTCAGTATAGTACATAAAAAGATTATTACCTGAAATCCCTTTAATGGGAGCATTGATTATTTGAGAAACTTAAGATCTTATGGAAAGAAAACAGAGTTGGACCATAGTTGGTAGTAATTCTGTCCTACATAATTTTGTGTTTTTTAACCTCTTATTAGAATAAAACAATAAAATAATGCAGTAAGTCAAGGGAACACCAAGTACATAATTTAAATGTGTGATAATCAGTAGCATAAAATTAATGTTTCTTAGACTCACTTTAGGTTCTATATCCCCAGAGTGTCAATGACATGTTTTGTTGTTGTTGTTTAAATTAATGATTACTAACAGCTTTGTGTATACATGTGTGGGCATTTTTGTGTTTTATTTTTGAACTACCATCCAGGTATTCAATGCAACATTTATTTAATGTTCCTGGACTTGCATTTGAAAGTTGACAACGACTGTCTTCAGGGCCCCGCATTTCTGGAAACAAAGACTGATTAACTTAGATGGCTATGTCGGCAAAGCCTGGGGTATTCATACTCCTCGAATCTCTTTCAAAATGCATTAGAGTATCAGAGGTTTTCCACCCATGATGAATTAATTCATGGCAGCCCTAAGCAGAGCAAAGCAGAATATTCAGACCTGGTTCAGTCACTCCCACTCAGACTCGTGTTTATTCCACCTCTTGCCCTCTGCCCACCTCAGGCATTTCTAAGGTTCAGGTTTACCTGTTTTCAAACAGAAGATCTTAAAAATATACATATAAACATATCATCCTTATGATCGAAAACAAAGTGTAGAGGATTATGTGCAAGTAAATGGATTTAATTTAAGGTCATCTTATGGTTGAAAAGTAACTTTTGAGTTACTGCTTAACTCAAAAGTTCTTTATTGTTTGCAATATCTTTCAATTAGAAAACTGTTATAGTATTTCTTACATTAATGGGCCAATTTTTACATATACTGTAATATTTCTATCATTATACCTTATCCTTAGTTCCCACTCAATACAGATTTTTTCCAGATACTTCTCAGCAAAACATTTGTGAAACCAACAGCAGTATGCAAGTAATACAGGTAAAATTTTAACCAATCAAAACAGATAAATTGAGACAATTAGGAATGTAAGAGATGTTGCCAAAACAGTACTTTAGAACATTTTAATTTTATATTTACATCTTACTGTAATAGTAAAATCTTCATCATAGTTTTGATGCTGTCCTATTAAGAGTTTCAGTGGACATTTGGAGACTATTTATTAAGCATAAGATATTTCAGTTTTATTGGTTTAAACTTTGAGTTCCTGTAACCTATAAAATTTATGTAAGTTCCTTCCATTCTTACAATCTCTGGCCTTAAAGATTTTAGATACAGACAGATGATAGATACGTTGATTCACTGATTGATTGATACAGAGACAGATATGAAACTGTATATCTATCCTCATAGAACTATCTTACTTTAGCCCTAATATTTTATATTATGTCTAGTATTTCTAATATTATGTCATACTTTTCCTTGGCTTTGTGGCCATTTTGTTGATTCAGGAAATATCCATTTGTTACTTAGTTTGCTGGGTTTTTACTCATCTCATTTCATTAATCATTAAATCCTAAAATCCTAACTGCCCAGTAAATTCTTATAGTTTGCTGCCATCATTTACTTGGGATCTAGCATCTTCAAAGGAGAGGATAAGAGAAGTATAAGGTGTAATTAGTCAGTGATCAAAGACTGCAGAACAGCCTAAAAGGTAAATCAACATTCTTCAAACTCAAATACCAGCAGAAATCAAGAAACTCCTATACCTTTTCCCTGAATCTATAGTTCTGTTTAGATGCAGTTTTTACTGATGTTGGCTTTATTGTCATTTCCACAGAGCTCTCACTTGGTTCTTTCCATGTTAGAATCTGAAGTGAAATGGAGAAGCTACTGCTTCTTGTTTTATGCAAGGTTCTAGGATTCGGATTTTTAGAAATATAGTGGGAGAGAGGAGAAAATGTTGATTCTAGCACAGGATCCATCTATGGGAAAGATACTACACTACTAAATATTAATATTGCCTTTTAAGCATAAACAAATATCATTTGGTCTACCTGACAAATTGGTAGAACAAACTCTTAATGAAGTTCATTGGGACTATAAGAACCACTTGGATTGGAGGGAATAAAGTGGAGGAAAAAATGTGACAACTGTAATAGCATAATCAATAAAATATTTTAAAAAAAGAATCACTTGGATACATGAGTGTTATACTAACTTAGCATCATTTATTGAGCATTATATTGGATGACATTGCTGCCCCCACCAGAATTACCTTTATCAAGCAGATGCATTTAAATCCTAGCTGCTGTAGACTATGGAATGGTAAGAGCTTATAGCTGAACTCTTTTCCTGAGAACTGCCCTTGGCTGATGGAGGTCGTGTTCTTTCCCCAGGGTATCCCACAGTTAATGCCTGCCTGTTTCTGGTATTCTGAGACCTGCCTCCATGCCTCTAGGTGAGATATCTCTGTGGTGCTGTTCACTTGCCAGAAAATCCCTGAAGGGTCAGTTTGACCCAGTGGTATGCTGGAGCCAGCTTGCACTGAAGCTGGCTGTTACCATTTTTAAACCTTATGTTCAGTGGCATCATATGGATGACTCAAAATTGATTATGGTAAGAGTATTTGTACCAGAGAAATACACACACACTAAAAAAATCACAGCTTTTTTTTTTTTCTTATTCCCCCTCAGAGCAATTTACCAGCAAACAACTGAACAGAACCCACATCTTTGACTAGCTTTTTATTCCTGCCCAGTAGCCCTGCTTCCTTCATACTTAACAGATTTTACCTAAGATCATACCTTCAACCCTCTTTATATAACAATTACATTTTCAGTCTGCTCCTAGGGGAAGTGTTGTAAGACAAGTGCCTAATATGTGCCAGAGGCCATGCTAAGTATTTTATATAGCTTTTGCCATATAATTCTCATAGAAATCTTTTGAAGGAGATATTAATCTCCTTTTCTAGATGAGAAAGGTGAGACTTCTGTAGCTTGCTAAATGTCTCTGAAGCACATATTCTTCTAATATGTTATAATATGTCCAATAATAATGAAAAATATTAAAAGATTACTTAGTCCACTTCTCTTGCCTTTTAGCATAGCTTAATGTAAAATATTCAGGAGAATTGACTATACTTCTTATTTTATTTTATTATTATTATTTTTTATCTTCACCCAAGGATGTGCTTACTGACTTGAGGGGGAGAGAGGGGAAGGGAAGAGGAGACAGGGAGAGAAACATCGATTGGCTGCCGCTCGTGTGCTCCATGACTGGGGGCTGAACCTGTAACCCAGGAACTGAACCTGTAACCTTTCGATTTACTGGATGATAATCCAGCCAACTGAGCCACGTTGACCAGGGCATATGCTTCCTATCTTAAATAGGTGGAGCTTTTTAATGATGAAAGTAAACTAGTTTAAGCAAAGACTATAGCCATTTCAAGAAGTGCCTTGAGTGAAATATTGAATTTTGTTTAAAAAAAAAAGATGATTTTGGTTTTCTGAAGTATCTTAGTCCTTTACCAAGGCTGTCATTGAAGTTTCTGCTTTTTTCTTGATTACCATAAAGTTCAAACACTGTTATTTACCTCATGGGTAAAAAGAGAAAAAAGGTGATTGTACATTTTCTGGACTGTACTGAATGACTGTAGTAAAATTGGACACTACCCCAAATATTTGATCAGAATTTTAGAGTGAAAACAAGTCTTTTCTCAGCCTCTGGAGTTAGTGAAAGAAATAAGGACATTCTTTGCACTTATTGAAATTTCATTGTTTGAAAACAAAAGAGGAAGCAAATGTGATATAGATTTTATGCCACAGTTATGGAGGAATTTATATTTAAAAATGACAGGTATAGGCATCGAATTATATACCCATTAAACAAACAAAATACACTTCCCCAGTTATGATAGTAGTGATTACAAATCTTAGCATTTTGTCTTTTTTTTTTTCTTTTGGCCAGTCAGCCTTCGCATGTTTCATGATTTCTTCTAAGTTATGGATGAGCCAAATATATTTCTTTAAAACAATT
Source organism: Mormoops blainvillei (assembly GCA_004026545.1). Lineage (NCBI taxonomy): Eukaryota > Metazoa > Chordata > Mammalia > Chiroptera > Mormoopidae > Mormoops > Mormoops blainvillei. Next base: position 225,343 of record PVJD01000830.1, read on the forward strand.
TTTATTAGTTTAGAAACAAAATTATAAATACATGTTTTATGTTATTGTATATCTTATTAGGAAAGATATTGGTTAAAATAATTTTTGTAATAATAATTGACTCAGATGTTGTGTTTTAAGTTTCTAATCATAACCCAAATTACCCTCTGATTTTTACTGAAATGTTTCTTTTTTTCTTTTTTTTTTTTTTTAGTGCTCTCCGGTCAGCCAAAACCAAAGTGGTTAGGTAGGGGAAATTTTACCCACAAATGCATTTAGCTCATGTGGTTTCCATTTTTGGTATCCTACTACAAATGACACATAATTAAAACTTAATAGGCTACCATGGTCTGGGGTAAATTCATGGCCGTTCCCCTTTCCATGACTGAGGGCTAGTCAGAGAGCTGCTGGCCTGAAGGAATGTGTATTGTTTTGGAAATAGATTGTAACTTCCTCCTGATCACCTTTTGGGAGTAGCTACTTGTTTTGTGACTGTTTCTGGACCTTTTCTTTACACTAAAGTAATGTATTTTAGAGTCATCTGTAGGACTCAAAAGGACACATGTCTCCTTTGTCTGGTACACCTTAAAACATGTCTGGGACACGGGGGATGCGGTCTCTCTGGCACTGACCCTCTGCCATCGACCTGCTGCCACAGGGGCATTCCCCATAATGTGAGTAATAAAAGGTTCGTCTGCATCTGCAAGCCCTCCAGGCGGTTTTTAAAAAATACTGTAAACACTTAAGCAGCTCCCTGGTTTGGAACTCCTACAATACACATGGTTTTATTTATAGAATGTTATAATCTTTGGACTTTTCTAAGTTTTATTTGTGGCTGTAGTTGACAGAGAAAAGTGACTGTATTCTAAAACTACAAAGCAGACAAGTGTTTCTAAGAAAATAGACTTTATTACCTATGTTACTTACCTTTGCATAACAAGAAAACCTTTTGAAAATAATCTGTTCTAGTTTTTAAATTATAATAATAGTTATTATATTGAAAAATGTTAATTTTTTTTATATGAAAGACTACATTTCTCCTGGTTGGGTAGCATAGCTCTGTTGGTTAGAGCGTGGTCCTAATACTCCAAGTTTGAGGTTTGTTTTTTGGTCAGGACACATGCAATAATCAACCAATGAATGCATAGTAAGTGGAACAACAAATCAAGGTCTGTCTGTCTGCCTCTCTCTCCCTTCCCCACCACCTCTCTCTAAAATCAATAAATAAAAAAATAAAATAAAAAATACATAAAGTGATTTTAAGTGCATTAAAATCGTTTTATAAAAGTAACATTTTTGACTCATAGTTTGTTATCTCTATTGATTTTTACATCTTTTTAAATGAGTAATACCACTCTTTTTAACCCCCAAAATAAAATTGAGGAATCCTTATGGCTTACTGAGGGTCATACCTATTATAGTAAAGTCAAGACTGGTGTATGTTTATAGAAACTGTCAAAGTGGGGTTATTCATTGGGAAATAGTTACCATTTTCCAATGTGTTTTTACAGCTGGAACTTGGATGTTTTATGATTTCTTATAGATTATTATTGTACTGTAAGTTCACATAACTCTGCTTACTACAGTGTCATGTAATCAACAGGTAAAATAACAAGTGACACAATGTTTAGAGTAAATAGGTTGATTGAGGTTGTGGCTTTTGACAGGAAATGGCTAGAAATAATGAGAGTGAGTAGGAAGTGGACACATGGATTCTTCATTAATTATTCTCCCGTTTTTCTTTGATTGATTAGAGCAGTAGTTCTTAAACTTTTGTTCTTAAACCTGGAGGCTCCTAACACATAGATGTCTGGGAGCAACCACTAGAGCTTCTGATTTAGTAAATCCTGGGAAGAGCCCAGGGATTTGCATTTCTAAATTCAAGAGGGGGAAGGCTCCCAAACTCATTTTAAAAGGCCAGCATTTTCCTACTTCCAAAACCAGCTAAAGGCACTACAAAGAAAGAAAATTATAGACCAATATCCTGAATGAAGGTAGATGATAAAATGCTCAACAAAATATTAGCAAACCAAATACAGCAATGCATCAAAAAGATCATACACCATGATCAAGAGGGATTTATTCCAGGAATGCAAAGTTGGTTCAACATTCACAAATCAATTAATGTGTTTCACCACATAAACAAACCGAAGGATAAAAACCACATGATCATATCAATAGATGCAGGAAGAGCATTTGATAAAACTGCACATTCATCATAAAAACTGTCAGCAAAGTGGGATCAGAGGGGACATACCCAAACATAAAAAAGCCATATATAACAAACCTACTACCAGCATCATACTCAATGGACAAAAACTATCAGCGTTACCCTTAAGACTGGGCACAAGACAAGGATGTTTACTTTCGTCTCTCTTATTTGATGTAGTACTGGAAGTCCTAGCCACAACAATCAGACAAAAAGAAGAAATAAAAGGCATCCCCATAGGAAAGGAAGAAGTAAAGCTGTCATTATTTTCAGATGGCATGACTCTGTACATAGACAACCCCAAATATACCACCTAGAAAGCAGTAGAACTGATAAATGAATTCGGCGAAGTAGCAGGATAAAAAATTAATGTCCAGAAATCAGTTGCATTTTTATATGCCAATAACAGATTAACAGAAAGGGAATTAAGGAAACAATACCATTTACAACTGCTACAAAAGGAAAAAAAATACCTAGGAATAAACCCAACCAAGGATGTAAAAGACCTGTACTCAGAAAATTATAAGACACTGAAAAGAGAAATTGAATAAGATACAAATAAGTGGAAGCACACACTGTGTTCACAGTTAGGAAGAATCAGCATCATTAAAATGTCCATGCTACCCAGAGAAATCTGTAGATTCAATGCAACTCCTATCAAGATTACAATGATGTACTTCACAGAACTAGAACAGATATTTCAAACATTTATGTGAAACCACAAAAGGCCCCACATAGCAACAGCAATCCTGAGAAATTAAAACAAAGTTGGAGGAAAAACACTCCCTAATATCAAACTATGCTGTAAGGCCATAGTTGTCAAAACAGCATGGTACTGGCGTAAAAACTGACACATAGATCAGTGGAACAGAATAGAAAGCCCAGAAATAAACCCACACATTTGCAGTTAATTAATATTCAGCAGAGGAAGCAAGCACACACAATGGGCTAAAGATAGTTTATTCAATAAATGGTGTTGGGAAAATTGGATAGATACATGCGGAAAAGTGAAACTAGACCATCTTGTTACACCACACACAAGAATAAATTCAAAATGGATCAAAGATTTAAATATTAGACCTGAAACCATAAAAACCCTAGAAGAAAACATAAACAGCAAAATCTTGGACATTGCTTGTAGCAATATTTTATTGGTTATATCTCCAAGGCAAGGGAAACAAAAGAAAAAAATAAATTAATGGGACTATATTAAACTAAAAAAGTTTTTGCACAGCAAAGGAAATCATCAACGAAATAAGAAGACCACATACAGAATTCGCTGATAGATCTGATAAGGGGTTAATATCCAAATTTTACAAAGAGTTTACAAAACAACGCCAAAAAAAAAAAAATGAGCAAAGGACTTGGATTCTCCAAAGAGGATATACAGATGGCAATAGACATGAAAAGATGCTCAACATCACTAATCTTCAGAGAAATGAAAATTAAAACCACAGTGAGCTATAATCTCACACCTGTCAGAATGGCTATCATCCATAAATCTACAAACAACAGGTACCAGGAAGGATGTGGAGAAAGGGGAACCCTTTTGTACTGTTGGGTGGGAATACAGATTGATGTAGCCACTGTGGAAAGCAGTATGGACATACATCAAAAAGTTAAAAATGGATCTGCCTTTTGACCCAGTGATCCCACTTCTGGGATATATCCAAAGGAACTGAAAACACTAATTAAAAAAAAACATAAGCACCCCTATGTTCACTGTAGCATTATTTACATTCACCAAGATTTGGAAGCAGCCCAAGTGTCCATCAGTAGATGAGTGGATACAACAACTATGGGACATTCTCACAATGGAATACTACTCGACTATAAAAAAAAACAAAATTTTACCCTTTGTGAGAACATTATGCTAAGTGAAATAAGCCAGTTAGAGAAAGAAAAAAACCATATGATTTCACTCATATGTGGACTTGAATGAATAAACTGAACTAACAAGGAAAATAGAGACAGACTCATAGAGAATAGGGTGATAGCTGGAGTTGGGGTATTAGGGGGCAGAGGGATTGAGCAAAAAGGAAAAAGGACTCATGGACATGGACAACAGTGTAGAGATTGCTGGGGGAAAGGGGGCTAGGGGGACTAAATAGTAATGGAAAAATACAATAAAGATTAAATTTTTAAAATAAAATAACAAGGTCACAAATGATGCTAATGTTGCTGATCCCTGGATAATACTTTAAGAGCCACTATAGTAGGTTGTTTTAAGCTTCAACTGCTCTGAGCAATGGGGAGAAAATATTTTAGAGAAATATTTTCTCTTAAAATTAGGGAGACATCTAGACAAATTCCACTTTGCAGGAAGGGTTATTCTTTAAGTTAATTTAATGATATTTTAGAGATAAGAAGATTAGTATGAATTTTTAAAAATGTTACTCATGTTATATACATATAAATGAATCTAAAAGATATGAAAATAGCCTTGGCCAGGCAGCTCAGTTGGTTTGAGCTTCATCCTGCCACCCCAAGGTTGTGGGTTTGATCCCAGGTCAGGGCACATACAAGAATCAACGAGTGAATGCATAAATAAGTGGTACAGCATACAGATCGCTCTCTCTCTCTCTCTTTCTCTCTCCCCACTCCCTGCTCCCGCTCCTCCTCTGTCTCTCTAAAATCAATAAATTAAAATTTAAAAAAAATTAACAAAATGTAAAAAAAATACAAAAAATAAGTTATATTAAAGAAATTGCTTTTATTTTAAAAGATCAGAAAACATGAATAAATTCATATATATCTAGAGAGATAGGGTCACTGGTACACATGCATCTGATATTAATGGATACTAATGGGATATTAATATTAGGCATTATAAACCTATCATCTTCCTACATACAAAAAATTCTCTTCATTAATTAAATGCTTGAACTCTAGTTATTTTGCCATACACAAAATATTCAAGAGCATAAATGACAAAAAAGGTCTGCTAAGCTTTAGAGAAAATAGCTGTTACAAAAGCCATACATGTTAATTTAAAGAAGATGAAACTAGGGGTGTGTGTGTATTTTTTCCCCCTAATTTCAAAACTTTTTAATTTAGAAGTGAGTCAAAAATTATTTTTTTCTTGAGTGGATATGCTTTTTCTTTTTTCTTTTTCTTAAATATAAATGTAACTTCTGCTTGGGTTTTGATGGACAGAAAGTTAGAAGTGGTAAATGGAGAAGGATTTTTGAGAGACTACAGATGTGCTAAGAACTGAGAGTGAAGGAGGGGCATAAGCATTAGCTGCCATATCAGAATAGCAACTGTTGTGAAGGAGCAACTAAGCTCCACTTAGAACAGGCAGAGGGGGGCGTTAAATCAAAACGTGGTATAGTGATTGAAATGCATGTTGCTGACAACTCTGAGAGGGCAAAGCACAAGAGAGGTTGCATTATCTTAAGCACATTTTATTATGGAAGAAAATTGTATTTAAAAATTCATAAACAGCGATTTTTAAAAAGGGCTATTTAAAAAAACTTTCAAATTTCTCTAAAGTTCATATAAATAGAACTCCTTATTTACCCATGATCTTGCGTAAAAGAATCAGTGTGCCAAACTTCTTTGGCATTTGTGTGATTGATTGCTATTAACTTTTTTATTCCAAAACTAACTTTTGTGGGGGGGCACTAATTGTGGTCATGCTTCTTCTGTTAAAAGTGTAATTGATAAACATCTAAGAAAGAATTAGTTATGGAAGGATACCTGGTATTTCCAGATTTATCAAGACACTAATTTGAACATTTATAGTCACCTATGTATAAGGATTTCTTTAGAAGGACCAGTTACATGAAAGGCTAATTATACATTTAAGTATTCCTAAAGCACCCTCTTTTCTCAAATTCAATTGCACATATTTGCAGATACAAGCACTTTAAATCAGGCCTAACTCTTCCAGTGAGAATAAAAGCATGTTTTTTGTTTTGTTTTTCTGCCCCTGTTGCATTTGTTTTCCTCAGTAGGGTGTTTGATGTTACTAAATTCCTATATATCTTCCATTTCCCATTAAGAAAAATATCTTAATCTATTGGGTTCTCCAAAAAGTCCATTTAGTTTTTTTTTCTTTTTTTCCTGTAAAATAAAACACATTTTTCATTTTCACCAATAACTTTATTGATTTAGGTATTTTGAGTATGTTGGCAATCTCTGGCATGATAGAACATTGATTGTTCTCAATTAATGCCTCGATTTGATTCCTATTAACTTCAACTGATCTACCTGACCATGGAGTATTGTCCAGTGAGAAATCTCCAGCATGAAACTTCGTAAACCACTTTTGACATGTTCCATCAGTCACAGCATCTTCTTCATACACTGCACAAATCTTTTTTTGTGTTCCAGTTGCATTTTTACCTTTCTTGAAATAGTAATGCATAATATGCTGAAAACATTGCTTATTTTCTTCCATCTTCAATACTAAAATGGCTACACAAAGATTCACCCATTTTAATAAGTTTTTTTAATGCATGCTGATATGACAGCTGTCACAATACAGTCTAATAAAACCGTTTCAAATGAAGTTAAAGACAACTAAACACTACTAGAGCTGTCTTATGGAAAAAAACAAATTTTGTGGCCAATACAATAGAATGGGGAATGGCTTCCTTGTAGACCTATGAACAGAAGAGTCTATAATGTAGTGGACAAAACCTTGGCCTACTTGCTGACATACTGAGGTAAGTTATTGCCATTGGTGTCTTGGATATCCAAGCTTCTTTACAAATGACCAACTTTATGAATGCACTCTACTATATTGACGTCTTCATTAACTCTATGTATTGCACAAATATATCGTAGAAAAGACAATGTTTTGGCAGTCTAGATTCACCAAGCTCAGTAATGCACTTCCCTCCCATATCTACTTTTAATACTTTGTACAGTATTGTAACAGCGGAAAATTGTAATGGTGGGAAATTGTAACCCACCCCACCAATGCCAAAATTCTTTTGACATCGTTTCTGTAGTGCTGACTCTAATATGTAGCTTGGACATGAACAGCATTTTTGCATAAGAACACTAGGAACTAATTTCAAAAGATATAGACCCTGACTTTCAGGCATCCCAGCTCTGGGAGATTTGCTGACCTTCAACCATAGAACCAGGATGATGTGAATCCAGGATGACTAAACCAGGATGACGCACACCAGACCGTCAGTTGCCTTAGTGGAATGGACTGTGCTGACCTGCATGTTGAGAACTTTTCAACCCTCTTCCTTGACATCTTTGTTCTGTTCCTCTCTCCCTCCTTATGAAAACCTCTGCCTTCACAGAGAGGTGGAGATGGGCCTTGTGACATGAGTCCTCCATCTTCCAGGAGATGGGCTTTGGGATGTGAGCCCCCTATCTTCCAGATGACCATCATTTGCAAATAAACCACTTTCCTTTACATGAGCACCTGCCTCTTGAGTATTGGCTTTCAAAGAGGAGGCTGCACCTGCATTCAGTTACAATATGACACCCAGATGAATTTTTCATGTGTATATGGACTTTCAAGTGTCCAGGAGCTTTTAGACATCTCAAATATTAAATTGTAGATGCCTGAAATTTTTGTGACTATCTTCATTTCTATGTAATTTATTTGCCTCCAAAGTTCCAGAGCTTAAGTGTAATTTAGTTTGAGTGAGATTTTAGAAAAGTATGAGATTTTATAAATATACTTTGCATTTATCTTGGCAATTACTTTCTCTTTTCATATAAACTGGAGAGAGTTGGAATACATAGAAAGATTTAGATAAAACAAAGAATTTTTGCTATAATGGACAGTCATTGAAACAGTCTACCTTTTAAAGAAGCAAAGACTACATAGGGACCTCAACAAACAAAATATGTAACTGAGCTGCTAAAATGACACAGGTGGGATTAAGTTTATTTAATTAAGCACTTTATGCAATATTTTTTTTTATTTTTATTCGCCACACTTTAAAAATCACTCACAAGCAAAAGAAGTGGAAAAAGCTTATATGTAAACCCAGTCTATAATAATGGTTGATGTATAAATATGTAGATTTCTGTTCAATTTCATACCCAAAGCAAAATGGAAAAATGCTATATATTTTAGTAAAATGGGTCTACCTATTATGCAAGTAAATTTCATCAAAGTCAATGATAGGAAAGAAGGAGTTATACTAAGTGCATAGTACATCTTTGCAAATAATTAGTCTCACGAAAAATTCTATTGCATAAAAAGACTTTGTAATCACATATTCGGAATGCAGGAGCTCCAAGACTGGGAGCTGCTTAAGTGTTCAGGATATTCTAAAAAAGCCACCCGGAGGACCAGACCATGAGGGCGTGCCATTTATTACTCACATTACAGGGGAGTACACCAATGGAGGTGATGGGCAGATTGGTGGGAGAGTGACTGCCCCACCTATAGCCTTGGTGCTACTTACAGGGATAGGGAGGGAGCCATAGTAGCCTGTGAAAAGGCTACAGGATTGTGATAAACACAGGCATCTTGAGAACCTGAGACTCCAGATACAGCCTGTTTTTCCTCATTCCTTATAGCTGCTGGCCAGGTAGCCACCTGTTCTCTGAGGTGGCGGGGCCAGGTCTTGAGCTACCCCAGAACATTTCACCAGTCTGCATTTATTCATGTCACCTGCTTCATTTCCTGGCTAACTCCCAAAACACAATGTTGGTGCCTACTTCAATAATTAACAGGAATTCAAGAATCTTCTTGGAGCCAGACTCTTATAATTAACCCTTCATTATCCATGTATTTATTAATTCTAGGATCATTTCCTTTTGCCTTGGGGCATGCCTCTCAAAGTCCCTTTCTCCTGTCAGCTGATGGTTGCCAAGGGAATGTGGCCTCATTTTAATATTTGCCTAAGCAATGTATAATTAGCATAGCTACTAATCTAAAATGCAATGCTTTTATGGCCAAATAGAAAGTTGCTTTTAATTGGTAGCATCTTTGTTTCTTGCTGTTAGCTTATGTTATTGAGAATTTATTGAATTCTTGTACATTATACAACCTTTGCAGGCAGGCAGCTTTATTTCCTTTAGGCCCAGTGACTAATACTTTCTGAATCCACAACTAGACTTTTTAAAGCCCACCCTGATTTATTGTAATCTGGAACATTCTTACTTTCATAACTAAAGAAATGGAAAGTTCGTACATCCTAGCTATCTAATCTTCCAAATTCTAATTGCTTGATTCAACATATTTTTCCAATCTGAGAAGCATCTCTCGTCTATGTTATATCATGGTCATCTTTGCAGGTGTGTTTTCTCTCAATTAAGCAATGAAATAATGCAGTTGATAAATGAATGTCTGGCTCTTGTGTGTGGCTATGGCATCAATTACTGTTGGAATAGGAGTAAGAATTCCTTGTCTAATGATGTGGAAACAGACACACAGATTTAGTTCTGCAGTGCCTTCCTCCAGCCTTTATGGTTCTTAGGGGCTTCGTGTTACACAGACACCTCAGTGATTTTACTTGCATCTGCCTGTAAGTGTTGTCTCTTTTAAGAAGATTTAATTTATCTTTTTAATCATAGAATATACTCTCAGTATTTTTCTTTTAAATTTTTAGGTGGCTAGGAAAACAGGACATAAAAGAGGGCAAAAAAGAAAGTAAAGGTTATTTGACCGATTCGAAGAGTCCCAGCAGATTTGATGCTACATTAAGAGAACACTGCCGCGATTTAGATTTATGTTATAATGTGCTACGAGGTGGATGCTTGAGAGCGCTGCTGACAAATGAAGATTGCAAAGAAACAGAGGAAAGGTGCAGTCATCCTTCCATAACTGTCCTTCAAGATTCTTATTCAGTTTGAGAATTAACACTTTTCTAAACATAAAGTAATAGCTGTATAGTCAGGCTGTATAACACTTTAAAAGCTCAAACTGTTTTATAAAAAATACCAAAGATAATAATTTGGGACTTTAAGTGCCTGAGAAAATTTGATAGCCCTTTATATTTTAGAGGAAACAAAACAGACAGAGAAGACTTTTTTGAAGAGATGCATTCCAGAATGACTTATTTAAAGCCTTGACTCAAACTCTGAAGGAAATTGCTTAATAAAAGCTTTCTTAAATTTATGCAGTTCAAAATACTGAATGGAGAAAGCATGTTGAATTCAGAGTACAAAATATTATTTTTCATTTATTATGTGCTGCAAAAGAAATAATTTATTACCAAAGTTCTATTAAGTATATTACAGTCTGTGTTAATTTATAAGTAGGATTTGAGAATTTCATGAATTTTAAGAATAAGCACAAATTTCCCTGCCAGAATAAGGTATAATTTTATTTCAATAATATTACATCAATGCAGTAAGCAATTAGTGATCAAGATAGCATTACATAATAAGAGCATTTTATACTGTCAAATAATGTGTGTGGCATGAATAGATTCAAGGGGTTATATTTTATAGTACTCTGGCCCATAAGAACGAAGATTATCTGGTTTGAAGCTCTCTGGTATTTATTGGTATTCTCTGCCATTTTTATGGACTGAAATTCCCCTTTGCAAAGTAACATGAAGTCATGGAAATAATACCAGTTTTAGAGTAGACTGACCTGAATGGGTGTCTGCATCCACTATCAAATAGCTGTGTGATCTTTTTCACAATTTTCACCAAATCACTTAATCCTTCTAATGCAGTTTCCTCATTTTAATAAAGAATTAACAGTTCCTTGCCTGCTTATTGTGTCAAAGTCAAAATGTGTAAAGAATATATTATGTCACAGAAACTCCATTAATAGTTATAATTATTTTAATATTATTTTGCTTATTATAATATAAGAAGTATAACAAGCTCTCTGTTCAGAATTCCCTGCATTCAATCGGCTAACAAACATGTTTGGCATGTGAGAAGTACTTCACAATGTTCCCAGGGGAAATCAAGGCTGCAACAAGATAAACAAGGTTCCAATCCTCATTCTTACCTTATAAGTCACTTTAGTTAGAGTCATAAGAGAATTCAGTGTGCCCCAGCTGCCTTAAGGGTCTAGGGAATCCCTAAAGGAAATGTTTGAAAGTAGACAGTGGCATATAGAAAGAAAATGAATTAATAACATGCCTCCTGGAACTCTGTCTTATGCATTCTGTTTCCTTACCTGTGGAATGGGGATAATGAGTCCATGCCAGGTATATTGCACAGGACTAAATACTGCAATATTCTATCCGAACATAAGTGATAGTGGGGTTATTTTCTGGCAGTTTACTGACAGTATGCTAAACCAGGCATAGCATTTCCACTTAACATAATCCAATCAAGAATATATTAAATACCTACCACTGTATCTTGTATCTTGGAGAATATACAAATAATAAAAACTTGGTCTCTGCCTGTGTTAGTTTTCTGTTGCTACACAGCATATGACTACAGTTAGCTGCTTAAATGAGTACACATTTAATATCTCACACTATATCCCACAGATTTGGCACATTTTAAATAGGTCGCCTGCTTAGGATCTTGAAAGGCTAAAATCGCGATACCACTTTATGTGCATCCTCATGTGGTTGTTTGATTAGGGAAGTACTCCCAAGCTCTTTAAAATCGTTGGGTAGAAACTATTTCCTTACAGATGTAGGACAGAGGTCTCAATTTTTGTGCTGGCTCTCTGGGGCGAGCATGGGGGGGAGGGCGGGGAAGGGGTTGCTCTCAGCTTCTAGAGGCCTCCGCGGGGTCCCCAGCCACACAGCACCCTCCACAGGCAGTTTACGACATGATCATTTGCTTTCTTCCAGGTCCTCCGGTGATGTCTCTCTCACACTACACCGACCATTAAAGGGATCAACTCATTAGGTCAAACCTACTTCAAAAGTGGTATTCTCCATTTTCATTGACTCAAAGTCAATTGATTAGTAACTTAATGATGGCAGCGATTTCCCATCCTAATCACTAGTCCTGTGTACACTCAATGGGAGATGAAATAGAGTGTGTACACCAGAGGACAGGAAGGAAACTTGGGGGAGCATCTTGGAACGTTATTTTTTGATGACTAAATTTTTAAAATGTGTGCCAAGAGCCATAATTTTTGACTGCATAATTCTCCCATATTGTAGAAAAACTTACCTTTTTTGTGATGCGAGAATACACACAGAAACCTCTAAGCAGTTCTATAGTCCCAGTGAGCTTGCTCTGCTTAGTTAACTCTGATTAGCCTAAAGTGACATAACATTAATTTAAATTATGTCTCATTGATTGCTAACATGGATAAAGATTTTTCTAACATGTTATTTACCATTTCTCAAAGTTTGTTTTTGTAATGCAGAAACTACTCAGATGCCTCTTAACTCCATCCTCTTGTTGCTCAAATATTTGTGGAACAAATAAATTTGATGAATTAAATTCCTGCTCAGTGTGCTTTTTTTTTTAGTTTTCTATAAAATACAAATTAATAGGCTGTTTGAGTTTAGGATTCAAAAGATCTTATTCCCATCCCCAGCTTTATGGCTACCTTACTCTCTACCTAAAGAGAGCCCGTTGTCTTTTGGGGCCCCCAGTTTACCTTATGTAAAATGAGGCATCCCCTCTGACATCAACATTTTATACACTTCTTGGTATTATTTTCCATGAATTTGAGATTATCTTTTAAGGAAAAGTGTTTTCAGTATTTTTAAATAGAAATTTGACCTTCATAAGATTATTAACATTTTAAAGAAGTCTGTGATTATGGATTTACATGACAGAATGTTAAAAGATGTACATTACTAATTGACAATATTGTAACAAAAACAGGCTGAATAAATTTCCAGTTAGAGAACATACCTACCTTCAGAATAAATAAATTTAAAACTCTTAATAAAAATTTTGACCCAAGAGCTTTTTACTCTTTGGTATTTTTTCTCCCCATGGAAAAGCCATTATTCACTTTTTTACATTTCAGCTCTTTGCTTTTATTTACCCATGTGTGTGTTATTTCAACTGTTATATTTTAAGTAATTATTTTTGTTTTTGTGTCTCTTATTTGATATTATAATTGAAAAGCAGTATACTCATTTTATTCAGCACTGACTACACATCAGGTACTATAGTAAGCACCTTATCTGCGCAGACTAGTGTAATCCTGACAACTGGGAAGGTAAATGCTCTTGCCCAAATTTAAAATTAGGAACGTGAAGCTTATAGAGTTTATATGATTTATCCATGAAGCACACCTTTTAAAAGTCAAAGCTGGGATTCGAATCTAGTTCTTGTTTCATGACTTTCCTCTGCCTCCATTATGATTTAGTGCCGTGCAATGTCTCCATTATGGCCATTTGATGATTTAAAAATTGATGTGAAATGTAGGTCTAACTGCGCTACACCCTACCACTACTTCTGGATATTGGCATTGACTGAGAATGGCAGACTTCAAGATCCTTCCAGGCAAGAATCTACATTTCCATTACTGCCTTCCCACTAATGATTTCAATACTGGAAAGAAAAGCTACTAATATTTGGTATTTATTCCACATATTAATGTTGTAATTTCATCAAAAAGTATTGTGAATATATAAAATAACAATTAAACTAAATAGACAATACATTAAAATAAATTATATGCCTACTACCAATTGTCGAGTAAAATGTAAATTTGTAAAAAATTAACTGTGGACTATATATTATTATTTTATTACAGATTAGGAACAGGTAAAACAAATCATCATTCATTAATAAGTTAAAAGTATTAAAATGAAGAAATTTTGACCATGAAAAACTTATAATAAATATTATTTAATCATTTTTTCAAAAATTCAATCTTAAATATAATGTCTATCATTGGTGTCTTTGTAGACTCACAAGTGCATTTTTGTGTAAAGTTTTCCAGCTGCTATAAAAGCTCTTTATAACTATGCAAGCTCAGAAAATGGTAAAAAGAGTTATGAGCTAGCTGAATATTGCCCTCTTCCATGAATCTTCCAAAAATAATCCCATCTCATTTGAGGTGATACATAAAACCATTTCTTGGTGGGGAAGATGGTGGATTCTATGAACAGAACTACAGTAGCCATTATAATAAGCTAAGGTTATAGCAATGTAGTGTTCTACATGTATGAATGACCCATGGACATATACAATAGGGTGGAGAATGACTGTGGGAGTAGGGGGTGGGCTGGGCAGAGGCAGGCAAAGGGGGAAAAATTGGGACAACTGTAATAGAATAAGACAATATTTTTTAAAAAAGTAATTAGAATTTTATGTGCTCTCTAAAAGGAACAATATCAAAAGCCTACATTAGGTTGCTTAAAAAAAAGAAAGTATTTCTGGTCATCTTAATATTTTTTTGTTTCCTCTAGTATTTTGGAGATTCTGTTATATCATGTTCATATTCAGTTTGTGTAGCGGGTTGTTGAATCAAAAGAAAAAATTAGTATAGATGTTGCTTTTTGAATTGGCAGTTTCTTCTCTTTAGAGATTACAGAGGTGCAAAGGATACTTTCTAAACATCTTTTGTTAGATTTAACATTTTAATGTATCATGTCAATGTCTGAGCGTGTCTCTAGATGTAATGTTTTATATTTGGTATATTTTAATATACCAAAAATATTATTATACTAAAATTAGTATTATTTTACTATAGAAAAATAACACACAATACCAAATACAGTGAAGTACTATCATAATACCTTTTGCTCTTAGGCCTTAGCATGATATAGTGGAGTGATTGTGCACATATGTGTGTGCACAGAGCTATAATAGAAACACATACATAATCCCTTCTTTCCATTTAAGTAAGGTAAGGAACTCAACTTGAAACCAGCATATGCTGGGTTAGACTGATATACAACGGAAGAAAACACACTTCCTACATTTGAGGAACTCGCAATCTAATGAAACTCAGACCTCATTGTTCTTATGAGTGTGTATATGTGTGTGTGTGTGTATGTGTGTGTGTGTGTGTGTGTGTTTGTACAGGAATTAAAAACCTTTGACAGGTAAAAAAAGAATTAATAATGTGTTATCCCGTATATACCAATTCCCTTTGTTTTGTTACTGGAGAGAACTAGAATTATGCAAACAGGTCTTATTTCTTTGAAAGCTGAAGATGTTATTAACAAATGTAAGCATACTTTACTCTGTGTGGTAATATCTGAAAAATCACCTTAACTTAAAAACTTGTATAGAGCACTAGTAAAGCTGAAGAATGTTTTTAAAGTCAAGGAATGAGACCATAACATACGTAGTAAATTATTGACCTTTACATATACTATGTTGCCTTAAAGTATAACTTTATCGAGTTTTCACAAGGCAGATCCAGGCTACTCTCCTGACAATTTTGTTGAGTAGTTCTCTGAATGTGGGAATTAAATTTGCATGTCTGTGATTTCAGTTATGAGTCCTTTTTTATAGATTTATTGTACGCTGAATTTTCACTTGTCTCCAACTAGTCTTCAGCTATTTTTAAAAATATAGGTTGTGGTTTCTTTGTTGCTTTGTTGCTGTCAGACCTACTAGTGCTTTTGATTAATTGCACTAAAGGTGCTATAAAGACTCTATTACTCCTTTCCAAGTGTCAACACTCTCATCTCATAAAATCTGTGTTTTTCTTATCCCTAAGAAATTAAATGACCTTGCCACAGTTATGACATCCTTTAGCCATAAAGAGATTATTACAAGAAATAAATAATATGACCATCATCTCCTAATAAGAATGGTGAAACCTCAGGGGAAATAACCCTATTTATGAGCCTGAGCCTTGTCATTTTCACTTTTCTTTTCCCATTGCCTGCATCAGTAGAGCACACTGCTGTCTCTGCCTGGGCTACTGCAGTTGCTTCTTAACTGGGCTCTCTAACTGCCCTTGTCCCACTGTAATCACGGCAACACAGAGCCCCCTATATTGTTTTTAATGCAAATATGGTCACAGTGATGGCATTTTCCTGCTAAAATTATCAAAAGCATCTAAGATCAAGTTCATTTTCTGTAGCTTCATCAGTTGTAAGTCCTGCATGATTTAGCTGTGTCCTTCAGGCTATCTCATTAGCTCAGCTAGTGCCACCTGTCTTCCCGCATTCTGTCCAGAATGGACTTTTAAATCTTCTCACTCTTTGTGCTTCAAGAATTCCACATCCTGTTGCTTCTGCCAAGAGGCTGTCCACTCCTCCACTTCCCCCAGCCTTGCTGATGTTGTTATGTCCTCCTCGTCCTTCAGAGCCCAGCTCAAATTTCACTCCTTCAGCCTTCCGAAGACTAAACTATTGCCCTGTTATATGCCTTTTTAGTATCTTGTAATCTACTTTCTACAACTTCTCAGAATTTTGTTAAATAACTAACAGTGTACATAGTAGTTTAATACCAGTCTCCTTGATGAGAACCTGAGGACAATGGTTGTCTTGATCAAAGGTATACCCCCAGTGCCCAGTGAGCTGTTCAATCATTATTTGATAGATGAATGAATGAATGAGTGAATGTTTAAAGAATAACTCATCTGTATCTAACTTGACTTTTATTCTATGATGGTTTGTAGCCTGCATCTGTTATAGATTATTTAGATGGAACCTAGATTTTTTTCATTTATTCATCAGTGATAATTCATCTGTCATGTCTCAGTATTGTATATGTTAGATCTAGATTCAAAATAAAATAAAACAGATATATATGTGTTGTTTTTTTGTTTTTTTTCAGATAATACTTTCCTCTTGGTGGTTTGGACAAGCTTTTATAGAGTCACCATAATTATGGTGTATTAGTAGTTATAATTCTCATGCTATAGGTCCCTGAAAGAATTGAGAATTATTAGCATCACCCTCATCTATATTCACTACTATATTCCTCCTAAATCAGATTAGCTATCATCATATTCTTGTTAGAAGCATAAATTCTTGAGTCCTGTCCCCCTGAATCATAATCACCAGAGAAGGGGCAAGTTCTGAGGTAGTTTTTAAATAACTACCACCAGGTGATTCTTAGCAGCCATTTTAAAACATTTATAAAAAGATTTAAAAATATTTGGATAGGCATAATATTGAAGATTATAGCATAAAATTTATTTTAATATGACTTAGTGATATACTCATATCATACATAAACATTTTTAAAAATTTTCATCATTATTTAATTTATCTTAAATGATTTGCATGACAAAGGGCATGATTTGTCAAGGAATGATTCAACTCTGACAAGTGAAGTTTGGCTTAGGAACAAAAATATATTAAAAATATAGATAGAGTTGTAGTAGGTTTTATAACATCAAAAATAGAAAAAAATACTTTCAATTATTCCATTTTTCACTGAAATAAAATACTGTTTCCTTTTTCAGGTGTCCTGATTTTTTTTTTTTTTAATAAATGATGAGATGAGGGAAATGGATTCATGGTATTGTTCACAAAACCTCTCCAAAGAATAATACATTTAGAAAGAGTATAGACTTTGTCGTAATACATGAAGAGAAGAATAAATATAATTTTTACTAAAAATATATTTTTAAATTTTGGAGTTTGCTGTGTTAGAGAAACCTTGGAATATTACTATTTTGGGAACTTGAATAATTACTGTGTCAGACTTCTATTAATTTATACAAATTACATAACAGTTTTCTCATGTTTTCTGTCTATGAGTAGTGGTCATTTGTGAAATAAATTTTAAAAATTAATTAAATTTTAAAAATATATGACTAATACAAACAATTAAAACCAATATAATTATCGAAACCCTCATGGAATCCATGAGGGAAAAAAGGAAGATGTGAACATACTTATCCAACCTCTACTATTTTCTACACATAATCACCTGAGATGTATTTCAAGTGTTCCATGTAAATGCTAAGTAACATTTTATTTTTCATTAAAAATAATAATGAAAATAGACTTCAGTAAGTTTTTTCATGGAAGAAACTCTATGGAGCAATATCATAATTTCCTGAAAGGTCTCAGACCTCCATTTTGGAAATGTGTGTGTCAAAGAATGTAGATATGAAGTAGTTCTACCTTTGGAGTTTTTATATTCAGGTTCAGAGACGAGGTTGTCACAGCATCATTCTACAGCAGAGCAGATTTCTGCCTTGCAACTTCTTCCTTTTTTAAAAAACACATCTTTAATGCTGTCTTCCTCGTCTTAAAATATATATTCCATTTCTAGAGACTTAACACTTCTAACCACCTCTCACACGTATTTCTTGATATCACCCCAATATGTCCCTCATCCTCACAAGCTCTCAGTGGTTGTAAGTTACTAAAAAAATTTGGCAAGTAACTACTCTTCCATGAAATGGTTGGGTGTTCCTTTTCTAATGAATCAGTATTACATAGGAGTATCTGAGTATGGATACAATTTCTGATGGGGCAGAGGGCGGGAGTAAAGGGAACCTTCTGACTGGTACAAGGGCAGTCCAAATCCAAGACTTACAGTGTAACAAGTATTATCCGACAATTATTAGAAAGCACATAACCCTCATAAATTTATTTATTGAAGAAGCCGCAACCATATTATGAGGCCAGAAATATAGTTTGGAGATAATGTTTATTGCCTGGCCGTATGAAATCATTCTTGTTTTCAAAATACTTGTCCAGGGAGGCCATGTTTAGATATTGTGTTGTCCATTGGGTAAAATGAGTTTGAGTTCAGACACAGTTACTGTGCCTTAAGTGCCTGTTGATTTTCTCAGTTTTAGTATTCATGAAACTGCCAAATTAATCAATTTTCAGGTTTCAGGCAGAACATACTTAAACTTTGACTTGTGATATAAACATATTTTTTTTTTCCTTTTGAGAAATATTGTTAGCTATTGCCTTAGTTTAATCAAAAATCTATTCTTATTGGAATTGTCTTTGATTATTCTCCTATGACAATGAAAATTTAATATACCCTTTTTTTGTTTTAGCCTCTCGCCTTGTAAACGTTTATCAAAGAGTAAAATGGATTTTGGATGACGGTGGAGTTTAGGGAATAACATCTTAGAATAATGAAATTAGTAAGTAAGAAACAAAGAGAAGCACTCCTTTTGAAGGACAGAGTGATAATGAACCTGTAAACATTTCTGAAACTAATTTGGCATATGTTTATTGGTCTGGTATTTAGATAATATAAACACACACCCTTGAATGACAAAAGAGAACTTTCTTAGTTGGCTAATGAAGAGTATAAATTTTATATAATAAATTACTGTATGTGCTTGGAATCTCAAAGAAGCTATCCCTAAAATAATGTAAAAGGTAATGGTCTAGAACACTGCTGTCAAATAGAAATATAACATAACTTACACATGATTTTAAATTTCTAGAAGACACTTAAAAAAGGGTAAAACAAAATGAGAAATTTATCTTAATATATTTTTGATACAGTGTATCTAAAATATCTTTTGACAGATATAAAATATTTTATTGATATTTTATGTTGCCTTTTCATAGTAAATTATGAAAATATGATCTGTATTTTTTTAAAGGAAAAACTGTGTTTCTCCTCTATTCTTAATACTGTATTTTGCTGTGTATAATGTGCACCCACACTTTTGGCCCAAACTTTCAGGAAAAAAATCTTTCATTTTAATTTTTAATTCAATTATTTATTTATATATATTTAGATACTTGTTTTTTGTATCATAAAGGAATTTTAGCATTTATTTTTAAAAATATTTTGGTACAAGAAATTTTAGGTAATAAATAATTACAAAACACGAGAACAGATACAAGGTACAAGAAATTTTACGTACCAGTAACAGGTTAGAACTACCCATGTACCATGTGCTTCCTTGTTTTTCCTTAAAAAATTTGGGCAAAAAAGTATGCATTTATATGAGAAAATATAGTACTTCTGACACTAGAGGTGTGTATGATTTTTTGCTACAAATTAAACTGAATTCTGACACTAACTGTCTAGAAATAGTGTCAGACCCTGTAGGTTAGGGCTCAGTCCCATAGGCTGTCCTCACCAGAGATCAACTGCAAACTTAGATTGCCACTTGTACTGTGACCAGCCAGCCATACATTAGTGGTTCCCATAGTCCCCTTTTCAGGTTTGTTAACTCGCTCAAAAGGATCACATAGCTCAGGGAAACATTTACTTACATATTTTTACATATACTGATTTACTTACATTTACTTACATATACTGATATATTGTAAAAGGATACAATTCAGGAAGAGCCAGATGGATAGGACACATAGAGCAGGATATGGGGAAAGAGTTCGGAGATCCCATGTCCTCTCAGGGCACTCCATCTCTCAGCACCTTTGCATGTTCACCAACCAACAGGAAGCTCATCAGATATCATTGTTCAAAAGATTACTTTATAGAGTTTAATCTCCAGTTACTCCACCCCTTCCCCTTCCTAGAGGTCCATAGTTGATGCAAAACGTTCCAACCATCTGATCACTTTGTCTTTCTGTTGATCAGCCCCAACCCTGAGGCTATGTAGAGGCCCTGCCCTGAGAAACCTCAGTAGCTTAAACTCAGGTGTGCTCAGAAGGGATTCCTTATGATAGACATTTTTATTGCTCAGGAAATTCCAAGGGTTTTAGCAACCCTGTGCCAGGGACTAGGGACAAAGAGCAACAATATATTTTATTATGCCACAATTTTACATTTAGAACAGTTGTAATTTTTTTTTACATGTAAATGTACATTTACAGTGTACATTTACATCTCAGTTGCAATTGGTCCTATTTCACAGGGTTAATAGCACATTTGTCTAATGACCATTTTTTTGGATGTGGCAGGGATAGAAAGAGCTCAGGTATGCTAGCTGTGAGATTAGGTAACCCAGTTCATTTTTCATTGCTTTAGTTTCTTCATTTGTGAGACAAATAGGTTAGATAAATGGTTTATGCTATTATTTCCAATATTAAGTTTTGTTATTCTAGAAAGTTACATTATATAACTTGAGAAATGGCCATATAATATATTATTGAAAAGGTTTACATAACATAAAGCAATGTAATATTGTAGAATGTGGCATCTTTAATAATAAGGTGCATTGCATCAAGTTATAACTAAACAGTACTCTATGCATCATTATAAAATGCCTTTAATTTCTGAGGAAGATTTAATTTCCTATATAGCTATCAGTCAGAATGAAGTATAATTTTTACTTCAGGTGATTAAAGAATTTTATTTTTACACATATTTACTTCTCTAGCCTTTTTGTTTTTAGAGACACTGTTTGATGACCATGTGCTTTGTCTGATGCTATGTCAGTTTGCTCAAATAATTAAGTATCCAGGGATCAAGTAGTGCACATTGTTCAGAAATTGGGAGTCTGTGGATGGCCTGGCAAGTCAAGACAATAAAAGTCCCTTCTTAGGGGAAGAAAAAGCACTGGTGTCTTTGCAATTCATAGAAACGAAGTTTAATTTCCACTATTTTCTGCATTTCTCATTTATATGTTATTGCTCTTTAAATTTCGAGAGACCTTTATAGCTTCCTCGTAAGGATAACTGCACCGGCGACCTTTTATTTTGTGTCTGTTGCTGGGCTCCCCTCTCTCGCTGCGTTTTCTGTTTCCAGGGAATATAGGAGTTTAACATAAGCAATATTTTTTAGATGTCACACTTTAAGTAGTTGTTTATTTAATGTGGAAATATGAAACATTAATTGATTTTAACTAAATAAGTGATTTTTTGTAAGATTTTGTATGACAGTTGATAGGATAAATATAAAATAGGGTAGTTAAAAGAAGTTTGTGGTATGTGAACATGTTTTATAATGGTTAAATGCTGTATAAATGTTACTTCTTATCATTGATAGGAGTAATGATGATAAAAATATTAGTGTAGAATGTCAGATATGTTTATCTTGTTACTGGTTTCTGAATCAGGTGGAAAAGATGGCTTTTGAATTATCTTAGTTCTGAATTAAATTGTCACGATGATATTTTGTTTTTACTGCAAATTACATGAGTTACTTGCATGGGGAATAATTGTTCTATATTCTTTTTCTTGTCAAAAAAACAAATATATACATAAAGATATATCTATATATATATCTTGAAAAATAACACATTAATGGTGACAGGATTTTGATTTTGTTTGTAAAATATATTAGGATATTATATGATTTTTTAAAAAAAATCTTTCTATGGAATATATTATGTATCTGCCATAATAAAAAATTATCTTTTTTCAAATTTGTTTATAAATACATGAATTTTGTTCATCTTTAAAAATATTAACAAAGATTTCTAATCTAGACCTCGTTCTCTGTCTCTGCCTCTCCTCTGTCTGTCTCTCTTGCTTTATATATGTCACTTTGTTCTTTTATTAAATATTCCTGTTATGAACCCCAGAGAAAACTTACAGATGATGCTTGGACATTAGACATTAACAGAAATGCTCTATTGGCACCCTGTGCTAAGGAAATTCTGGGGCCACAAGCATATATATTTTAAGGCTCCACCCCCATCATATAAAATGTAGAGAAACACATCACACCCATATTGATTATGTTGTATATCTCTCTCACTACCTGAGTTAAGTTAGTTGGACCTGATGAGTGAAATGAAGTTGAGTTTCATAGTTAATTACCAACCAATCTTGATTTTGCACATCTGTCCCTATTTTAGAGCCAATAATCAGCTTGGGTCTGTAACCTTTTCATAAGTAGCTGGGAAGCATTTTGGTCCCAGAGACATTATGCCTAGAATAGTAGTAGATAAAATGGCCTTGGTTTAACATCTTATTACCCGATTGTGTTATGCCTGGGGCACAACAATGGTTAGGAACACAGGCTTTGTAGCCCAATGGGCTTTGGTCTATGCCCTAGCTCCATCTCTTACAGTTATTGTGCTTTGGGTATTTTACTCAATCTAGCTACGCCTCAGTGTCACCATTTTTATAATGGAAATATTAGCACCTCTTTTATAGGAGTATTGTGTTAACTAATGCAATTTAGACACAGATTCTAGCAAAGGGCTTGGCACACAAAACTACTCAATACATGTTTGTGATCATCATTCTTCCTTCTTATGGTTATTGTTATTGTTTTTATAGTTATCAAGGATTGTACCACCACATAAATAA
Source organism: Mormoops blainvillei (assembly GCA_004026545.1). Classification (NCBI taxonomy): domain Eukaryota; kingdom Metazoa; phylum Chordata; class Mammalia; order Chiroptera; family Mormoopidae; genus Mormoops; species Mormoops blainvillei. The sequence goes on from PVJD01000830.1 coordinate 248,422, forward strand.
TTAGGATACTTATTTGCGGGCATTTAAAATTATGCAGAGTTTAAGTACTATTCACAGTTTTCTAAACAAAGGATGGGAAACTGAGAATCAAACTATTAATTAGTCAAGGAAAACTATACCCTTTAATAAGGGAAAATAGGACCCAAAACAAAAATACTGTGGGCATTTTGTCCACTTTTCTTCAAGTCCTTTTAGAGGTTTGGGGACCTATAGAAATTTTGGGTCAAATCTAAGTAGTTACTTTTACCCATGTCAAGGTAATCAGATCAAATGTGAAACTTAAGAATCAGATTCTTTAGTTGTTAAAGATACCCTCCTGTGATTTGGAGAAATCAATATTTGGATTCTCCTGTGGCCAACCAGATGTTACCTGTTAATTATCAGGTGATTGAGAGCAGAGACGCTGCACTTCCTCCCCTGCAGAGGGGGCTTCATTGTTCAGAGGGCCCAGATCTGTAGACACCTTACAAGGGTCCCTGTGGCACGTTGATAACTGAGAGCTGTTTCGCTGCCACTCACCCTAAGTTTAAATTAAATGGATTGTGCTTTTTTTTTTTAACTTTTGCGTATGCTTTGCAAAACATTGGCAATATTTGCATGAAATTATTCTTCTCCCTACCACTTACAATATATTATTTTGAAAATAATATCTAAATCTAAACAGTGGAAGAGTCTGTGTTTCTATGGGAGGAGTTCATTGGAATAACCACTAAAATAGAGCATTCATAGTAGCTGGTACTTTTTCCTTGCAATAATCCTTCCATAATTTATTAAGAGGTGTCTGATTTGGAATTGCAAACTTTAATTCTGAAGAAAAATCATCAATTTTAACCAGTGTCCTGGCTGTCAATGGGAAGGCTGGACAAATAGAAAATATGAAAATCATATTGCATTTTCATAATCACCTTAAGTAGGATAAAAAAGTTTGTGTTTTACTTTCCTTTTTTCTGAGAAAAATATATAACTGCATATTTAGAAATTACAGTCAGCTGACATTTCTTGTAAAAGATCATTTCAAGATCATAATTACTGAAAAAAATAGATATAGATATACTATTGTGGAAAGTGTGGATATTATTCCTACTAAGTTTATAATCTAGTCACACTAAGTAATCACATCGGGGACAAATACCTAACAAATTCTGACTTTACATTAGATTGTATGTCAGATCATTGCTTATTGTTTTCTGCCTCTGAAATTTCTGGGTTGTCATTTTAGATTTATTGAGTAAATTATAACCAAAAATTGATTTCCTTTATTATGAGCAAAAGTAGTAAGATATGTGTGCTATATGCTACTTTCCAAACTCTCAGTTTATGAGATAATATGTTGCTAAATTGTCAGTCTTTCAATTTGCATCAATTTAGGAGTTGATCTGTGCTGAAAACTGCGTTAGGCACTTAAATAAATAAGAAAAAGTCTCTTACTAAACAGAGAGATGGCAGAAACATACATGGACATATTTAGCATCCTGTGACAGAACTCTGGTGGTTTGGAAAGGAGGCCCTGTATGACTGGGCATGAAGGAATGTTGAGAAAGGAAGGTTTCCGAGAGGAGGAGTATTTGGGCAGGCAGGGGAGCAGAATCCCTCTCGTAGTCCCTGACACACGAAAAGCCCTCAAATATATTATAAACATGAAAGACTCCCCCTTACTTAGACATTCTTTAAATCTAACTTTATAGTTAAATTATAACAACATATTCTTGGAAAATAGGAATTAACAGTAGTGGATTTTGTTACTTTGTTTCAGTATGAAAGCATATTAGAATTAAATGTGCCATCCGATATTTATTCAACAAATATATATTGAGCACCTAGTATATGCCAGAAACGGATCTAGGCACGGGAGGAGCATTATGTTGTCTGTCAACAAAAGAGAAAATACTGTTTTCTCATAGTTTACATGCCATTCCATGCACTATAGGGATCATCAGATAGTGATTGGCATTCACGGAACTACAGTGCTTCTGAAATACCATGTAAACCCGTTGCTGTTGGAAGTGCGGCTCTTTCACGGGATTGTGAGAAAAGCACTGCACGTACTCACACATAACAGATCGTGGTGTGGCAAGATTTGTTCATGTGGAAATAGAAGGTTGCCCCTGTGTCCCATCCCCATCCATGCCACCATGGAAAAAGCCCAACCATGTCTTCAGCTAGACCAAAACAAAGGCCAGTGCCCAGAGCTCCTATTTCCTTGTTCTGGCATTATCAGTCTCAGTCTCTGTCTAAGCAGCTTAGTGCTGTTCCAGGTGGTGCTGCTGTACCTAGGCGCCCACCGAGAGCCTGCCTTTGGAGTCTCAGCCGCTAGACCTGCGTGGTTGCCACAGAGGGAACACAGGAACCAATGGGGAGAGCGAACAGGGCAAGTGTGTGTTTCCTACAGAGAAAGAGATAAACAGAAATCTTCTTTGTTAAACTAGGTTATATTATCACAGGTTTTGGATGAACCAGGTGCATTTTCAAAATAACCAATCAACTTCCCAAGCTTTGTGGCTTCTAATGGGTCCACCTCCCAACCAGTCCCTTCTTTCCCCAGACTAGATGGACAGGCCTCTAGGCTGCAATTTTGGCTCCTATTACCTATGCCTCATAAAAGCACCTCCCCCAGTGCCATTTTGACTTGTACTGCACATGTGCTGATTCCCCCCCCCAGCCCCCGCCCCATGTAGTTTGGGCAAGTGGACCCCAGTAGAAAGTTGTTAATCTCCTTTGGGGGACAATGCTGCAGTCCCCTGGGGAGTGTGTGAAGCTGTAACTTCCCGATGAAACAGGCTTATGCTCCCCAGTTGATTATACTTAATGGTGTCCAACTCCCTTTATTAATATCTAGGCGCTTATGCTCACAAACCAAGCACATAAAAAGAAACCAAAAACAACGAAAAAACTTATTCATTCACAAACTCGTAATCAAATATTTACTGAAATTTAATTATGTCCCAGCATTATGCCTAAGGCCTACAAAACTAGAAAAAGGAATAAAGGTTAGAGAGAATGAGATATATAGACTTTGGAGGGGTGTTTTTTTGTTGTTTAAAGTAATTATAAAAAATGTCCTGTCATATTGAAATTGATTTTTGTAACCATTGTTTCCTTCCTCACCCTTTTAGTTTTAATCATTACTTACATGGAGACCTATAATCAGTTTGGAAGAATGTTAAAAATAGTAATACTATTACTACTTTACAGCTGTTAGAATTACTGTGAAACACTTGAAGGACTAGGATCATTTACTTGACAAAAGAGTGTAATATTGTTTGACCAAAACTATTGTGTTCAGTCCAAAGAGAGATGTTAATATAATAAATAAAAATAGAACATAGTGCAAGCATAAGTTTAATGCTGTTTTATGCCTGTAGTCAAAATTATATTGATTTTAATTGCTTCATAAAAACTTTGTAGTTTTAGTCTACTCCAGAAATGAAGGGGGTGAAATTTTGGGGAACATGTCAGTTCACCTCCAACAATAAAGATGTTGATAGTCTAAGCTCTGGACCTATTTCCTTGGAATGTGATAACTAGAGCACACAAAGCAGAATATATTTTTAGCAAAGTTATTTGCATCATGTTAGGAGCAAGTATTTTAGAATTTAAGTCAGCTAAGTTTAAATAAAAGATACATGTTAATAGAGTTGATAGAAATTTTTAGTTGGATTTTGGGTCTATGAAAAAAATTCAGCGTTCCATGAGCCTTTTTTGTATATTGTCAGTATTGCAGTTTCTGATACAATTCCTCAAATAAACACATCTACATTCACTTTAAAATGAAAGTGTGTGGATTCAAAAAGAGTATCTTAGATTCATAAATCCATTTGGATTAATGTCTATAGCATAATATATTTGCCAACGAAAAACGAGAATCCTCATAGGTATTATTGTTGCTCTTATCTTCCCTAAAAGCTGCAGCCCTGTGTGTCCTACCGCCATTCCAGCTGGAAGCTATTAATAAAATTGCAGTAGGTTCAAAATGATCATTGGACACATGCAGTAGAAAAAAATCAAGACCTGTGTGTCATTTAAATATGCAGCCACGATGAGGTGGTATCTAGGGTGAAAAGAAAGTTTCTTTGGCTCATGAATGCTTTTGCTAGATGTGCTTTTACAGTGCATTCAGAGTTGTTTCTTTATGCTAAAACTGTGGTCAGTATTTGCATATATTTTCTGTTAGAGGAAGTGCATAGTATTGGTTTTCATAAGAGCAGAGGGCTAATAGATTGGAACCCTAGAGACCTAGGCCTTCACAATATGGGACATGGGAAGATGGAGGACCAAAAATCTTTTAGGTGTAGTCAATGCTTTGTGATATTGAAAGCAATATCATACTTATTATCACGTTAATAAAAGTGATATGTTATTTGACATTACTGTGAGGAAACACTCTTGTCAAGACTATACATCCATTTTGTCTTTTAATACTCACAGCAAGACTTCGATATAGACCACTCATTTTATGGATCAGGAATGAAAGGCACAAAGAGCAAAAATAAATGGAAGTATCAATAATTTATTTAAAAGAGTTTTCATTCATTGAACTTTATGTAAAAAGCACAACATTTATCTCATTTAATATATATTTTTAATCTTTATGAAGTGGCTATTATTATTCTACCCATTTATAAATGAGGAATTGATTTATTGAGAAGTTAAAGACGTGCCCAAGATCTCATGGTCAATTCAGGGCTAGAATAGACACTCAGAAAAAACTGCCTTTTTTTCCTTGAGAGAAATAAGGGCTGAATTTCCTATTTCCTTAGAATCTTACCTGGTCAAACTCTTATGGGAATGTGAATTATAAATAGAAGACAATAAGCAGCTTATTGTTTAATTAGAAATAGGACCAAAGTATTAAAAGGTGAAGAGATAAGACATTTTTAAAAGCAAGATATCAGTGAGAGAGCTCCAGTCTAGGGGAAAGTGCACACAGGCCTTGAAATCTGATAGAGCTAAGTTTACATCCTAATTTCCCTACTTCTTAATTATGCACTCATGGGAAAGTTATTTAGTCTTTTTGAGCTTCTGTTTCCCCAATTATGTAATGGAGTTCCCAAGAAAGAGTAGTAAATTAATATCAATAGCTATAACTTATTAAGAACTTAATATATACCAGTCATTGATGTTAAGAACTGTGCATAATTTATTTTACTTAATCCTTTAAAAAGTCTTTCAAGGTAAGCATCATCACTGCCATTTCACAGGTGAAAAACCAAATCTTGGAGAAGTTAGCTTACCCACATCATTTGGGAAGCAGAGGCACTAGGATTTAAATCTATGTGATATGATAGAGGTCACTGCTTTTGATCATCAACAACTTCCCCAAAATAAATGTTGAATGTAATCGGTGCATGTGGCAGTGGTATTCAAAATTTCTGAGACTAGATCTAACTTGTAGCTCATATGACAAATCCTTATGCCCTATCTATGTCTTTTATCAGATACTTTTGTTTGAAAAGGCATTAATGACTATTGCAAGGAAGAGAAATTAGCGTATAAAAATTAAATCTCTTGACTTCTTTTATACTTTTAATCATTTATTGAACCTTCAACTTTCACTTCTTCAGAAGACCATTGAATAATGATAGATGTTTCAGAATCATTCTTAAAGTGAATTTTAACTTGCCCAATCATTTCATATTTTCAAGGGGAAATTAAGAGCCAGAGAGGTGAAATCTTACCAAAGTTCAACTCATAATGCCAGAACTATGAATAAAATGAGTAACATGATGAATACTAGGTTACTGGTACTGTTTTGTCAGTGCCATACAATCTGCATTAGTTAAAGACCTTGGGTAGGGGAGGAAGGGAGACCTTGATAAAGAATAGCATGTTTCTTAAAAGAGTTCAATAATACTTTTAAAGTTTAGGGCTATATCTCCTAAAATTTTATAATTGAAGATATATAGGCACTCAATTAAGTCATCATTCTAAAAATATTAACTCTGAGCTCCTTGCAGATGGTCCTCACAACTGCTCAGTATGAAGGATATCAACAGATAAGTTCTCTCACCTATACAAGATCAGAGACTGTTGAATCCTAAATTGTCCTGTTTTTGACTACTTTTGTCTTACATATCCTTTCATTGTTCTTCTGTCAGTGTGATTAGACAGCAAGGGAGGTAAGAAGAAATGAGTCTAGCACCTTTTCCCACCTTTTTCACACACTGTGCTCTCTTTTTATCCTCCAGAAAAACAGTCAAGTGCCACTATTGACTCAGGCGCACATATGCACTTGGCTATGATGAGACAAAAGTTTTATCTGCAGAAGTTGGAACTACATATAGAAATATAGTGTAGAGGTTAAGAGCTCAAGTCATGGACTTAGAACTGGGTCTGAATCTTGGTTCATTCATTTAACAGATGTGTTTCAATTGGTCAAGTTACTTAAATCTTTGAGTCTCAATTTCATTTTTGATAAATTGAGGATAAACATTTATTTAATTGTACTTATACCATATAATCCCATAAGGTTATGTGGAAGATCACATATATAAAGTGCTTGGAACATAATAACTGCTAGATTAAAGTTAGCTATAATTATCAGTATCACAGTAATATTTAGCTTCACAGAGATTCCAAGGATAAAATATTATCATTTAGCTGTTCCTTGATGTAACCCTTTTTTGGCCAAAACAGAGATTTTTTTATCATTCCTCTATCCCTCCCTTCTTTCCTTCCTTCCTACAAGTTTAGATGTTGTACCTCTTTGGTCTTTGATTTCTTATTCAAAAAATGTAAGTGGAGGGTGATAACCATCTCACACAATTTTTGTGAGAAATAAATAAATTTAAGGCTTGGTACATAGAAAGCAATCAGTTGATGGTAGCCACTGTTATTTTTTTTATTAGTTCTGTGTTTTTCAAGAGAGTAAACATCGGAATATTCTGAATGGTTAAGTTTTTGCCTTTCCTACCTGTTATAGCACATTTAGTTGCTTCCTGTTGAGTGATTTAATAAGATAATGACGTTCTACAACTAAAAGAAAATAATGAGATGAATTTTTCAAAAATCAGTGAAACAAGCTGCCAAATATTAATTTTGAATCCTGCAGGTAAGATAATGATAAAATAGATTAATTTAAGGACTAATTTCCACATTCATTTGAAATGTTATGCCAAATACATGTTGGATGGAAAAGAGAGTGTTTCTGACCTAGGTTTAAAAATAATTTGGTGACTAAATTGCTAGTTGAACAGTAAAAAAAAACCCAAAAACAACAAAGTAACTTACAACAATAAAACACATGTATCTGATCTTTTCCTTAAGTTTTTTCAATGAGTTATTGCATTTATGCATTCATTATTTAACTGATGCATTAAATGCCTCTTTTGTGGCAGGTACTCCACAAAATAGAGTTCTCCACAAAATAAAGTTCTAGACAGTTGTTATTTTTCAAGGAGCATAAAATTTAGAGGGAGAATCAAACATTAATCAAATAAATACTAAATTTTATTTAGGCAGTTGTGAAAAAACAGAGATGTATAATAAGGGCTCTTGAAAGAGGAACTTGTTATGGTCAAAAAGGTCAGAGAAGGACTCTAAGAAGGAATGCTCGATCTGAAGGACTTTCTGTGTAGCTCAGGTTCAGATTCTGTGTCAGTTCATTGGAGGATGTCACAGATCTTCGTTTAGTGCAACCTCGTTCTCCTAAGTGATTGTTTTGAGAAGACAGTGAAGGGACAACCTATCCTAATGATTTTGTTGTATTTTACACTACTTCTAACTTCCAAAATGGAAAATTGCAAACATAGGAGGTTAGAATGGTATAAAATGCAATCAAATCATTCATATAAGTTTTCTCTTCATTCTGCTCAAAACAATCACTTAAGACAGCAAATGTCTTTCTTGCAACACAGAGTTAAAGTATTCTTGTTTGTCTTTGATTAACTGATGGTCACAGTACTTTATTGTCTATTTTTTCCTCAGTGGAAATAGATAGGAATTAGATGCTAATCATTTTTTGCATTTTTCTTTTAAAATTTCAACCATACTATAGCTGGATAAATGCACTCTTATTTCTGAACTATGCCTTTAATATGAAGTGAATCATCTAAAATTATTCTGCAAGAAATATATTTGTAAAAGCATGAGTTCATAATTATATTTAATTATTTAACTATTATACAGTTACAGTAAAATGTTTAAGTCAAATTTCTAACTTTTCTTCTGTACTTGAATTCTACCAAAACATAAGGAAAATATTCCCAGAAAAGATTGTGCCCCAAGTAGTTGATGAAGCTCCTGTAGATGAAAATGAAGCTCTAAAATAGGGAAAGGCTTATCATAATAACTGCTATGGAACTTCTTAAGATGAGTTAATATAACAAAGAAATCTCTGAGAGCCAGTAGCCTACAGGCATCTGAAAGCAGACGACTGTGTGGGATGAGAAGGGCAGTATCTTGATGATTCTCTGATTCTCTGATTGTAGTCCTGGAAAATGATGGAAAGGACCTTCACATGCGCTTTCACCAGATATCACTTGTACCCAGGTGCTTATGTCAAATCTGGTACCACCCGACTTAAACTAATTCAAAATGCAATCTCTGGTTTGAAAAAATATAAAGGCATTTTTACTTTGCAATATAAACTTTTCAGTCCATAGAGCTAAGCTCCTGTTAGTTTAAAGCTGTGTGACTTTAGGCAGGTTACTTAACCTATCACAGTTCCTTACGTATTCTCCTGTTCATTGTAACTACTCATACATATCTCACAAAATTACTGTGTCAAGAAAATGTTACAAATTTGTAAGATGTTTATTACAGTATGGGGTACATAAAAATTAAACTCTGGCTTTTCTTATTTTTCTTGTTTTGAAATATGTAAGCACAAAACATAGTTATTACTCATAATAGAGTTGACGTATTTGCCTAGCAAATACTTAACCTTTTCTCTTTATCTTCTGTGACTTGGAATTATCATTTTTATATTTAATAGGTTACAGGAACTCTTTAATAATGGGACCATATGCCCTTATATTTGGATAGTCACATTTTGCTTATCTGCCAATGCCTACATGTTCTGGGTAAGACGTATAGGCAAAGGAGCTGTTTAGGAGTAAAATAAAGCCAAGGATTTCTAACTAACCAAGTTTACATGTTATCGTTATTTTGTAAATATTTTCCATAGGCTTCTCTACTTCAGAATAGAACACATAGCCTTTTGATAACTTTGTAAACTAGTACATAATGATAGAGGATCTATCACTTTCTCTCTAACTGCTGTTTCTTTTCCAATCCTTTTCTTTCTTGCTTCTTAAATATTGTTAAGGGGAACACTAAAGGATTCCTCACATTTGATCCTTCTGTCCCGTGCAACCTTAACCCTCTCCTCTTCTGATTCTGTGTAACATCTGAAATTATGCATATTTACATATAAATATTATAACCTCTGCAGTTATCTGTATTTAACAGAAGTCATTAAAATAACTATGTTATAGGGAAACTATATTTCTATCTTCAAGTATGTTCTTCTTTGATCTATGGATTCTTATTGCTTCCCTTGTTTATACCTATTCGGTGATTGATTCATGACAGGACAAGCTAAAGATATTCCCTTTACCTGTCATCATTCATCCCTGACTCCATTTCAATATACTAGGAATGGGAAGAAGGGATAAAAGGCAAAAAAATAAGTCCTGTGATGCTTGTCTTCCAACTCAGGCACAGAACTCATCTGTTATAGCAATTTTATCTTGCAAAAGAAATGCTCTTGTGTCTATGCCCAAATTAGGAGACAGAATAATGCAGTAGTTTAGTGGTTGGACTGCAAAGTTAGTTCTGGATTTGAACTCTGGCTCTATAACTTTGTAGCCATTTAACAAGGTCACCTGTAAAATTGGGACTTCAGTACAGTGTTTCCTACTTCAGAGTTGCGATGTAGCGATCCAATGTAATATACTGTAATAACTGTAAAATACTTAGTGCAGCTTTCTAAGCCCTCTAATAATAATTTTAAAAGCTTAGCCTAGGATTGAGAAATTTGAACATCTTTATAGATATCACAGGGATTCGGGACATAGGTGGTCAACGGAGCATTCTTCAAGATAATGTGACAAATTGCTCTCTGTCAGTTTGGATCACAGAAACCATATGTTTATTTTGATTTATTGACCATGATAACTTTCAAAGTTGAAGACTACTATAAATTTAATAAAAGGTTAATTGCAATTTTGACTTGACGAGCAGTCTAATTGGCAAGTATGTGTACATTTATCCAAATATACAGAAATGAACCAAAGTTTGAAAACTGATGCTTAGACTGTTGTGAAGAATGCTTTGTTCCTATTCAGTGAACAATTTTGAAGGTGACTAAATCAATATCAATGACCATTACATGCTCAAAATTTATCCAAGTCAATGGGTAGAAAAATTTCTTTAGAAATTTGTACTTCTGGACTTTTTTGACCTTCATTAAGATATTTTATTTTCTAATTTACAAATATGAAATATAAGATTTTTATTATCAGTATGATTAGTCATTCTACTCCAGCTACTAATCTTTATTTCCTAAACAAGTTATTAAAGTGAGTAACCAGTCCTTCAGATTTTCATTTGGTGATTTTAATTTCAATCCCTTCAGCTCCAACTGAATGAAAACCACTTTGTCTATAAAATAGTGGTTGTTTCTATTATCTACTTTTTACCCATAAGAAAACTGAAGTGGCTTTTTGAAGTTTGCTCAACTGTAGAGTGGCAACAGCTCAGCTCTTGAGTGAAGGTACAGAGCTTTAAACTGATGCAATATAGTCCTAGGGTCCATGATCTTAATCACTCTAAGAGTATAGGATTTTAGAAGCCATTGATAATAGTCACAAGAATAATATAAAGTCTTTTCTAAGAGGCAATTATGAATTAACTTTTGACATACCATTTAAAGTAAGCAATAATTTTCATAAAAATCAGAGCTTCCAACCTTCTTTAATCATTCATAAATCAGAATTGTTAGAGATCATAAATCAACTGACATTTCAGGTGTATAGTTTCAAGTAGTAAAATAGGAAGCAATTATTCTGCTACTCAGGACATGTTCTTTTAATAGTTCTAGTGTTATGAGAAATACTGTTATCCATCTCTCCACTATATATCATTTTTCATAAAAATAAAAATCCTCCGTGGATTTCTTTCAGTCAGTGAAAATAGGTAGACCTACTAATGTAGGTCTTTCGTAAAAGAGAAGTAGCATAAGGCAAATTTTTGTGGAGCAGGGGGGATACTCTTTGCTTTATGCCATTTGGCTTATGAAAGGTCTCATGTGAATGCCATACTTTAGGATAGCAGGGGGGACCTGCACACCTTATTACTTACAGGTATATACCCATGCTCTGTCTTCTGGAACAACAGAAGAAAATGGCTTTGGACATAAATACTACATGCCCGCTTAACCTTCTCATTTCTTCACATGACAGGACAGCTTTCTCATTTCTAAGCTTAAACGAATCCTCTCTAGAATGTCCACTCACCACCAAATGCAATATTCCATATACAGTATAACAATACCCAAGAATAGTAAACAGTGGAATGTTTTTGGTTCTAGAAATGTTCATAATACTGCTACTATCATTTAACAAAACATTATATTACCACATTTTACATTTAATTTATGCTTAAAAGAACAACAACAAAAACACCTTCCACATCATTGTTTTATATGTAAGTTATACTTAGGACAGATTTTGTTCATAATATAATTGTCCTTCAATTCTTGAAACCATACAAAGAAGTTTACATCCATGCAGTATTCACTCTGTATTGGTTTCTGTTCATTATTATAAATTGTTAAGATAAATCCGAATGATGATTTTTTTAATTCAGTAAATTGGTTATTTTTCATAGCTTCCCAGGAATCAGATAAGTGTATCCATTAGGTTGAAATAGAAACATTAACCAGCTTTATTTGCAAACAGTTGCTAAAATTTCATTGAAATATGTTACTATTCAGCCTGCATGCAGCCTTAATGAATAAGAAAGAAAATATGTGAAACATTTTGTTGCAACCAAGATGTACTAATATCAACAGCATAGGCTTTTCACTGTGTGTTTTTGTAGAAGTTTATGGTTTAAGTTCTTATGTCTGTCTCTCTTAGGATTTAAAGTTATGTAATATTAAATATAATAACTTTATGGTTGATAAATAACTGTGAAAATCTTTCTCTTTCATGGTATTTTCTTGACTCTTAAAAATGGTACGACTTCCTGCACAAAGCACAGTTAAATAACTCATTATTCTCCCTACATTAAAATGTAGTTAACCTTCTCTCAGTACACTGTTAGACAATTGTTTCCCCTCTTAACCTGATTAGAGTTACTTCTAACATCTGCTATGTGAATATTTGTAATCCATTAACTTGAGAAGGTGTGAAGAGTAACAGTGAGGGGTCTGATTAAGAAAATTATCATATTTTTTTCATTTTTAAAAGCAGAGAATAAAGATTACATATTAAGACTACAATTATCCTGTATTTTATATCTTAAGATAGAAATAGTTGGTAATATAAAATTAACTTCAATTTCTGCACCTTTGCTTGCAAGAATTGTTGGCTCTTCTGCTGGCCTTCATTTCCCACACTGTCACCCTTCCTTCAGTTTCAAGTGGATTCTCATAAATTCATTTTGCTTTGTTGAATACTAAAAAGTATTTTAACACTGTAATTTTCCCTCCATTCAAATATCTAATGTCTTTCTGGTTTTATGACTCAGGGTTATATAACACTCGTCTTAGGGTGCCACTATAATCCCAAATATTAAGCAACTTGGATGTTTGCAATGCAAAACACTTAATAACCTTTATATAACCTAGTTGGCATAGCTGAATATGTTTATCTCAAATTCCCTCATCAGGACCCAGGATTATTAAGACTTAGTTATGCCACAGTAGCTTCATTCTACCAAAGCACCTGCCTTCAGCTCTTCTAAAACATGACTCAGCTTTCTCTCTTCCATTCTGGAGAAAAAAGGAAAACAAACAAACAAATCAACAACTCAGGTCAGAGTCATCATTGTTTCAGTTTTAGTTTTCTCTACACTGTTTTTTAAAAAATATTTAAAAAATTTTTTTAAAAATTTATTTATAGAGAGAGGGGAAAGGAGGGAGAAAGAGAGGGAAACATCAGTGTGTGGTTGCCTCTCACGTGCCCCTTACTGGGGACCTGGCCCCCAACCCAGGCATGTGCCCTGACTCGGAATTGAACTGGTGACCCTTTGCTTTGCAGTCTGGCTCTCAATCCACTGAGCCACACTAGCCAGGGCTCTACAGTGTTTTCAACTCAGTCAAATCTTGTAGTCTCCTTTTCTTCAATATTTCCAACAGAAGTGACTACCCCTTTAAAATAATTAATCAAAACCACACACAGCTGAGGAAAATACATATCGAAGGAAATATTTAAAATATTTTTTCTATACAAGAGGAATTCTGAGTTTGTTTTTTTTTTTAACCTAGCTTTCCTTTCAAGAGATTTTTCCACTTATATGGGGAAGACAATTTTTGGGGGGAAGGGAGGACATTAATAAGTTTTCTTAAATTTAAGTTTTGATGGCTGTTTGAGATTGAAGAGAACATCAGAGAGAGGCTAAGGTCACAGGCTTTGGAGCCAGGCAGACTTCAATTTCGGCACTGACACTGCATTTAACTAGATGTGTGGCTTAGGACAAATTAACTAACCTTTAATTTTCCTCACACTTGAAACAGGTAATTATTCCTATCATGGCTGATTGTTTATAGAATTAAGTGATATAATGTATATGTAGTATATAGCAAAATGTCTGCCGTGAAAGCAGTGTTCCAAAATTATAATGCTTGTTTGCAACCTCCAGTCTCTGGTACAACCTGGGGTGTGCATATAATGCATCCAAGTACCAAATGGAATATATTTGAGTATTAGAATATTGTCATAATTTTTGATGGAGAAAGAAATCTGTTATATTCATTTTTATTTCTGTTTAAATTCTGTATCAGTGTCCTTTAGCTTTCCAAGTTGTCAACAGTACATATGCCTGGCTCCTAGATGGCTGAATTTAAGGTTATGTGCTGTCTGACACAATATTGTGTTGGTCAAAAAGTCCATTTAGTTTGTTCCATAAAATAAGAGACACATTTTCCATTTTCACCAGTAACTTTATTGATTCGGATATTTTGAGTGTGTCGGCTATCTCCTGCATTGTAGAACATTGATTATCCTCCATTAATGTCTCAATTTGATCACTATCAACTTCAACTGGTCTACCTGACCATCCAGCATTGTCCAGCGAGAAATCTCCAGCACAAAACTTCGCAAACCACTTTTGACATGTTTGATCAGTCATAGCAGCTTCTCCATACACTGAACAAATCTTTTTGCATTTCAGTTGCATTGTTACCTTTCTTGAAACAATAAAGCCTAATATGCAAAAAATGTTGCTTATTTTCTTCCATCTTCAACTGTAAAATGGTTCCACAAAAATTCACCAGTTTTGGTAAGTTATTTTTTTAAAATTCACGCTGATATAACAGCTGTCACAGTACAATCTAACAAAGTTGTTTTGAATGAAGTTAAAGACAACTAAGTGCTTGGAGAGCCATCTTAGGAAAAAAACAAACTTTGGCCAACCCAATAATATACTCCCCCACACACACAATTTGAGACTTTAATAGTATGATAGTGATCAGGCTTCAGCTGTGATAGGAAGAACCCCCTTATCCCTTCATTTAAAAACAAAGGCTAATAGAGTTGCTGTGATGATAAAGTGGAAAACAACCTGAAAATGGAGTCAAATTCCTAAGTCCGTGCCCTTACTCTACCACCTGTGAAATATGTGACCTTTGACAGAGCCTTTTCCTTAACTGAAAATAAGATAATCCTATGAAGTTGTTGGGAAGATTAAGTGAGATATATGCAGAAGTGCTGTGTAAGCTGTAAACATGTTATTACAATAGGCAGAGTATTAGAAAAGCTTTTCATTTTTTACTTCCACATCTGGACTCCAAAATTTCCAATTTATTTCATATTTGTGTTAGGCCAAAGAGAGGTTGCCCTCCTACCTCCCTCCCTTTCTCTCTACCTCCCTTTCTCTCCTTTCCTCTCTCCCTTCCTTCCTTCTTCCTTTTTTTTTTTAATCTTCAAAGATGTTGGATGTGTATTAAATTATTAGATCATGATAAGACAGAAGACAACCCATACTGTAAGCATGTTTTATAAAACCTCTTAATATCAGCAGGCTGTGTAAAGTACTCTAATCACATTTATTTTTTTTCAAAACTATCTGTAAGTTTCCGATAATTCCTTAACAGATGATATGCCACAAGGAAAACTTCTCTATAAGAAACTCATACAGCTGTGCTTGCTTCTGAGAAAATATATAGTTTTACAATCCAAAATGAGAAAAATCCCTCCTGCCCAAATACATAGGGCTTCTTGAGATAAACCTAGATGAGAAATGTTTTTAAAAAATTGTTTTCAACTGGGAAGTTAATGAATATTTATTATTTTCTTTCTTATTTCCTTGTGCTACAATTATAGTAACCTTTCCTCCTTTGAATCTCAGCATTCTGGGACTTGTCCTAAAACTTAAGCAGAAAAGATTCACTTCTACAGTATCTGAAAAAGCTTCTCTCAATGATTTGATACACAGTTTTAACTGATTTTGTGCCTTCCTTTATTTCTGAGTCCATCTAAAAATGATTTACACAACAAACAATTACATTCTGGCAGTTCTATTTATGCTCCTGTTATATATTTGTTATGAAGCTGATTATTGAGATGAAAATTTCACTGATGAAACTAAATGTATTCACTTCTGAAAACAATGCTTTGCAAGATCTTAACCATTAACATATGTGCATACATGGGAGGAAAAAATGTTCCTTAAGCATTTTAAGGTGCTTTTTGAAAATAATATTCTCCATTCAATATACAGGCAGCATTTATAATATTTCCCCTTAAAATTATTTTAATCATATTTTAATAATAATTGTCACAGAAGATTAGCTTCAAAAGATGGTCATGACTTTGATGTATTTTTGTACATATACACTCTGAAATAATGTAATTATAACAAAAATACTATACATGTTTTTGTTTTAATATAGGAAAATTGTTAGACATTGGATTTCCACAAAATATTAATTAGAAGGAATAAAAAAAAAGGAAAATATAAAGCATGATCTGCCATTTCTTATTTTATACTCTTTAAAAAAATCTTCACCCTAAAATATATTCATTGATCCCAGAGGTGGAGAGGAAGAGGGAAAAGAGAGTGAAAGGGAGATTGCGAGAGAGATTCAGAGAGAGAGAGATGAGATGAGAGATGAGAGGAATATCCATCAGTTGCTTCTGCCCAAGGCTTATTTTATGCTCTTAAGACATTTGTTTTTCAGTGAATTATCAGTAGAAAGGACCAAATTCAGAGAAATATCCCTACTATCATGCTGACGTTAACTCCCAATTTCTCTCCCTCCACATTGCTTGGTGACTGTCATTTTACATCTCTATGAATTTCACTGTTCTAGACACTTAATATAAGTAGAATAATTTAATATTACCTTTTTTGTGACTGGCTTATTTCATTTAGCATCACGTGTTCAATGTTCATATATTTTGTGGCCTATGTCAGAATTTTCTTCCTTTTAAAGGCTGAGTAATATTCCATTGTATGTATTTACCCAATTTTATTTAATTCATTGAAGGACACTTTGGTTGTTTCCACTTCCTGGCTAAATTTGATAGATGCTGCAATGAACATGATTGCACAAGCATCTTTTGGAGACCCTTCTTTCTGTTCTTTTGGATTTATACTCATAAACGGAATAGCTGGAGTAATGGTAATTAAAGTTTTAATTTTTTGAGGGACTGACATAATATTTTTTGTAGTGGTTACACCATTTTACATTCCCACTGACAGTGTACAAGGGTTCTGATGTCTCCATATCTTCACCAACACTTGCTTATTTTTTTGATAATTTCCATACTAATGGATAGGGAGTGGTATCACAATGTGATATGATTTTTTTTGCATTTTTATAATGATTAATGATATTGAACATATTTTCATGTACTTGTTGGCCATTTGTATATGCTCTTTGAAGAAGTATTTATTCAAGCCCTTGGCCCATTTTTCAGTTAGGTTGTTTATTCTCTTATTGTTGTCAAGTTATTCTTTATGTATCCTGGATATTAATGATTTATCAGTTTTATGACTTGCAAATGTATCCCCAGTCCCCCTTTGATGGTAATGTCTTTTGATGTGTAGATGATTTTCATTTTGATGAAGTTCAATTTATCTAATTTTTTTCTTTTGCTGCCTGTGTTTTTGATGTTACATATCAAGGAATTGTCAAATCTAATGTCATGATGCTTTTCTCCTGTTTTCTTCTCAGATTTTTAAAGTTTTAATTCTTAAGCTTAAATTTTTGATATATTTTGTTTTAATTTTTATGTGTTGTAATGTAATGGTCCGACTTCACTTTTTGCAAGTAGAAGGATATTCAGTTTTCCCAACATTATTTTTTGCAGATACTGTTCTCTCCTCATTAAGTATCCTTTGCATCCTTGTCAGAAATGATTTGACTATATGTATGTGGCATTATGCCTGGACTCTCTGTTCCGTTGGTGTCTATGTCTATCTTTATGACAGTACTATACCACTTAGATAGCTATAGCATTGTAGTAGGTTTTGCAATTATGAAGTGTGAGACCTCGAATTTTATTCGTCTTTTCCAAAATGTTTGGCTATTAAGTTTCCCCTGAGATTTCATATGAATTTTAGGAAAGAAATTTCTATTTCTGCAAAACATCTTGTTAGGATTCTGATAGAGAGTGCATTGAATCTGTAGGTTGCGTTGGAGAGTACTGATCCTAGCATTTTGTAATTTGTCAGAATATTATATAAAGGGAATAATAGTTTTTCATTCTTTTTGGCTGGCTTCTTTCTATTTGCACAATGTTTTTAAGATTTATTCATGTTCTTGCATATGTCAATGTGTTTTCTTTTTCTATCTATTGCTAAGTATTCTATTTTATTGGATATGCTACAATGTTTTTTCTAGTGGCTTTCAGTTTTTTGATAGTTTGATTATGATGTGTCTAGGCATGCTTTATTTTGTTTGGGGTCTAAGTAAAATTAATTCATCTATGAATTTGTGATTTTACCTAATTGGAGAACTTTTAGCCATTATTTATTTAAATATTTTTCATCTCTAAAGTTTTTGATCTCTCCTGGGGCTCTAAAAACATATTTTGGAATTTCTTATGTTGTCTGACAGACTCCTGAAGCTCTATTTTTTGTTCAATTATTTTTTTCCCTGTTCTTCAGATTGGATAATTTAAGTTGATCTCTCCCACCTTTACTGACTCTGTTTTCTGCCATCTTCCTTCTCTTATTGAGCTCATCTGTGAATATTTATTTCAAACTTTGTACTCTGAGTCCTAAAATTTCCAATTCTTAAAATATTTTCTATTTCTCTTTTAATAACTATCTTTCTATACATTTCAAATATGTTTTTAAATTAAATTCAGTGGGGTGCTTTTGTTTAATCATACAGTTTTAAAGTATATGGTTCTATGATACCTAATCCATATATTGTATTGTGCGTCCATCACCCAAAGCCAAATCTTTCATCACCATATATTTGACCCCCTTTACCCTTTACTACCCCCACACCACTTCCCTCTGGTAACCCCCATAGTGTTGTATGTGTCTACAAGTTTATGTTAGTTTGTTTTTCTTATTTGTTCATTTGTTGCTTTCAGTTTCACATTCCACATATGAGTGAAATCATATGGTTCTTATCTTTTTCTGACTTACTTATTTTGCTTAGCATGCTTTTACAACACAGAATAGAATAATATAAGCTACTTTTTAAAGTCAGCTGATAATTATAACATCTGGGTTATCCTGAGAGTCAGTTACATTTTCTTGGTTCTTGGAATGTTCAGAAATTGTAGATTATTTCCTAGACATTTTAAATACTATATTGTGTAGTGTCTGGGTCTTGTTTTTGTTTCTTTGTTTTTGTTGTTGTTGTTGTTGTTGTTTTCCCAAAGACATGTAGCCTGGTTAAATTCATAGTACAATTTCAGTTTTGCCTTTGTCCTTGGTTCTTCCTACATATCCATACAGATTAGGAGTTAATCCAAGGGTCATGTGGATTCATATACTAAATAAAGGAATTTTTTTTTTTAAGTTCTTTCCTCTTTGGAATTCCTACCAAATTCTCAGGTCTGGAGAGATCCCTTCCTTGAATCTTCTGCCAGACGTATGAGGTTTCTTTCTGAGTTGTAGCCTCTTACATCATCACTCTCTTGTGCTGCTTTGTGAGTAAGTTCTTCTTCTGTTGGACAAAACTGTTAGAGAAAACAGTAGTGAAAAAGACAATGAGTAGTCAACCTCTTATGGGTAACTTCTCAAAATTTCATCTGCTCCAGACAGTCTCACTGCTTTTAATGTTTCAAAGTTTTCAAGTAGCAGCTCTTCGCATTTTATTCCAAGTTTTAAGTTGCAATCAATGGGAGAGATAGTCTGTAGTAGGCCTACTCTACCATACAGCAGTGGCATGTATTTTTAATTAATTAAGGCTATCTTTCAAAGAGAAGTTTTTATTTTGATGAAGTCTATCAATTGCTAATGGCTTATACACTTTAGTGGTTCATGAATGTTCATACAAGATAGTTTATATAATCCAAGGTCACAAATTTTATTCTGAATTTTCTTCCTTTTTTTAAAATATATTCACTTTTTTGGCTATATTTTATGGAGTGTGCAATTACAGTTGTCCTATTTTTCCCCCCTTATACCCCCTTTGCCCTGCATCCCATCTCATCATCCCCACACCTCTTAGTGCATGCCTATGGGCTGCACACATCAGCTCTTTGGTTTCTTAATTTCCCACACTACTCCCAGACTCCCCCGACCACTTTTTTGTTCCATTGTTTGTTTTTTGTTTTTTGTTAACATTTTCTGGCCACCACTCTCCCCAGCCCCACCCATCCCCACCTCCCACCCTCAGTCCTTCCCCCATTCGGCTTTGTCTATGGGTCCTTGATGCCTGTTCCTGGATGACCCTTCTCCTTCCTTTCCCCTGTTATCACCCTCCCTCCTCTCCTCATGTTACTATCCTTTTCTTTTTATTTCTATGTTCTGGTTATATTTTGCTTGCTTGTTTATTTTGCTGATTAGGTTCCACTTATAGCTTAGGACACATGGTATCTGTCCTTCACCCCCTGGCTTATTTCACTTAGCATAATGCTCTCCAGTTCCATACATGCTGTTGTGAAGGGTAGTAGCTGTTTCTTCCTTTCTGCTGCGTAGTATTCCATTGTGTAAATATACCACAGTTTTTTGATTCACTCATTTACTGTCGGGAACTTAGGTTGCTTTCAATTCTTGGCTATTGTAAACTGTGCTGCTATGAACACTGGGATTCATAAGTTCTTTTGAATTGGTGTTTCAGGATTCTTGGGTATACTCTCAGAAGGTCAATTGCTGGGTCAAATGGCAGACCCATTTTAGTTTTCTGAGGAAATTCCAAACTGTTTTCCACAGTGACTACACCAGTCTGCATTCCCATCAACAATGTACTAGTGTTCCCTTTTCTCCACATCCTCACCAGCACTTGTTGTTTATTGATTTGTTTATGATGGCTATTTTGACTGGCGTGAAGTGGTATCTCATTGTGGTTTTCAGTTGCTTCTCTCTGATGGCTAGTGATGCTGAGCATCCTTTCATGTGCCTCTGAGCCCTGTGTATGTCGTCCTTGGAGAAGTGTCTGTTCAGGTCCTTGGCCCATTTTTTAATTGGATTTTTTGTCTTCCTAGCATGGAGTCATGTGAGTTCTTTATATATTTTGGAGACCAAATTCTTGTCCGAGGTATCATTGGCAAATATATTTTCCCACACAGTTGGTTCTCTTTTCATTTTGCTAATGTTTTCTTTAGCCATGCAGAAGCTTCTTGTTTTGATGAAGTCCCATTTGTTTATTCTTTCCTTTATGTTCCTTGCTCTATGGGACATGTTGGTGAAAATACCTCGGCGTGGAATATCTGAGATTTTCCTTCCTATGTTCTTCCCTAGAACTTTCATGGTGTCAGAACTTATATTTAAGTCTTTAATCCATCTTGAGTTTATTTTTGTGTCTGGTGTAAGTGGTGATTTCATTTTTTTGCATGTAGCTGTCCAGATTTCTTAACACCATTTGTTGAAGGGCCTATTTTTACTCCATTTTATGTTTCTTCCCCTTTTGTCAAATATTAGTTGTCCACAGAGACATGGTTTTATTTCTGGGTTCTCTATTCTGTTCCATTGATCTGTGTGTCTGTTCTTATGCCAGTACTACACTCTTTTGATTACAGAGGTCTTATAACATAGTTTGATGTCAGGCATTGTGATCCCTCTTGCTTTGTTCTTTCTCAAAATTGCTGCAGTTATTTGGGGTCATTTATGGTTCCATATAAATTTTTGAAATGTTTGTTTTATATCTGTGAAATATGACATTGGTAATTTAATAGGGATTGTGTTGAATCTATTAATAGCTTTGGGTAGTATGGACACTTTGATGATGTTAATTCTTTCAATCCATGAACATGGAATATGCTTCCATTTATTTGTGTCTTCCTTAATTTCTTTCTTCAGGTTTGTGTACTTTTCTGAGTATAGAACTTTAACCTCCTTGGTTTATTCCTACGTACTTTATTTTTCTTTTTGGTATAGTACATGGGATTTTTTCCCTGGTTTCTGCTTCTGATGTTTCATTGTTGGTGTAGAAAAATACCTTTGACTTCTGAATATTGACTTTGTATCCTGCTGTTTTGCCAAAGTCACTTATTATATTGAGTAGTTTTTTGGCGGAGTCTATCGGGTTTTCTATGTACACTATTAAAACATTTGCAAACAATGACAGTTTTATTTCCTCCTTTCCAGTTTGGATGCCTTCTATTTATTTTTCTTGCATTATAGCTATGGCCAGGACTTCTAATACTATGTTGAATGGAAGTGGTGAAATTGGACATCCTTGTCTAGTACCCGATCTTAGTGAGAAAGCTTTTAGTTTTTGCCCATTCAGTATAATATTGCATGTAGGTTTCTCATATATAGCCTTCATTATATTGAGGTATGCCCCCTTTATTCCCACTTTGCTTAGTGTTTTTTATCATAACTGGGTGCTGTACCTTATCAAATACTTTTTCCATGTCTATTGATATGATCATGTGCTTTTTGTCTTTTGTTTATGTCATGTATTACATTTATTGATTTGTGAATATTGTACCATCCTTGCATCCCTGGGATGAATCCCACTTGATTATGGTGGATGATATTTTTACTGTATTGCTGGATGTAGTTTGCTAATATTTTCTTGAGTATTTAGTGTCTACATTCATCAGCAACATTGGCCTGTAGTTTTCTTTCTTTGTTGTGTCTTTATCTGGTTTTGGCATTAGGATCATGCTGTCCTCATAAAAGAGTTTGGAAATCTTCCCTCTTCTTGGATTTTTTGGAATAGTCTGAGAAGGACAAGGGTTATCTGTTCCTTAAACGTTTAGTAAAATTCTCCTGTAAAACCATCTGGTCCAGGGCTTTTGTGTGCCTGGAGATTTTTGATTACTGCTTAAATTTCACCAGCTGTTATTGGTCTTTCCAGGCTTTCTGCTTCTTGTTCATTCAGTTTTGGACGATTATATTTTTCCAGAAACTTTTCCATTTCATCCAGATTTTCAAATTTCTTGGCATATAATTGTTCATAGTAACTTATTATGATCCTTTGCATTTCTGTGGTATCAGTTATCATTTCTCCTCTTTCATTTCTGATTTTATTTATTTGCATATTCTCCCTTTTTTTTTTGATGAATTTGCTTAAACGTTTGTCGATTTTGTTTATCTTTTCAAAGAACCAGCTCCTGGATTTATTGATCCTTTGAATTGTTCTTTTAGTGTCTATGTCATTCAGTTCTGCTCTGATCTTGATTATTTCCTACCTCCTGATCACTTTGGATATTGTTTGTTGTTGTTCCTCCAGCTCTTGTAGATTTTGCATTAGGTTGTATATTTGAAATGTTTCTATGGTTTTCAGGTAGGCCTGTGTTGCTATGAACTTCCCACTCAGGACTGCCTTCGCTGTGTCCTGTAGGTTTTGGACTGTTGTATGTTCATTTTCATTTGTTTACAGAAACTTTTTGATTCCTTCTTTAATCTCATTATTGACCCATTCATTGTTTAATAGTTTGCTATTTATGTCCATGAATTTGAATGTTTTTTAGTCTTTTCCTTGAGGTTTGTTTCTAGTTTTAAGCCTCTGTGGTCTGAGAAAATACTTGACATGATTTTAATTTTCCTTAATTTTTGAGGATTGTTTTTTGTCATGTGGTCTGTCTCTGACAATGTTTCATGTGCATTTGAGGAGAATGTTTAGTTTGCTACTTTGAGATGAAAGGTTCCATATATATTTGTTAAGTACATTTGATCTAATGAGTCATTCATTTCCACTATATCTTTGTTGATTTTTTGTTTGGATGATCTATGCACTGTTGACAATGGGGTTTCAAAATCCCCTATTATAAGTGTGTTGGTGTCTATATCTTTCTTGAATTCCTCCAGGATTTTCCTTATATATTTGGGTTCTCCTATGTTGGGTGCATATAGGCTTACAATATTTATGACTGCTTGACGGATTTTTCTTTTGAGTATTATTAAGTGTTGTCCATGTTTCTTTTTATGGCCTTTGTTTTGAAGTCTATTTTGTCTGATACAAGTATTGCTACCCTGGCTTCTTTTTCCTGTCCATTTGCTTGGAATATTTTTTTCCAACCCTTTACTTTCAGTCTGTGTAGATCTTTTGTTCTGAGGTGGGTGTCTTGTAGGCTGCATTTGTAAGGGTTGTGTTTTCTTATCCATTCAGCTACTCTATGTCTTTTAATTGGAGCATTTTGTCCATTTACATTTAAGGTTATTATTGATAGGTACTTAATTCATTTTTTCCCTTTGTACTTAAGTTCCCTTCTCTTTCATTCTTTTTCTTCATCTTCTTAAAGCAGTCTCTTTATCATATCTTGCAATGCTGGTTTGGTAGAGGTGTATTCTTTTAGCTGCCTTTTGTCTGGGAAACTCATCATTTCATCTTCCATTTTAATTGAGAGCCTTGCTGGGTAGAGTAGTCTTGGTTGCAGGCCTTTGCTTTTCATTACTCAGAATATTTCTTGCCATTCCCTTCTGGCTTGTAGTGTTTCAGTGGAGAAGTCACCTGCTAGCCTTATTGGGGCCCCCTTGTATGTTATTTCCTGTTTCTCCCTTGCTGCCTTTAAGATTCTATCTTTGTCTTTGATATCTGCCATTTTAATTATGATGTATCTTGGAGTGGGTCTCTTTGGGTTCCTCTTGATTAGGATCCTCTGTACTTCCTGGACTTGTGTGACTTTTTCTCTCCTCAAATTGGGAAGTATTCCATCATTACTTTTTCAAACAAGTTTTTTATCCCTTACTCCTATTCTTCTCCTTTTGGTTTTCCTATTATATGGATATTGTTATGTTTGATGTTGTCCTGCATTTTCCTTAACATGTCTTCATTCTTTTTGAGGGCTTTTTCATTTTCCTGTTCTTTCTGGCAGTTTTTTTTTTTTCTACCACGTCCTGCCACTCACTGATTTGATCCTCTGCTTGTCTAGCCTGTTTTTTTATTCCTTCTACTGTGTTCTCCAATTCAGAAATTGTATTCTTTATTTCCTCTTGGTTCTTGTTGACAGTTTCTATGTTCTTTTTCATGCTGATATAGTTTGCAGTAAGTTCCTTGTAGTTTCCCTGTAGATTTTTGTAACTGTCACTGAGCTTCCTGAGTTCATTGAGTTTCCTCATAACAGTGGTTTTGAACTCAATAGTTTACTTGCCTCTATTTCATTTAGTAATCTTTATGGGGATTCCTTCTTTCCTTTCTGTTGCGGGTTGTTTGTCTGTCTTCCCATTATTTATCTGCCTGAGGAAAACCACAAAGCCCAGGAAACAAACTCAAGTCTGCAAAAATAACTCCCCCCTGCAATCCCACTATCAACAAATGAACCAGTATTAATAAGGCTGTAAGGAGATTAAGAGTATTATAAGAAAAGAGCAAAATAAACTATAGTATAAAATCTAGTGACTTAATGTGCATCAGCTTGGTGGACAAAAAAATGAATATTAAAAAGCTATGTAGTGAAGATAATATTCCGATTCATGGAGAAGATCACTGTGGATTTCATCTTGGTAGTCCCTTGTATTTACCACTGTTTTTTATTTCTGGATCCACCTCTGCTGATGTCAGATGTTGACCCCATTGACCTTAGGCAGTCTGTTCTAGACTTCCAGGGATCTACTGTCTGTGGCTCTCTCCTTCTATTGTTAATCTAGTCACTCTGTGCAGCAGTCAGGCTTTAACACCATAGGGTGCGGCAGAATCCCTCCTGGGGTCTGGGCTGATGATTCCCCTCGGGGTGCTGCTGCTCAAAGTAGAGCGGTCTGTGTGAGCTCTATGGCTGCTGCCTTATGGGAGATGATTCAGTAGCAGGATCACAGCAGCTACTTTCTCAGTTCTCTCCCCAAATTCTCTGCCCCCAGTCTCTCCTCAAGCGCCTCTAGTCCATTCCGCCCCGCCTTTGCAGGTGTCTACTGTCTATGGCTACCACCTGCACTCAGCAGTCAGGCTTAAACACCACAAGGCTTGGGAAGAGTCCCTCCTGGCGGTGGGGCTATTGTTTCCTCTCAGGCTGCTGCCGCTTAGGGGCGTGGTCTCTCCAAGCAAGATGGCTGCTGCCACATGGGGGATGGCTCAGCACCAGGACCCTTGGGGCTACTTTCTCAGTTCTCTCCCCAAAGCCTCTGTCTCCAGTCTTTCGCCAGATGTCTCAAGTCCACTCTGCCCCTGCCTTTTCAGGAGCCCAGGGTAAGTGGCTGCAGATGAAAGTTTATGCACTGGCCCTTTAAACGGCTCTCTCAGTCTCTAGCCGCCAGTCTCTGGTAGAGGGCAGTCTTGCCGCTTTTCACAGTGGTCTGTTATTTGTATAGTTTTTGGGATCTGGTGTTGTAAGCTCCCCAGCTTATGGTTTAGATCCTGCTCTTCTTAGGGGGATCCAACTGGCTGCTCAAATATCCCGCTAACGCTGCTGCCCAAGGGTGCCTGGCCAGCCCTGTCATGTCTCCGCCACACTCTTTATCAGTCAGGTTGTGCTGAACTGATTTTTCTGTCTTTCTGAGGTTACTTGGCTTCTATCTCACTACTGTTCAGTCGTTTGCTGTGGGTTATTTCTCCACAATTTAGTTGTAATTCCAGATTGGTCCTGGGAGGAGGTCAATGTGACTTCCATTCACTCCTCTGCTTATTTATCTAACCTGAATTTTCTTATAGAAATTATAATTTTAGATTTCAGATTAAGATCTATGATACGCTGCAGTTGAGTTTTCATAAGCTATGCAGTTTGGGTTAATTTTTCTTTTTATTTTCCATACTGATGTCTACATTATGAAGGAAAATTTGTTCTAAAGACTCTTTATATTTTTATATATTAGATTACCTTGACACCTTTGTTAAAAATCAGTTGACTTTTTATTTGTATATTAAGTTATGAACTCTTTAATCTGTTTTACCAAGTTCGCACAGTTGCATGATTTACCTATTTTGTCAGATTTTGTTTCAAGTATCTTTAAATTCAATGACCTATTTTACCTTATTTTCTTCAGCACTTGAGGATATTGTTGCATTGTCTCCTGTGTTAAATTGTTTCTGAAGAGAAGTCAGTGAACATCCTTGTCATTTTTTTCTCTGCATGTAATAGTTTTACTGTTTCTAGTTGCTTTTTTGATTTTCCTTTTTTCCCCCAGTAATTTGATTAAGAACTTCCTTACTATGGGTTTCTTTGTCTTTATTCCTATGGGTTCATTAGCTTTTTCGATTTGTGGGATTATTTTTTTATTCCTATGACTTATATACCAATTAGTCATCTGATTTCTAACTTGATATTATCCCAGATCTCACTTGACATTCTTCCATAGATCACTGTTACGCTTCTTTTTTCTTAGTTGTTTTCCTCCCAGCATTTTAGTTTGGATAACATCTGCTACTCTGACTTCAATTTCACTGATATTTTATTTTTCATATATTATTCTGTCATTAAATGCATCCAGTGGCATTTTTACTTCAGAAGGTGTCTTTTTCAGTGATATCTTTACTTCAGAAGTTTACATTTTACCACAGAAAATGTAAAATTCCATGATTTTACATTTTACTGTTCTTTTCTGATATTCAGAATTTATTTCCACATTTTGTTCACGTGCTCTGTAGTACTCAAATAAATTAACATAATAAATAATAATGAATATATAATTCAAACTATAATAAGGATGGTGTTGGAAAAACTTGATGCCCATATGCAGAAGAATTAAATTGGACCCTTATTTCACATCATATACTAAAAGTAAATTAAGATTTAAATGTAAGAACTGAAATTATAAAACTGCTAGAAACAATATGGAAGAAGCTTCTTGATATTGATCTTGTCAAATCAAAAGCAAAGGCAAAAATAATCAACTGGGATTGCATCAATCCAAAAATCTTCCGTGCAACAAAGGAAACAATCAACAGAGTGAGAAGAAAATTCACACAACAGAGTAAAATATTTGCAAAGCATACATTAATAAGAGATTATTACTCTAAGTATACAAGAACACATAGAAAAAAGTAAACAAAAATACATATAACCCACTTAAAATATGTAAAAATAAAACTTGAAAGACATTTTTTTAAAGAACACATATGATGACCAACAAGTAGCTAATTATCAGGGCAATGCAAATCGAAACTACCATGACATATCACCTCAAACTTATGAGGATGTCTGTTATCAAGAAGACAAGAGGTAACAATAGTTGGCCAAAATGTGGAGAAAAAGAAATGCTGTGCATTGTTGGTAAGAATTTAAATTGGTGTAGCCATTCTAGAAAATGGTAAATAGATTCTGCCAAAAAATAAAAATATGACTAACATATTATCCAGCAATGACATTTTTGGGTATATATTCAAAAGAAAAGAGATCTGGAACTCAATTAAATATCTGCTTTTCCATATTCATTACAGCATTATTCATAATTCCCAACATATGGAATCAACCTAAATGTCAGTGATGAATATATAAAACATTATAATACACATACTCACATACACAAATATCATATTATTCAGCTATTTTTAAAAAAGGAGGAAATCCTGATATTTGGGACAACATGGATGAATCTGGAAGACATTACGTTTAGTAAAATAAGCTAGACACAGAAGAAAGGTCAATACCACATGATATCACTTATATGTGACATCTCAGTCAAACACAGAGAAGCAGAGAGTAGAATGGTGGTTGCAGAGACTCGTAAAAGGGGGAAATAGGCACTTGTTTCAGTTATAATTTGAATTTGTTCTGAAGATCTAATCTACAGCATGGTGACTATGTTTAACAATACCATATTACTTGAACTATGTTCAGACAGTAAATCTTAAATGTGCTCAGCAGAAAAAGAAGAAAGCAAAGCAAAGTCTAGTTATGCAGGTAATAGATGTTCCCTAGCTTGATTGTGGCAATTGCTTCACAATGTATGAAGGTCTGTCTGGAAAGTATCCAGTTGTGCAATATGAAAAAAAGACATTTATTGAAGAAGATACAAAATGCAAGATACATTGTACAATGGGCAATGATACCTCAGCCCCTTTCGAAGTAGGCACCTTGGGACCTCACACAGTTCTCCCAATCACCATGAACTGCCCTGTTATATTTTCCTGAGTCTCATCGACAGTCTAAAAGTTCTTCCCTTTCAAAGCTGATTTTAGTTTTGGGAAAAGCCTGAAGTCACAGGGCACCAAATCTGGGCTGTAGGGGGGTGTTGAGTCACCTGGTTTAATACTGATTTGATGTTTCACAAAAAATCTCTGCATGAGACATGATGCATGAGAGGGTACATTTTCATGATGAACCTGCCAATCACCAGCCGCCCATAGCTGTGGCCTTCTGAATCATCCAAATGGTTTCCACGGAGGAATGTTGAAGCTTAGTGCAAAATTTGATGCAGATTTGTTTCTCAGCTCACTCAGCTATTTTGAATGTGACAGCCACACAGTACACGTGCTCACTCAATGGAGTCTACTGCCCCCACTGACTAGTACAGTGAAGTCGTCTTTATTCACACATGCACATTCCAGTCCACTCTCCTTGGCTGCCAGGTTACATCAATGTATGCAAACCACTCTTGTTACATTAATAATGGTTGCACTTTTTCCAGACATACCTCATATACAAATATCAAAACATTAAAATGTACAATTCAAATACATACAATTTCTGTTTGTCAATTATATCTCCTAAACCTGGAAGAGAAAATAGACTCAGGGGCTCTATGTAGATCTCTGAAGCTCCTTCTCTGGACAACATCTTTCTCCTTGGACCCTGTTTTACAAATTTCAGCCACTCAGCAGTCCCAAACTCCACCTCTGTCTTTTCAGCTTAACAAGATCTCCAAAAACTTTTTGGAGATAATTTGTTGTAATTGAAAATAATTCTCTCATAACTCTTTGCCCATTTTATGTTTACTAATGGTAGTAGGGGCAATTTTTTTTCTCAGTTTTATGGCTGGGGACCAAAATCAATTATTGTTTAAATGGCGTAATCAAAAATATAGATTTTTTAAAAAAAGTATAGCATTTTGATTGGTTCTCTGAACTTTTTCTGTTTGTCATTTTTTAAGCCACTTAGCTCCAACCCTCTTCCTTCACCAATGTCCAAAGTTTCTGGCTTTGTGCGGTACTCAGGAATTAATGCTGCCAGATGAAGCATCCAACCGCAAAGCTCTAAAATGTGTGGTATCAGAGGGGACATCTGGACATTCAGCTGGTCCATCTGGATAAACTTTTCTTGGGTCTTTTTATCTGGCAGCATTCTTGGCTGTGGAGAACTAAGCTTTTTCCATAGTTGAGGTGGGGTGAGATCTTTCCCAACTGGCTGTCATCCTTGTATGATATGCTTTTGGCTGGCTGTCTACTGGTCTGAGAGAAATTGCTTGATATCTAATCTGATAATTGGGGTGCTTTTCAATTTTTAACTCTGCAAACGAGGGTTAAGTTTGGTTACCTTTGGAAATTTAATTATTTTGATGACCCGTCAGCAGCTGGGAGGTAGGATAAAAGGCGCAGTGAATAATTTTCCTAAAGTCCTGCATTGTGATTTTTTTTAGTGTTAAATGTAATTAAAAACGTCCTAAGGAAAGCTGGGGAAAGAAAGAAAAAAAATTTCATAGGCTTTATTTAGTAAAAGTTTTAGATTATAAAACTTTATGATTATATCTCTAGTAATCATTATGTCTCTAGTAACATGGAAATATATTTTGTTATTTTAGGTATTGGTTTTGGTAAAAATTCTATCTGACTATTAATTTGTGTTCCAGTTATTATTAAAATGAACTGGAAGGAGGGCTTTATATTAATATAGTAAGTTGTACTCTGAAGCATTCTGTAAGGAAACTGTTCACTTTAATTAAAATGTAGGTGTTTTACTTTTATGCTTTTTCCAGATAGGAATAACTTAATTATCAAAAACTATTCTGAAAATAGTTTTTCAGAATTTTCTGGATTGTTGATTAGCATTTCTGAATTTTTTCAGTCAGAATTTTTTCAGGTCTCTTTATACACACACACACATTCCACAATAAACAACAAGTAACCTGTTCTTTAAAAACTTTATGATCCCATGCTTTAAAAATTTTATTACATGTCTAATAATATTAAGAATCAGTGTTTTTGCCCCTGTCTGTTGTGGCTCAGTAGACTGAGCACTGGCTTGCCAACCAAAATGTCATGGGTTCAGTTCCTAGTGAGGGCACATGATTGAGTTGCAGGCCAGGCCCCCAGTTGAAGGCATGTGAGAGGCAACTGATTGATGTTTCTCTCACACATTAATGTTTCTCTCCCTCTCTTTCTCCCTTCCCCTCTCTCCAAAAATAAGTTGAAAAAAAAAATCTACGTTTTATTCTAAACGTTTAAAAGTAACTTCTTACACAACAGAGACATTTAACCTGATACTCTTAAAAGGAGGGCAAAACATAAAAGACACATGCATAAATACATACTTTCTATGTACATATCAAATGCTGAATTTTAAAGAGCTTTTAAATTGGCATATGGATGCCAATATATGCCTCGAACTGTTGGAAAACCTCATGGAGTCAATGGGTTCAATTATGCATAGGGGTTTCCCAAAGAAATCTCAACTGTAATGGTGAGATTTACTGAAAGGGTGAGCTGATACATCCAAGCTAGTATCGGTTTGAGTTTCTTCGCAAGAAAACTTTGCCTTTCAGGAGTTTTCCTGGCAATGGGTTATCTTAACAGTAGTCATTCTGTGCCTGTCATTTTTCACACTTAGTTCTTGGTAAGGTACCAACTAATATAAATGGAGAATGGGGATAACCTCAAGATCCAGACTGGCAGCACCAAGCGCAGGTCAGAAAAGGGATTTTTCCACACCAAGTTTGTCTCTTTTCCACTCAGAAGGACTTTGTTCGAGTGAGAAGTGTCAGCTGTTCCTTTAGTGCATGTTGCCCAGGTAAAGAGAACTGATAAAAGAGAAATGTAACATGCTGTATGTGACTTCCAAAGAAATAAAAAGCACAGCACATTTGAATTTCAAAAGAATTAAATTATTTTTTAAACACAGAAATAAATCACTTGCTATGTATAATTAAGGATAACGGAATTTTGCCAATAGAGAGTGCACTACTCTTCTGCCATGCGAGCTGCTTATTATAATGTGACAGGACCTTTATTATACACGTAAAAATGACATAGTTGCTCTCAGTATTTCCAGGGCAGCAATGATTGCTATAAGAAACTGTTTATGCTGGTGTTAAAGTGCTTTAATTTCACTTCCAGTCCACATTGGTCTTGGTTGCTAGATCAATGCCTAAAAGGGCAGTATTCAAAGGAGGAAATAGCCCAAATCCAGCCTTAGTTGAGACCAGTGTAAGCCTCAGTTCTTTCATGCATACGGTGAGGTTTAATATCCTATAGTTGTGGTATTATAAGAAGATTCTATAGTGATTTATTTATGATGATACCAAAGTATTAGTTCTACAGATTTTTATTATGTTGAACCAGATGCAATCGCCACTTTTGTGTGTTGAAGACAGTTGAACATCAAACATCATAGGTAGAGCTGCTAAATCTCCTGGTCTTGGTAAGTGGCTTTTTGTAGTAGGTGTCCTGCGGGATCCATTGGCACAGTCTCCCCAGTTATCAGAGCTGGGGGCATCCCCCAGGTGGGCTATGTGTATCCTCCTGTTGTAGTTGAGCCTTGATCCTTGATTGTTACTGGCATGTCAGTGGGAGGGAATTATTTTCAGGCTAATCAGTTATGAGGACACTTGAGACTATCGTGGAGGAGCTGCTGTGTAGCAGCTTAGCCCACGGAGCAGAACTCGCTTCAGCGGGGTTCTGATGCCCGATGAGTTTGCCACTGATTGTGTCACCTGTAGAAGTGGTTGGGAAGCGGTATGGTCTCAATCTGTCACCAGCTGTGCTGGCTCTGGGGTCTTCCGGGAGTTGTAACCCAAGGTCAGCTATTGAATGTACCCTCCCCAGGGCCACCTGACATGAGGTACAGATTGGTCTGCATAAAACTGCTGCTCGCACTGGGTTCGTAGGTGCGTGGGAGAGGCTAAGCTGCTAGCCAAGGCCAACTGCTACTAGTGCCTGGCTTGGGGCCACTTAGCAGGAGGTACGTGAAATATTGAGGCCAGATGCTGTTTGTTTGAGGTTTGTGATCCTTTGAGAGATTTTAGGACAGTCCCAGCATAAGCCAAGACAGGCTCTTTGTGTGGAAAAGCCACTAGAAGAAAC
Source organism: Mormoops blainvillei (assembly GCA_004026545.1). Classification (NCBI taxonomy): domain Eukaryota; kingdom Metazoa; phylum Chordata; class Mammalia; order Chiroptera; family Mormoopidae; genus Mormoops; species Mormoops blainvillei. The sequence continues at coordinate 281,270 of PVJD01000830.1, forward strand.
TTGGGTGGGCCCACACGTTAGGTGGGGCAGGTTCAGGAAATTACCAGGGCAGGGTGAACTGCATGAGCCAGGTTAATGGAAACTCAGATATGGTGCCTGCCTGTGTCTGCAGGGCATAGGCTCAGCAAAGGAACAATGGCTTGTGCCAGCACTTCTGTCTTGGAGAAAGTTGTTCCCCACATCAGCCCTCACCCTGTGACCAGACAAATTAGTTCCTTCCCATATGTCCCTGGAACCTTTAGAGCTGCTGTCACAGTGCAGGAGCTCAGAGCGAGTAGGTCTGCCTAGTAGCGGAGACCCTTTAAGAGGAACACCTGGGACTCCAGAAGCCCTGCATCTCACTCAGCTACAGTCCCCTCTAGTTTTCACAGACAGAAGTTGTGGTGGGGACTTCTTTTCCTGGCACTGGAACCAACTATGTAGACTTATGTGGGACTGGGACCCCTCATTTCTTTGGGGAGACCTCTATAGATGAGATAACCCTACCAATTTTTAACCACCACAGGTGGGTATGAGGTTCCATCTTTCCCTCCCTCCCACCAGTCTCAATGTGGCTTCTTCATTAATATGCGTAGTTGTAGGACTTACTGTTCAGCTAGATTTCAGATAGTTCTCAATGATGATTGTTCTGTAGTTTACTTGTAATTTTGATGTAGTCATTGGAGGATGCAAGTACCCTGTTTCTCTATGTTGCCGTCTTGACCAGAAACCTTTATTCACTTATTTTAATTCATAAATAACTCTGTAACACATTTTGTCATCCCATGTTATATTAGCAGTATTAACTCATTTAATTCTCAGGAAAATACCATAAAGTAGCTAGATAGTCTCATCTCAATTTCATAGAAGAGAAATCTGAGAAATAAACTTTTAAGTCACTCATCCAAGTAATCACTCTTAGGAAATAGGAATACTGGATTTGAACCCAGGTAGTCTGCATCTGGAAACTGTTCTCTTTACCACTGCTTTTTCGTCACAGTCAAAGGACATACCGTGACAACAGCAGGTAAATAAATTGGGCAGAACTTAGGTTTCCTGTATTGTTCTGAGTAGCAATGCTTTGTTCACTGTGCTGTGCAAAAGTACAATGAATGTGGTACCTTAATATATCATTGCCAATTAACCTGTGTTGTGATGTGTTGCTTCAGATGATTAGTTTCTGATTGCCACTGAATAAACATGTGTTGTAGCATCGCAGAAGAAATAATAAAGGGACTTCAATATGTTAAAATATCAAATAGTATTATCTGCTTCCAGTTTTATGGTTATCACTTAGTTTACGTAACCTGGAAATCCCTTGCATAAGAATCTAATTTCATGAGTGGCTGGCAGGCAGGTAGACACTACTAAGAATGAAATGCTTCTCTATAACCAGAAATAAGCAAAACATAAAAAAAGAACTCTCATGTTTGAACTCAATTAGACATTCAAATATTGCATGGAACTGAACACTTCTCAGCATACAAAGGTCTAACTTAAAGCAATTTTAGAGACTTACTAAAATAGTCTTAAAGCCTGGAGCCTACTTATAGTCTTTTGGGTTCACAGGAAAAGAATTGAAAGCCCTGATAGTCTGCCTAAGTTACTTTGCCAGAATCTTATAGCTGATGAATGAATTGGGACAGAGCCTAATTTTTTTAGTTTCTGTGTCAGTATTTTTCCTACAACATTTGCTTAAATTTTCAGCTAAAATCATCATTACTGGCCTTCTTTGTGTATGATAAACAGATCTGAGAGAAGTAATGTCGTGAATTGCCACTTTTATCATTTCTACCCATGGTCACCTTTGTTTAGTCTACATTTTGCAATTGATTTTTTAAATTAAAGACTTTGTTTTGAAAACTTCGTATATTTAAAAGCAGTTGAAAAATAGAGGCATACATGTATCTTTTCCTCAGTTTATTTCACTCAGTACAAGATACACACGTGTATGTTCTACTCAGTTTTCTCCAATTAATATTTTGTGAAACTATAGTGAAATAATCACATTTGGGCAATGACATCGATACTGGCAGGATGCAGAAATTTACATCACAAGGATCCCTCATGTTGCCCTTTTATCACTACATCCACCACCCTCCCTCACCTGGGCCCCTGACTGGAAACCTTGGCTATGACAAATCTGTGCTCCATTTCTGTAATTTTTTCATTTAAAAAAAATGTTACATTAATGGAATGACATAGATTTAACAGGGGTGTCCAACCTTTGGTGTCTTTGGGACACACTGGAAGAAGAGTTGTCCTGGGCCATACATTAAACACATTGTGACATGTAATCACAAAATAATCTCATAATGTTTTCAGTAAATTTACGATTTTGTGTTAGGCCACATTAGGAGACATCCTGGGCTGCATGCGGCCCCCGGGCCATAGGTCGGACACCCCGATATAGAGTATAACCCTGTAGGGCTGACTTTTTTCATTCAGCAGACTTACCTAATTCCATGATTATCCAAACTGTGTGTTAATATTTCATTCATTTTCATTTCGGAGTAGTATTCCATGGTATGGATATAGGGCAGTTTGTTTAATTAGTTAGCCACTGAAGGACAGGTAGGTATTTTCCTTTGAAGGCTATTATGAACAAAGCTTGTGTGAAGTTTGATGTGTAGATTTTTGTATGTTCTTAAGTTATCATTCCCTGTCTTAAATGGCAGAGTTCAATTGCTGGGTTGTATGGTAATTGTATTTTTAGTTTATAAAGGGTTTTCTAGTGGCTACATTAGTTTACATTTCTGTTGGCAGTGTCTTCCAATTTCTCCATATCCTTGCCAAGATTTGATGTTGTTTATATAATATATATAAGTTTGGTGGGGCAAAAATAGATTTAAAGTTATAAATGCCTGCAACCTAAAGTTTATTATTGTATTATTTACTAATTATTATATTATTTTGCATATGAACCATACACCCACTTTTGTTCCACCCTATTTTTCTATATATATAATTTATGTATATAAATTTCAGCTACTCTGTTAGGTCTATAGTGATATCTCACTGTGGATTTAATTTGCAAGGTTCTAAAGGCTAATGATGTTAGATGTTTCTTCATGTTTATTTGGCATTTTTATATTCTCTCGTGTTTATGTATTTTGCCTATTTTTCTAAATGTATTTTTTAGCTACTGAATATCAAGAGTTAATTATATATTCTAAACACTAGTCCTTTGTCAGGTGTGTGATGAGTGACTATTCTCTCCCAGTTCATATCTTGTCTCTTCATCTTTTCCAATAGAGCCTAAGTTTTTAATTTTGATGAGATCAAGTTTATCAATGTATCCATTTATGGATTATGCTTTTAGTCTAGTCTAAGGACTCCTTAGTGATCACTACATTCTGAAGATGTTCTTCTATATTTTGGCTAAAAGATTTATAGTTTTTAGTTTTATGTTTAAGTCCACAATCCATTTCGAGTTAACTTCTGTATAGGTATTAGGTGTAGGTTTATTTCCATTCGTGACTGTGGATGTCCAATTGCTCTAGAACCATTTGTAGGAAAGGATATCTTTTCTCCATTTAATTGCTTTTCTATATTTATCAGTGATTTGTTGGGTGTATTTCTATGGTTCTCTTTCTGGGATTTCTATGTTATTTCATTGGTCAATATGTGTATCCCTCCACCAATACCACAGGTCTTCATACTGGTAGAGTAATTCTCACATTTTTCATTCTCAAAAATATTTTAGCTTTTCTAGCTAGCCTGTCTCTTTCCATATTACACTTTAGAATAAGCTTTGTGTGTGCAAAGACCAGGCTGCTGGGGGTTTCATAGGAATTAATTAAACCTTAAGTCAATTTGGAAAGAACTGTTATATTTAATATGTTGAGTTGTCCAATCCATGAAAATGTTGTCTCTCCATTTATTAATAAATTTTAATCTATATTTACTCTTAATGTATATGTATTTATCACTTCCAGAATGATGAAGTACAATGGGTGTGTTTAAATTCTTATAATTCTGATTTTCTTTAAAAAAAAAATCTGCTTCCATATGTGTTCCCTAATTTTTAGTTCAAATTTTGATTCTTTTACTTTTAAATTAACACACAATAAAAATATATTTAAATTAATTTCTATTTTGAAGGAAGAGGAAAATTAGCTTAGAATGAATTAAGAGGATATTTAGGAGACTTCTCTTAGAAAACAGAATCATTTATGGAGTCAGTGCATAGCAATTCTGTGTCAGGTTTAATTCTGTATAACTTGTATTATAGTTTATTATAGTTGTAATTTAATTTAAGTTGATGGTTATCTATATTTTTCTATTATTTTAAACTAATTGAAAAATAAACTTATTTCTCCTTCTTGGGGAGTATTTTTCAAGACTTATGATTTTACCACAGCAATTTTGGAAATTAAAATCCTAAGTAATTTAAAATGCATGATGCTGATTTTGTGGTATTGTAGTAAAACATCTAAAGCTATATTTATTTATTTATTTTTTATTTTTGAAACGAGTTTCTCAACAAATATGTCAGACATTTTTGAAGCTATATGAGGATTATATATTTATTTTTAAAGAGTCATTTAGAAGAAAACCAAACATCACATCTCAAAGAGCACCTAAGTTTTCATATGAACACTAGGAGTACATAACCAAGTATTGATATATGAAAAGAATATGTAATTATGCTGCAAAAGATTTTCTGGAATGTATCCAGTTTTACAAGGAGGATGACTATTGAAAACCTATGAAATTTCTCTCAGTTTTTGGTGTTGTATGCTCACACCTATAGGATAATTTTAACTCATACTTTAATTAACACAATCATAATAACAATTCCAAATCTCTGTTACACGTTTATTCTATAAAAGCTCATGGTAATTTTATCAATTCAGACATTTTTTCAGGCACTATTAAAATATAGCAATCTCTGAGATGAGATTATATAATAACATGATAGATAACCAAGAAAAATATATACAGTTTGGAAATATCACTGAAGAAAGAATATCATGTTCAATTAAAACCATGACCAGGATTAGGTATCCAATGATATAATTTTGAAATTTAGCATTTTACCAGGATATAAATTTAGTAAAAACTTTCATAAAAATATAGTTTCTAATTAAAACCTTAAAATGAATCTGTTCACCTTTTCTGTTTTGGAGTAAAAAAGATGGGTGGAATAAATGAAAAATTGACCAGAAAAGAAAATCACCCTAGAGGTCAGTTGTAATAGCGCTTCGAGAACCTAAAAATAATTATACTACACATGTCCATCAGTGATCGTTCACTCTTCGCAGCCACACGCACCTGCTCGTCCCCATCCGAACCAGGGCTGTGCACCTTAGTCAGCTGCAGCCAGTCCATACCTGGCCAGGCATGCTGACATAATCAGGCCTGCTCCTGAAATTAGGATAGCTGCGGGAAGTGGACCTGAAAGTTCATGGAGTAGACTTTGAATTAGAAAGGTCAGAGCATCCATAGACCAAACATAGTTATGAGGAAACAGAGGGTATAAATAATCAGAGAAAATGTAAGGTAGAAAGACAGAATCTTTGGGTCCAAGAGAGGAAGAAGAGGCTCCACTAGAAGGAGGGAGATAGTGTTGTCTATGAGTGCTGTCTTAGTTCCTAAAAGGCTTAGTGTTCTGCGGCGAAAAGGCTTATTGTAACCTCTCTTTATATCAATGACTCATCACTGCTGAAATGAAAGCATCCTAATTAATACAAGGGGTCAATACAGTAAGCACCCTAATAATTTTTGTTTTTTCGCCCAGGAACATTACCTCATCTGTTCAGCAGGTTTATACATATACATAAAGACTGTATTTTTCCAATGCCCCATATTATAGATCCAAGATAAAGTGAAATAAGTTAAGATCTATACTCAAATTTAGGAGTCTGTAGGAAATGTATTCTCAGCAACACTGGACTTCTGGGCGTGCATTCCAATTCTGGTTGGTGCAGATCACACATGCCCACCTTACAATTTTCACACTTCCAGAATCTGGCTTAATGAATGGCATGAATTTGTAGCAAATTGTACTACTGTTGGTCTGCTTATTTAGAGCAACCTGCAAAGACATTTTATAATAAAGTCAGTGAACGTTAATGATTATTTAAGTAGTTACTGACGGAACCCTGACTAATGTATACTCAGCTAAAGCCTCATGAGCAACAATGAGAAGGTTCCTGAACATTTCATTAAATTTGTAGATACCATTTGTGCCCACTATTGAGCATTTGTTAAATCAAAGGGTCTTAACATCTTCAGTTTCCCCTTCTTTAAAAGTAGAAATAGTTCACTTAATCTACCTTTATTTTTTGTGTGTGTTTTTAAAATAACAGATAATTTAAAGTTGTAAATGAGAATGTATGTAAAAAGACCTTATCCACCCTCAAGTTCAAATGTAGGCTCTGTTTTCATGTGCTACTTTCTGATTGTGAGCTCTGTTTAATTCTCTTGAGCAGTTGTCCTTAACCCATTGCCACGTACCATTTCTAGATATGTTGCTCATTTCTGATCAGTGTACAGATTTTACTTTTTCTTTAACTACATATATATACATATGTAATGTAATGTAATGTAATGTAATATAATATAATATAATATAATATAATATAATATAATATAATATAATCAAGTTCCCTTAGCTTTCATGTGGTAAGAAGTCCAGTGGACTGCATGGAAAGATGAACAGAATGATGGCATTCAAGAGTCAACAGGGATTGAGCTCACTCAGTCCTCATAACATTTCCTTCAGTGTAAACAAATATTTCCACTCAAATGGTGACAGTGCTGAAGACAAACATAGGTAGAGGTTGAATGTATGAACACCATAAAGACATGGTGAGATAAGTACACTGTAATAGTAATCATGTTATAATTGCTGCTGATTTTTTTCATAGTGCTTTAGTGTCTAAAGCTTCAATTGAACCATTAAAACATACAGAGTTCAAAAATGTGCAGCAACTGTAAATGGTGTAAGATCTCTGACGGGTATTTCATTTAATAAATGGTGTATTTATTACTTCATTCAACAAGATTAATGAGAACCCACAAAGACATGAGCATCTGAAAACCATGTTGATTTTTTAAATGTTATCCCACCTATGAAATCTTATTAACACTGAATTTATAGCTGTAGTTTTTATATATTTCTCCAGAATTACACTCTTAAATAATAGCAAGGCCAGAAACTAAACACAAATTTATCAATAACAAATAACTTTTTTTTTTTTTTTTTTTGCATAGGGCTTATAGCTTATTTATTTTCTTTGTAACATGTGTAGGAATTAATTAAATGGGTTTTGGTAAATGACCTAACTGGAGATAAATAGAACTGCCTAACTTTGTAACTGTATGGCTTTAGACATATTAGTTATCTTTTGTAGGATTCATATTTTTATCAATAAAATAGAATACTGTTCCCAACTTGTCAAATTATTTTCAAGACCATATAAAAAATTAAGTGCTTGACATAGTACCTTCTGGCACATACTATACATTAAAGGAAAGGTAGCTACTAATGTAAAGAGGAGGAGTAACCTCAGGGTCTTTAAAATGGCTCAGGTGAGGTTTGTTTGCTGTTACAGCCACCCTTGAAAAATCAATTAGGGAAAAACAGAAGTAAGGCGAAAGGGAAAATTGGTGTGAGAAAAGCCCCTGACTTCCCATGTTGATTGTAATACATTCATATGAACTGCAAAATGGATACTGCATTTTTCTATTTAATATAAAATCATAAAAATAAAGTAAAATATAAGAGGAAATAAATAAGAAAAATGACGAATTGCAATAAAAAGGGTTGGTAAAGCTTAAGATATAGTACTAAAATTTCAGCTTTCAGTAATGTACTGTAGGTAAATTAGTCTACACCTCCCAGTAAGGAAAACTAGTAATATTGAACAAAATAGAAAATAAAAGTTTAAAGGCCATAAAGAGATTACAGTGTAGTGAAGAATTAAATGCCAAGATCCAAGAGAAGTAAAAAATTCAGAGAAATGATCCAAGAATTGGGAGCCATGTTTCCCATGAGGAAATTGCTATATTTAGAAGATAATTCTCAGATGATAGATCAGCAATTTTCAACCCTTTTCATCTGATGACACACATAAACTAATTACTGAAGTACTGCGACATACCACAAAATATATTTTTTGCTGATCTGAAAAAAAAAAGATGTAATTTTGATTCATTTACACCAGACAGCTATTGTTCTGTTGGCTGTTGTCATTTTTTTATTTGACAATCTAATTGAGAAAGGATCAGTGCCCCTTAATAAATAGTCAGGTATTGCATGTTTTTAAGATCCTTGGCAGCACACCGCTGTGTTACGGCACACAGGTTGAAAATCATTCTGATAGCTAATTGAACAGAAATCTGATGACCACTAAAGGTTGCAGGGACAAAAGTTTTAGTTGGGGGCCTGTCCAAAATGAAGGCATAGGAAACTTCCACAATGGGTTGGCGGGCCTAGATACAAGACCAGACCAGAACTTAAAAAGCACTTACAGCAACTGCAGCACTGCTCTGAAGCATGTGAGTGGCTCGGGAAATACAGGGTCTGGCAGGAGTAATGCCTGCTGGAGTGTGGTTGGTAGGGAAATAATATGGGCATAATAATTTATAGTTTTAATTTGAACATTTCACCTAAAATGTCATATGGTGTGCTTGAGTGCAATATTGTTATGTTACAGAATTACATGCTTATTATGATTTCATAATAAAAATGGGTGTTATTTGTACCAGGCCCCTGTATATAAATCTTTGAAGATGGATTAATTTATTTCTGGATAAAGGTTTTTAGAATAATCATACAAAAATCCTTTCTGGAGTAAGAGAATATTGACCTAAGTCTCAAATTATTTCTACAACATTTTGCAATTAGAGTGCCTGGATACAAGCAAACAAAACCAGGCACGCAAGGAGACAATATTCATTAGAACCAATAGAAATTCTAGAGAACCAGAATGGTTTATATTATGGATATCAGAATTATGAGATATATAATAGATGTTAAAATAACCATGATTACTACATTATAGAGATAAAGGACAACATTGAAGTTTTCAGCAGAATCCTGAAAACTACCAAAAACTGACACAACAGATTAGAAAAGGAACAAAATTGACAATTTTAAAACTGAAAAATACCATATTGTCAAGTTTAATAGCAGGTTAGACCAAGCTAAATATAAATTTTGTAACCTTGAAGACAATTTGGAAGAAAACATAATAAGGTATGGAAAGACAAAGGAAAGAAAAAAAAGGAAATGAGTAAAACAGAAAGGATGCAGTGAGAACATGTAGCATATGTATTATTTAAAGGCTTGGAAGAAGATGTGAGAGGTGATAGGGCAGAAATAATATTTTAAGAAATTATGGCTGTCAAAGTTTTAAAACTGAAAGGTGATAACTGTCATTAGTTATGAAGGAAATGCCTGCTGAAACCTTACTGTGATACTACCACATCTATTCTAGAATGACTAACATTTTAAAAGAGTGACAATGCAAGGTGTGAACATGGTTGAGGAAATACAAAGGCTTTTGCACAATGAAAGTTGTGTAAATGTTATAGTCACTTTGTAATGTTGTTTGGCATTATCACTTTGTAATGTTGTTTGACATTATCAACAAATACAATTTTACTCAAAAGAATATTACCAATAGGGTGCATGTACTCCAAAAGACACATATCAAGAATGTCCATTGGAACATTATTTATTATTACCCAAACTAGAGAGAAAAGGCCCATCAACAACAGAATGGGTAAGTTGTGGAGTATTCATATAATAGAACACTATATCATAATGAAGATGAATAAATTAGAGCCACATATAATAAACAGGTAAATCTCAACAAACAGAATGCTAAGTAATGGAAGATGGCAAATGCCAGATGAGTGGAAAAGGTGAAAGGGATTAAGAAGCACAAATTGCCAATTATAGAATAAGTCACAGGGATATAATGTACGGCATAGGGAATATAGTCAATGATATTGTAATAACTATGTGTGATGTTAGATCAATACTATACTTCTCAAGGTGATCACTTATAAGGCATATAAATGGCTAATCACTACATTTTATACATAAAACTAATATCATGTGTCAACTATAATATTTTAAAAGGCATTTGTAGATGAAAAAAATGATCAGAAAAAGAAGATGGCAAAAATTATATTCTGAGTAATTATTTTATACAAAGTTTAAAAATAGGTAGAACTAAATTATGACATTAGAAATTTAAATAATGATCACTGTTGGTGAGAAGAAAGGATTATGACTGGAAGGGTTGGGTACAAAGGCATGTTGGAGGGCACTGGATCTATTACTAGATCTGGATGTTGGATCCATGGGAACATCACTTTGTATTTATTTATTAAGCTATACTGTTAGAACTTGTAAAGTTTATAGGTGGGTTACATTTTAATTTAAATGTTTAAAATATAGGCCAGTATATCGGTTACTTTAGGAATTAGCCAGCAAACATATGAGGGATTGGTTAACCTCATAAGTAATTAGTAAATACATATTAAAATCTAAATGAGCTATTATTAAATACCACCACAGTGCCTAAAATTAAAAATTAAAGGACAGTATCCTCTGGAACTCTTATATATTGCCAGTAGGAGTATGACTGTTATAAGCACTTGGAAAATTTTAAGGCATTATCTACCAAAGTTGAATATATGCATAACCAAGCCATTACCTCTCAGGTATATATCCAAAAGAAATTCTTACATACATGCACAAGGAAATATGTACCATAATATAACAGCATTATTTATAATATTCAAGCGCTGGAAATAAACAAGTCATAACAGTAGAACAGATAAATACTTTATGGAGTGTTCATAAAAGGGTACACTGTATACTAACAAATCATAGCTCTGTGTCACAAAATGGATGAATCTTTCCTACAGGGAAATAATACTTTTATTAATATTTTCAAGAGCTAATATTTATGTGGTGCTTTATGCCATATGCTCTTCTATGTATTGTGTATTTATTAAATTATTTTTCATAATTTGTCAAGTGCTTTTAAAATTCCTATTTTACATATAAGAAACTGAGGCAAAGAGTGTGTAACTTGCCCTAGATCGTAGAGTTTTTAAAATATAACCAAGAAAAATGTGTAAAATGAACAGATCCTACATCTATTACCAATACATAACCTATAAATCAGTAAATGGTGTAGTTTAATTTTTGGCTAAAGTGGGCTGAAATGCATCCCAACTGGATAATATTTTAACTTCCAGATAACATGAACACATATGTAAAAAAAAAAAATGCTACTAAGAATGTGAAGTGTGGCATCTTTGACCAATGTGTACTTTTGTTTGACAGCCCCCAATAGCCTTGAAAAATTATTGATCATGTTCTTTGTTCCAGAAACTGGAATTTATTTTGTGATTATCTGTCTTGTCCAAAACTGAACTATAATTAAGTCCTATCAAATCCATGACAAAGCTCATTGTCTTTCTCCCTACTCTTGCATAATATATCCCTTATTATATTCTCCTGTGTTGCTTACAGATTGTATAATCACATGCAGTATATCATTTTGGCTAGTATTACAGCATTTTACTTTTCTCATTTCCCATCTCCGTTTTAAGAATGCCATCCAAAGTCTCCATTTTAAAACCTAATGCCTCTCTGGTAGTCTGGTGCTACATTGCCATATTGTTTCATTAGTATTTTCTTCTTGGATCCTCAGAGTCTTAAAACTCAGCTAGTTTTATACTTCTAAAGTATTTTAAACCTTTCATGAAATAAATGTACCTCAACTGTCATAGGAGTCTTTGACTAAAAAAAAAATCTGAAGTACCTATTGAACTCTTATAGTAAGTTTTATTCACTGTTTTTAAGGTTACATATTTTACTATAAGCCTAATAAAAATGTTAAACATTTGAATATCTTGAATTGGTTAATATCTGCTCTTCATTTCTTAGTGTCTGTGTTTATAAATTAACATGGTTTTCATTTGGACACAGTCTTCTGATTTATATAGTCTGGTGTAATGGTGTGAAGAATACATAACAAATATTACTTAGCCTTCTAAAAGAGGTAAAATAACTTCCACCATTCTGTGCGGCTGCAATTCCACAGCCCTTTCCAATTCGCCTTCTCAAACTGTCACCCCCAAAGCTTCCATGCTTTCTTTGCCTCACCTCTACACAGGTTCCTCAGTCATTTCTACACTTTTTCTCTCCTTTTTATACACCCCCACCTATATGACAACTTACCTGCCTTTATATCTTCATGTTATTGGTAGAAAAAATGGAACTAATATGGTATTTATGGTGATTTGATAATAGCTTGGTGCAATTTATCAGACCTTGTATGTTTCTGTCTTCTCCCTATCCAGCCATAAGATTTATTAATATTCTCTTTTACGCTTTTGCCTAGCTATGTGCCTGCCCTGTTGTCTTCTTGCAATGTAGCTGGCTTGCTTTAGACTCCAGGCTTTTGTGCTGACTCCTTTACTTTCAACACTTTTCCCTCCCCTCTCGCAATTCCATCTCTGGCTGACAAAATATCGGCTAGGTGCTACTGTAGCCAATAAAATAAATTCAATCAAGTCTGGGTTAAAAAAAAATTAATTTTTCTTAAAGGTTAGTGTATCCTGTAGAATTTTCAAGCCAGGAAGAATATCATAAAAGTAAATGAAAAGATACTGATATGCCAAGACCCGAGTCACTTGCACTCCACCTTAAGTAAGATAAATGACCACAGTCTGTGTGACCTTCGCCTCCTGGACCACCTTTTTTTTTTTTCTCACTGTAAGATCAGAGGTCTTGATTATGGGGTTTCAGCAGTACTTTGGAGTTCTAACATGTGATAATTTAGTAAATTTTTAAAATATTATATCAACCCTGGATGGTGTGGCTCAGTGGATTGAGTGCTGACCTGAGAACCAAAGGATCACCATTCAATTCCCAGTCAGGGCATGTGCTTGAGTTGCTGGCCAGGTCCCGAGTAGGGGACACAGAAGAGGCAACCACACACTGATGTTTCTCTCCCTCTCTCCTTCTCCTCCCGTCTTTTTAAAAATAAATAAATAAAATCCTAAAGAAAACACTATATCAAGCTACACCTTTTGTATACTTTTTCATGTTTTATATATATTTCATACAGCTTTCATGGTTCTATTATTTCATAACCTAAAGTGACTTTAACAAGAGAATAAGCTTAAATATTTGGTTTCTGAACTTAAAAAAAAAAAAATGAGGCTTCCAGTCAAGATGGAGGTGTAGGTTGAAATGCTATGCTTCCTTGCACTACCAAAAGAAGGATAACAACCAATCTAAAAACAAAAAACAACCAGAACTGCCAGAAAACCAAACTGTATGGAAGTCCGACAACCAAGGAGTTAAAGAAGAAACATTCATCCAGACTGGTAGGAGGGGCAGAGACAAGCAGCCAGGGTGGAGAAGACATATGGCAAGGCAGCAACTGGCAGACCAGATGGGAGAGGTGGCAGCTTGTGGATTGGGCAGCAAGGTGGTGGCTGGCAGTCAGTGCAGTCCCATTTTCACATGCAGATAAACCGGGTGGAACAACTGGGGAGCGAGACAGACCACACAACCTAGGGTTCCAGTGCTGGGAAAATAAAGCGTCAAAACCTCTGACTGTAAAAACCTGGGGGCATTGTGACTGTGGAAGAAACTCCTAGTCTCACAGGAGAGTCCATTGGAGGGGCCCACAGGATCCTAGAATGTACACAAGCCCACCAAACTGGGAATCAGTACCAGGGAAGCACCAGAAAGGGTGCAATTCTCTTGTGGAAAGTGGGGTAAGTGACAGGAAGCAGGTGAGTGTTGAGCAAGCAGCATTGTTCCCTCTCTGATGCTTCCCACATATACAGCACCACAATGCAGGGAACTGGGTTGCCCTGCCCTATTGAATACCTAAGGATCTGTCCCTTAAAACATAACAGGTGCCCTGAGACAAAGAAGTATGGCCTAACTGAAAGAACAGATCCAAACTCCAGAAAAAGAACTAAGTGTCAAGGAGATAGCCAACCTATCAGATGCAGAGTTCAAAACACTGGTAATCCAGATGCTCTCAGATATGATTATGGCCAAAAAATAAAGGGAGAAGTGAAATCTATACAAAATGATGTATAGAAAAATATACTGGGAACCAGCAGTGAAGGGAAGGAAACCAGGACTCAAATCAATGATTTGGAATGAAAGGAACAAGTAAGCATTCAACCAGAACAGAATTAAAAAAACATGAATTCCAATAACTGAAGAAAGGCTTAGGAACCTCTGGGACAACCTTAAACATTCCAACATCTGCATCATAGTGGTGCCAGAAGGAGAAGACAAAGAGCAAGGCATTGAAAACTTATTTGAAAAAAAAAATGAAGGAAAACTTCCCCAATATGGTGAAGGAAATAGACATTCAAGTCCAGGAAGCTCAATAGTCTCAAAGAGATTAGACCCAAAGAGGAACACACCAAGACACATCATAATTAAATTACCCAAAATTAAGTATAAGGAGAAAATCATAAAAGCATCAAGAGAAAAGGAGAGAGTTGCCTACAAAGGAGTTCCTATAAGATGATCAACTGATTTTTCAAAAGAAACCTTACAGGCCAGAAGGGGCTGGAAAGAAGTATTCAAAGTCATGAAAAGCAAGGACCTGCATCCAAGATTACTCCCTCCAGCAAAGCTATCATTTAGAATGTAAGAGCATATAAAGTGCATCCCAGATAAGGTAAAGTTAAAGGAGTTCATCATTGCAAGCCCTTATTAAATGAAATGTTAAAGGGACTTACCTAAGAAAAAGATCAAAACTGTGAACAGTAAAATGACAACAAACTCACAACTATCAACAACTGAGCCTAAAAAACCAAAAACAAAACAAACTAAGCAAACTGCTAGAACAGGAATGGGATCACAGAAATGGAGATCACATAGAGGGATATCAGTGGAGAAGGGGAGAGGGTAGAATGGAGAGAAAATTTACAAGGAATGGGAAATATAATTGGTAGGTACAAAATAGATGGGAGGTGGTTAAGAATAGCATAGGAAATGGAGAAGCCAAAGAATTTATATGTATGACCCATGGACATGAACTAAAGTGGGGAGTGCTGAAGGGAAGGGGTACGGAGTGAAGGAGGATAAAAGGGAGAAAAAATGGGACAACAGCAATAGCTTAATCAATAAAATATACTTAAAAAAATAAAAGCACTGAAGTGGTTATCATGAGAAAGAAAAAAAGAGGCCATGCTTAAAGAAGGAGAAGGAGAAGAAGAAACAGTGGATCATAGTAAAAAGAATAGAATGACAAAAAATTTGTACCTATCAATAGTTAGTTTAAATATAAATGGCTTAAATTCCCCAATCAGAAGACAAATGATGCTGAATTGAGTATGAAAACAAGACCCATATTAGTGCTGTTTACAAGAGACCCACCTCAGAGCAAAAGATACAAAGAGAATAAAAGGAATGGAAAGAGATATTTCATGTAAATGGAAATTAAAAAAAAAAGATGGTGTTGCAATGCTTATATCTGACAAAATAGACATTAAATCAAGCACTATAGTTAGATACAAAGAATTATGTAGTGTTAATACATAATTATAAAGGAGCAATCCAACAAGAGAATATAACCCTTGTAAACATTTATGCACCTAATATAGGAGCACCAAAATATGTAGAGCCAGTCTTAATGGTCATGAAGGGAGAGGTTTGCAGTAATACAAACATAGTAGGGAATTTTAACACCGCATTAACATCAATGGATATGTCTTCCAGGCAAAACATCAACAAAAGAACAGAGTCTTAAATGACACACTAGATTAAATGGAATTAATTGAGATCTTCAGAGAATTTTACCCCAAAGCCATAGATTATACATTCTTTTCAAGTGCACATGAAACATTTTCTAGGATAGACCACATGTGAGGGCACAAAAAAGACTCAATAAATTTAAGAAGATTGAAATCATATCAAGCATTTTCCCTGACCACAGTTGTATGAAATTAAAAATCAATTATAAGAAAAAAGTGAAAACCACAAAAACATGGAGGCTAATTAACCTGTTACTAAATGAATGGGTTAAAAATGAGATCAAGGAAGAAATCAAAAGGTACTTTTGGGTTGTACAAAACAACCCAAAATTTATGGGGCACAGGAAAAGCAGTCCCAAGAGGAAAATTCATAACCTTACTGACCTATCTCAAGAAAACATGAAAAAAATCTCAAATAACAATAAATGTTACACTTAAAGGAACTTGAAAAAGAAAAACAAACAAAGTACAAAGTAGGATGAAGAAAATAATAAACATCTGACCAGAAATAAATAAAATAGAGTCTAACATAATTTTACAGAAGATCAATGAACCCAGAAGTTGTTCCTTTGAAAAAATACATAAGATTGACAAACCTTTATCCAGACTTATCAGGAAAAAGAGAGAACACAAATGAATAAAATCAGAAATGAAAGAGAAGTAACAACTAACACCAAAGAAATACAAAAGATTGTAAGAAAATACCGTGAACAACTATTACCAACAAATTGTGCAATCTGTACAAAATAGATAATTTCTAGAATCATACACTCTTCTAAAACGGAGTCAGGAAGAATCAGAGAATCTGAATACATAGATTACAACCAGTGAAATTGATGAAATAATTAAAAAACTCCCAATAAGCAAAAGTCCCAGTAATAAATTATATTAAGATGTCATGCACATAGACATATGGATGCACAGACAGGGGTGGGATAAAGTAGGTTTACAGTTCATATGAAAAATAATATAATAACATAATAATATAGGAATAAATTTTTTGTTTTGTACACTCACAACTGTAAACTTACTTTTGGCTACCCCTGTACTTAGTAAAGTTTCATAAAGAAAACAATTACCTTTAGTACTAATATTTTTATTCTATTCCACTTCTTTTTAAAAAGTGGTTGTCTGAATTTAAAAAATATCGGCTGTTTTTATTTGCTTCATTTTACAGATGAGGGAACTTTGTCCCAGAAGCACTGAATAAACTTATTTATACCAGAAAACTCAGGCTAAAAATTATCATGCTACATTTGGCAGGTCAACTTAAAAAATAAGCATCTAGAAATGTATATTGGTAGCTGTAAATGAAACTTTGAATATACCTATTGTATTATGCTTCTTCCTGTATGAAGCATATTTATAGACCAAATGTATTTTTTTGGAAACAGTTGAAAGTATAAGGTTTTGAATATATCCCTAGCCAAGTTACATCTCGCTGTTTGCCAAATAGAAGACTAAACAAGGAACACTAACATCAACTGCTAATTTGTGTTAGAACCCTTCAGACAAGAAACTATTCCAGGAACAAAACTAATAGCACCCCTGAGTTTTTTTGCCAAATGAGATCCTAATTTCCATCTAAAATTTGGGTCACTTTAAATGCAATACTTTACCATATAATTGAAAAAAAGGCCAATGTTTAAAAGATGCCCCACTTTTAAGTTTATCTCAGAGGCACTGAACAAAGAAAAAACACTATCAGTGGTTTATCCCTTAGCATTTCACACTCACTGGAAGAGCTATTTTGGACTAATCTATACAACATTAAAATTATATATAATTGTGTGTGTGTGTGTGTGTATAATATATATATAATAAATTAAGGCATTCCCAAAGCATTCAGGAAAGATTGGGTGTGACATTTTAAAATTACATTTAGATTGTATCATGGCATAGATTTTAAAAATAAAGCAACACACTATTGCTCTCTATGCAATCATAGCTATTGGGATGAAGTATATAATGAACAAAACACCTACTATCTGCTGAATTTTCTTCATTGTTGCTTACACCCATTGTGTAGATTTTATAGTTTTCACATTCTTAATTTTACCAGACAATGAGAATGGAAGATTTTAATATGACAACTCACATTCATAGTCCTGCCTTAATTAATTTATAAATAGTTTTTTACTTGAAATGTGAAATTGTGGCCTTTGTCCAGTTATGACACAAGAAATAAGAAATAAGTTAGGTCATGCACAGGAAACAAGGACTCATGACTGCTAACTGGATGACAGCAAAAGTGAGAGATCATCAGTTTTAAGATGCATCCTGATATGATAACATTCTATATGCTAACATATAGGTATGTTAAAGCATTTCTTAAAAATTCATAGCAATAATTGATGACAATGAAGTGCATTGATGATTGATACGTTTAGTGGTTAAAAGTTTAAGGAGAAACTGGAAATGTGGCTATTCTCAAATGTATTTCTAGAAGATATGTATTGATTACAGAGGAAAACCCTTCCTGGTGAGAAAACAGCAAATGTAGCACCTTAACTGAGTGAATGATGTTAATGTCACCATTAGTAAGATATATTGACATCATGAAGACTTTGATATCATAGACTGAGAAGAAACTCTTCTAATCATGGAACGCATCAAACAAGTCCAAATTGAGGGGTATTCTATAAAATAACTGGTTGATACTCTTTGAAAGTGTCAAGATTATGAAAAGTAAAGTAAGACTGAGAAACTGTCATAGGAAACTAAGAAGAAAACAAAAAATTAAATGTAATATTGGATTCTGGAGAGGATCATAGAACTGAAATAAGTTATTAATAGAGAATGGTAAAATTTAAATTAACTTTAGCAGAGACTGAGTGAGGGGTATATTGGAGCTCTATTATTTTGCAACTTTCTATATATCTACAGTTAGTTTAAAATAAAAATAATAAAAACATATGTTAGGGAATTGATACATTATATAATTTTGGCCCAGTATTTTAATGTAGAGGAATTTTAGATTGTTCAGCTTTTTTTCCTGATACAGTAATAATAATTTTCCTTAAATAATGTCAAGAGTCTTTGCGAATGTACCACGCAGGGGTGTCCACCTTGCAGCCCTCAGGCTGCATGCAGCCCAGTGTGGCTCTGAATATGGCCCAACACAAGATCGTAAACTTACTTAAATCATTATGAGATTTTTTTGTGATTACATGTCACAATGTATTTAATGTGTAGCCCAAGACAACTCTTCTTCCAGTGTGGCCCAGAGATGCCAAAAGCTTGGACACCCCTGAATATGTGACTATGCTTGGAATTCATAAAATAGGGCTCAATTTAGTACATATGTATTTATACTAGCATTCCATAAAACACCCAGCATAGTTTCACTTTTTTCCTGTCAGGTAACAGATTTAAAGCTTGTGCTTCTAACACCATTTAGTACCGTGTTTTAACTTCTGTAAGTGGCTACATGTTATCATAGCAGTGGGTGCAAAATCACTTTCTAAGCCTGTCTGGTGATTATAAATACAGTCCAGAAGTTCTAGGAAGTGCATAGAAGGTATACAAATCACTTTTTCAGGCATAGTTTGTTTTCAGTAGGACTTCAGCATCTATTCAGATATTGCATAATCTAACACCGTCGTATGTATTAAAAAATGGGATAGGCTTGGGGACCCTGAAGCAGAAACTTGCTTGAGGAGAGAGGAGGATCTTGTCCCTGATTCAGTTCACCTCCTGAAGCATGCACAGGTATATTACAATAGCTTTTTACATTTGTGTTTCTAAGTGCTGCATTTCCCTGGTGTTTAATATACTGAAGTAAATTAGTTAAAAAATGTCAGGATGACAGTCTTCCTGTAAAATCTATCACTATTTTCTTCATCCTCAGTACAACAAGTAGCCATTCAAGCATGGCTAGTCAAATAGTAGTGCATTTCCTAAGGGGTATGTATTGAATTTTATAATTGTAGGGCCAGAGATGATGAGGACCTCAGAGTTCTCTTCTTGCCCATTTTAAAGGTTGATTTTAGCAATATTTTTGAGTATCTAATAATAATTAACATAATTATTCTTACTGTTCATCAGCATCCATCAATATGATAGTACAATATTCAATGTAATCCCTAATAGGTAGGTGGCATTATTATCCCAGTATTGTAGATTATGAAACCTGGGTTTATAAACATTAAATATTTCATATCAGATCACTCAAGAAGGTTACAAGCCTTGGAAATCTAATCTCAAATCCCATATTCTTAGCATGATCTTCTCAAGGTCCATTCATGTTGTCACAAATGGTGATATTTCATTTTTTCTTCTTAGTAACATAAGTCAGACAGAAGAAGTCAAGAACCATATGAGCTCCCTCAGAGGTGGACTATAAAACTGGGAGCAACAGTGAATAAACAAACAAAAACTCATAGACACAGGCAACAGTATGGTGGTTATCAGAGGGAAGGGGAGTGGGGGTCTTTTAAAGGGTAAAGGGGATCAAATACATGGACGGTGGGCACACAGTGCTGTATACAAATGATGTATCATAGAATTGTATGCTAGAAGCCTATATAATTTTATTAACCAATATCACCCCAATAAGTTTAATAAAAAATAAAAATAAAATGATAGAAAAAGAAAGCCTGTATTCTTAATTACTGTACCACTCTATAAACAAGAGTTGAGCATTGAAACACAAATAAAAACAATCATCTAGCTTTTAAAGAATTCAGAGATGAAATGTTAAATCCTATTGTTTCCACAGGGCAAATGTCAAGATAGTAATGAAGCCTGAGTGTTTTCAATTAACTGGAACTCTTATTTCTTCCCAGGCCATGATACAAACCTCACACCATGTGTCTAGCTATTGCTGCATAGAAAACTCTCCAAAATTTATCTTCAAATAATAAACATTTATTATTTTCCAAGAATCTGTGGGTTTGCTGAGTATGCAGTTCTTCTGTTAAGAACCAGGCTTTCCTAACCTTGGCCAGCTCACTTACCATTTTAATTTGTGCTGACAGTCATTCTGTGTGACTTCACTTACATGTTTGGCTATTGAATGTTGGGGCTACCTGGCCTTGCTCACCTGATAAACAGGACTCAGAGAAAGAGGGTTAAACCCTGCCCTGTGTGGCTCAGTTGTTTGGGTGTCGTTCTGTCAAAGCAAAAGTTTGCTGACTGATTCCCAGTGAGGGCACTTGCCTGGGTTGTGGGTTCACTACCTGGTCAGGGTATGTACCAGAGGCAGCAGATTGATGTTCCTCTCTCACATGGGTGTTTCTCTGCCTCTCTCCCTCCGTTCCCCTTTCTCTAAAAATAAATACATGTTTGTTTGTTTTTTAAGAAAAAAAATAAGGTAAGACCTGTTGAGGTTCAGAAAAAGCACATTATTATTTCTGTCACCTTTTATGAGACATGGCAAGTCAAAAGGCACACCTAGATTTCAAGGATAAGTACACTCTATTTATTGATAGGAGGGACAGTGAAGTCATATTTCAAAGAAGATATGAAGAGTTGGGGATATATCTGCAATCATTTTCCCTCTGTCTGTCTGTCTGTCTGTCTCTCTCTCTCTCTCACACACACACACACACACACACACACACGCACGCACACATACACTATCATAATGTATCTGTCTTCTGCATGGATCATTCTATGACCACATCACCTGAAATACTCTCTCAACTGCACACACTTTCATTTTATATTTGTCCACATATCCTAGATGTCCCTTAATTTCTGAGAATTCATTGATATTGGTCTACCTTCTTGACACAGATGAAATGATTCAATTTGTAGTTGTAACTTGAATGTGAGTAGCTAGAAGATAGGCTCTGGAAGATTGATTATTTTCTACTACAGACTCAGAGGTTCAAATGTAGCAAGTTTGTGAGTTTGCAGAGAGTGAGAAGGCTTTCTGGATAGCCATATTTAAGATACACCTTACTTCATAGTCAGGGGTCACACTTTTTATAAGACTTTAGTACAGCTTGTTTGCCTAAAAATCTGGAAAGTTTGGTACCATCTGCATTCCACAAGTTTAATCCCTTTTTGGAAGTGGCAAGGGGAAGAGCTCTGCCCCATTCCACCTAAGTTACTAAGTGCACTGTGTTAGTTACTTTACATACTGTATTTCATGTATTCCTTCCAGTATCACCATTCAAGTATTCCTTTCACATTATTGATGAAGTAGAGGTTAGAGCAGTTACATAAATTGTCTTTTCACAGTTGAGTTTTTAAGCAGAGTTTGAACCAAAAGCTATTTAATATAAAAGTCCATTTTCTAAAAATGAAATTGTACTGTGGAAATCTTAGAACAATCAAGCAATTAGAGTAATTTACAATTCCATTTAAGAAAACAATATTTAAAACCATCTGTGTCTTACTGATTCAGAGGCTGTAATTTATGATTGAAAGCAATTATTCATTTGATGATTGAAAGCAATTCTTCATTTAATGAGTAAGATCTGGACCTCATCTTTCCAAGGCAGTTAGTTAGCCTGTTGTTTTACCTATTCTTTTAGTCTCCTTTTATTTGCACTGTGTTGTTTACTACATGTTATAAGGGTGTTATCATAATTATTTTTTAATCCTCTTTCTAGAGTGTGCATTTTCTGTTTTAAACCAAACATTTATGTATATATAACACTGGTTGAAATATGACATTATGTATATATATCTTTATTGAAAAACCTCACTACTTAGATATTAATATTCTTTTGTTCTTGTTTTGTTGTTTTCTGGTTATTTTAAGTTTAAATATATTGCTGCTAAATGGTAGAATATATTCTACCCACATTGTCCAGATACATGGACCAGTAATGGAATATATGATTCTATAGGAAACCAAGGTCTTATGATACAGGCGGTTCATGTAGGAGTAGGTGCCTGTCAGAGCTTAGATTAATTAGATCAATGAGACATAATGGGATGTTTTAAGAAAATATTTTTCTCTGATCAGAAAATCATTACATATTAATTATAGAATAATTGAATATTAACAAAAATAGAGAGAATGAAAATAAATTCCATAGATCTAACACTTAGAAATTATTTCTAATTTCAGGGGAAATTTCCTTTCTTTATTTTTTAAATTGCATGGTTGTCATCACACTCTCTATAAACGTATCTTCCTACAGATAATATAGCATACATTTTAAAAATATAGATTAAAGAATAAGAAAATCAAGGAATTAAAAAAGGTAAGTACATTGTGTTAAAATCATTAGAATGAAAAGTTTCCAAACTAAATGGACCAAAGACTTAAATGTTAGACTCAAAACGATAAAAATCTTAGAAGAAAACATAGGCAGCAAAATCTCAGCCATTGCTCCTAGCAATTTTTTATCAGATATATCTCCCCAAGCAGGGAAATAATAGAAAAAACAGAAACAAGTGGGACTACATCACACTAAAAAATGTTTGCACAGCAAAGAAAATCATCAATAAAATAAAAAGACCAACTACAGAATGGGAGTTTATATGCAGTGATACATCTGATAAGGGTTTAATATTCAAAATTTATTTAAAAACTCACAAAACTCAACACCAGAAAAAACAAACAACCCAATTAAAACATGGGCAAAGGACCAGAATAGCCAATTCTCCAAGGAGGACATACAGATGGTCATAGACATATGAAAAGATGCTCAACGTCACTAATCATCGGAGGAATGCAAATTAAAACCACAATGAGATACAATCTCGCACCTGGCAGATTGGCTATCATCAATAAATCAACAGCAAGTGCTGGCAAGGATGTGGAGAAAGGGGAACCCCTTTGCACTGTTGGTGGGAATACAGATTGCTGCAGCCACTGTGGAAAGCAGTATGGAGATACCTCAAAAAATTAAAAATGGATCTACCTTTTGACCCAACGACCCCAATTCTGGGAATATATCAGAAGGAACCCAAAATACTAATTTGAAAGAACATAAGCACCCTTATGTTCATTGCAGCATTATATACAATCACCAAGATATGGAAACGGCCCAATTGTCCATCCATAGGTGAGTGAATAAAACTACTATGGGACATTTACACAATGGAATACTATTTGGATGTAAAAAAGAAGAAAATTTTACACTATGAGATAGTATGGTTGGGACTGGAGAACATTATGCTAAGGGAAATAAGCCAGTCAGAAAAAGAAAAATACTACATGATTTCACCCATATGTGGAATCTAATGAACAAACTGAACTAATAAGGAAAATGGGAACAGACTCATAGATGGAGAGCAGGTGACAGCTAGTGTTGGGGGGAGGTTATGGGGTGGAGGGATTGAGCAAAAAGGAAAAAGGACTCATGGACATGGACAATAGTGTAGTGACTGCTGGGGAGGGGGGGGTATAAGGGGACTAAAAGGTAATGGAAAATATAACAAAGATAAAAATAAATTGAATCTTATTATAATTAAATAAAATTTAACAAAAATAAATACATTTTTCACCAAATGATCATTTATAGAGAATCAACTTTGTAGTTATTGGTACAAACACGGAAATGTAATCCCTATCTGTAAGAAACTCAGGCTGGTAAAATTTCTGTTTAATGACAGACTAGCAATAAGAGAGGTATCCGTAGTATTCTATGGATAATACAAAGGAGAGAATATTGTCTGTGAAATCAGCTATTATTAAACCATCAATGAGACTTAGAATTTTCTTTGTGATTTAGGTACTCATTTTTTGACATATAAACATGTACATATTTTAAGCATGAGTTATCACTGTAATACATAAAAATAACCTAGTATTTCATTAAAGACCCAGAGTTTTAATATTTTAGTATTTGCAAAGGGAAGCTGTAACATGCACTGACCCGGAAGTAATCCCTCATGGTGTTTGTGAGATTCACATCATTTTTTATTTGCTCAATAATCAAGGATTTTCAGTTTATCCCTTTTTTTTTGCTGTTGTTGTTTCTTTTCTCTCTCTATTGTAGTAGGCTAGGACCACACAAATGTTTGAAACACAGATACAATCTGTGATGGGAACATTTTCTCATCTGTTAGTGTCTCCACTGTGAATGGGGCATCAGGGAACTGTAATTGGTGTTCTTTTAATAAAAGGATTCTCTTCTTGGTGAACAATATAAGTCATCACATGGCTTCAGCAAGGGAGGAGGTCATCTATTTGCCACCAGACAGGTTTAATACAACCTAAGTCAACAACAAAGTGATAGAAATAAGATTTACAATAAAGTTAAACTGGAGTCTTCCAGATTGAAACACACATTTCATCAAAGTGGGTTTACGGCTAAGCATACATCTCAGCAAATTTTCACAACCATAGTAGGAAAATGATCAGGATGTATATCTCAATGGGTTAGGGATTATGGCATAATGTAGGAAACACATTTCAATGTCTCTAACCCCTCCCACTCTCTTTGGCTCTACTTCTGCGATTTTCATCAAGCACAAGCTTGTTAAAGTAGATCATTTTCTAAAGTCGAACTTGTCTCTGTAGGTAATATTCTTATTAAAATGATAATTTGTTAGTATCTATTAATGAAACATATTTAAAGGTTTATAGGAAAGACTGTTGGTCCAACTGTAGTCAAATTTGTAGTAACTTGAATGGGAAGTGATGTCATTAGATCTATATTTAGCCATTTATCTACATGCAGGATTTATTTTGACAAACTTTTATTATTTGCTATGTACTCTATTCTAGAAGTGAAATGAATTAGATACAATCCCTGTTTTTAAAGTTTTATCTACCTTAGGTGCTGTGAGTACAGATAGATATTATGCTATGTCAATAATCCTATAATCGACAGGTAACAACATTCTAATAACATATGTCACAGAAAGATGTGAAGGGGGTGGGCTTCTGGGAGACAGTGATACAACACTGAAAACTAATAAGATCAGATCTGTGCTTTAGCCAGAAAATTCTAACAAAATTTAGAGGGCAGTTTAAAGGGCATTATTGATGCTGGAATTAAAGTGATTGGTTAGAGATTTTTGTTTCACTTACAATAAAGCAAGTGAGGGCTGTATTGTTAGTGGGTGGAAGGAGGGACTATGTCTGTAATAGAAGGAAAAAGATAGACATGCATATAAAGGACCCATGGACAAAGACAAGAGGTGGGAGGGTTGAATTGTGGGAGAGGAGGGGTGGGCATGGCAAGGGAGAGCAATGGGGGAAAAACGTGGACAACTGTAATTAAACAACAATAAAAAAACAAAAACAAAAAAAGAAAAATAATATTCAGAAACCTGAAAAAAAAAAGGTGGGAATATTTTTATTTCTCTGGACACATGAAGGTGTTATCATTTAGCAAGAAAAATAATAGTGCTATAAGGGAAGCATTATGTTTCGTTGTACGTATCGTGTTATGCCAAGAATACAGGAAGCTCTTTTACTAAATAGTTTTGTACCTAAAGGTTTGAATGTTTTTAATCTATGACCTTCGATAATAAAGATTTCAGGTATTTCAAAATTACTTGCATTCAGGTTGAATATTTTGATCATCAAATTTTTGGTTTTATGTGTGCTAGTGAATTTTAAATTAAAAATTATACAAATATTATTATTAGATAAAATGAAAGTGCATGTTGATTTGAATATCCAGAGTAAGCCTTTTCTTCTAACATTGAGATTAACACATAAAAGTATTTTAAATATATTTTCTTACTATATAAGCATTTTGTATCTATTAGACTTGTTTTCAGGCATATTTAAGATGAATTTCAATAAGATCCTTTAAATAAAAGAATGCTAACCAAAAGCAAGTGACTGTAATATTCATTTATATTATGCAATTTCTCAAACGGAAAGATATTTTTAAGCAGATGCCCATTACTGCAAATGCTGAAAAATAAATTTTAAAAATATTAAAAAGTTATATAGTATTTTGTTTCCTCAGATTATTAGATGTTTGTATTATACTTTACCATAAATGCCCTCTTTTCCTTTATTTTCCAAAATAAATTGCATATTCGTTTCCATTCTTTTGGAAAATAAAATATGGATGCTTTTTTGTGAATTATCCAACTTATTTTCATATTTTCAAAAATTAGGTAATTTGATTACCAGAACCTTTTCTTTTGCTTTGGCCATATACATACGTCCAGCTCTGTCTTGGCCATGAGGCCGCTCAGGCTGTTGGATATGAAATTAGTGAACCAACAAGGATTTAATTGAATGCAATATAGCCAACATCATGTTATTACTAAAATACAAGGTATGTATAATAATTTGTCTATATTTTTTGGCTCAAAGAGAATAGTTTGATCTTAATTGGTTCACTAATTGTTTGGGTTCACCTATTCCCAAATACATAGTGTGTACCTACTAATGCTGAGTAATTGTTAGATATTTTGATATCTAACATATCATATTTTAGATATTTTGAATGTAAAGACAA
This sequence comes from Mormoops blainvillei, assembly GCA_004026545.1. Taxonomy (NCBI): domain Eukaryota; kingdom Metazoa; phylum Chordata; class Mammalia; order Chiroptera; family Mormoopidae; genus Mormoops; species Mormoops blainvillei. The sequence goes on from PVJD01000830.1 coordinate 308,359, forward strand.
ATAAAACTATCTTTGGAACTGAGAGTTAGTAAGAGAGGATGTACAGAGAGAATAACGAGGCCCTTTGATAAGTGCTATTATATCACAGTGGAGAAAGCACTGTTTGACCCATGTGGAAGAGAGTGATTAACTTTGTTTAGAATATGTCTAATTTCTTGAGTACCTTGATGTTGTAAAAAGTCCACTACAGTACCTATAAAAAGCCAGTATATAAGGAGACAAGGTCTAATTATGAGCATAATTTCAGGAAATTATAACTGAAAACTCAAAAGTCAACATTTTAAAAATCACTTGGGTTTTCTTTTACAGGTTTTTTAATTGTGAGACCAACTGTAAAAACCCACTTACCATGAGTTGTGTGTTGATTGAACTAATTGAATTTCAATTATGGTCTCGAAAGAAAATTTCCAGACAGAAAGAATATAATCAAAACTCAGACCCTTCAGTTGTCATAAATGACCCACTCTTCAGGAACAGGTCATTATTATGCATGAGTGTGAAAGGAAACCCAGTCACAAACCTGTGGTAAGCAGAGAAAAGAACACTCTACAAGGGTGTAGTGGATTTCATTATTGTCATTGAGCTGGACACATGACCTCCTTATGCCTAGTTTCTTTCCTTATAAAATTGAAAATATTTTCAATATACTTCTTTATCTAAAAATGTATTTTTCTCATTCTGCAAAAGAGAAAATTAATAGGTTTTTCAGAAACTCTGTAGTGCAAGTAAAATATGAAATAAAATAAAATCTTCAGTAGTAGGATTGCCAATAATATAATACAGATGACTGTATTCTAAGATTTGAAAAAAATGCAACAAATAAATCATTTTTCTTAAATGGTCACCTTCACTGCCATGTGCAACATCGATTTAATCCTAATATTTGTGCTACTTCATGATAGACACTGGCTTCTGGAGAAGTTATATACTATGTTAATTTCTTTAAAACCTTTGTTTGAAAATGTGTTTCATATTGAAAATAAGAAAAAAGCCCAGGAAATTTTGTTTCAAACACTAGAAAACAAACAAAATATAAGCATTAATTTTCTTTATCTGTAATAAAAATTATAAATTAGGATTTCAGATCACCAAGACTAATTTGCCCATATTTCTCCCATTTTACAGATGATGAAACTGAGACACAGAGACACAAATATTAGCAGTGATAGTTTCATTGCTTTTCTAATTGCCTGGATGTTCCTTATGGATTTCTGTAATTTGGGCTCTCTAGGTATCAGTTACATCATGACGATGTGAGTGAATTGGTGGAAATCATATTTTAGGCTCTTAGATATTTTTTTATACTGGCATTTACCTAAATTACAGTTCACATATACAGCTCTAATATAGTGTGGATTCTTGAAAATATATTAGAAGATTGAGTAAAAAGGAAAAAGGTCTCATGGACGTGGACTGCAGTGTGGTGATTGTGGTGGGGGTGGGGAGTATAAGGAGGCTAAATAGTAATGGAAAAAATACAGTAAAAATTTAAAAAAAGAAAATATATTAGAAGAAATTTATGGCTCAAATCCTTGGAGTTCTGTTCCCATTACCACGTTGGCTAAGCTTGCATTATCTTGCACTAAATTACACTAAATTTTGACCTTTTTAAAACTCCTACTTTCCTCTCTCTCTCTCTTCTGTAATAATCAATCTGGAGTTTGATCTGAACAAAGGAAGACATTGTACTGCTGTTGGATGAGAAATTGTTCCAAATAGTCTCTACTTGTGTGCAACATACAATCTAGTAGGGGCCACACCAAATAACTGCAAAGAAACCAGTGTTTCAAAAAGAGCTTCTGTGATAACTCTCATTTCTTCTCCTGTAATTCACATAGCTAGGCTAATCTTCCTTTTTGAAGAAAACACACACACTTCCTTGCTCTCATGTCTCTGCCTAAAATTTTCATTGCCTCTTGACTTAAACTGAATTTCAATTCCGCTACCTTACCTTAGAGGTCATATTAATATATTGCCTATTGCAACTGCATTTCTTCCTCCCCCCAATGCATCCTTTAATCAAAGTAGCCCCACCTCCTCAATGCTTACTGGTTTCATTAATTCTTTTTGTCATGCTCACTTCTGTGATATTACTCACATTGTTTTTTTTCACATGAAAGGCCATTTCTTATAGGTCCAGCTCTTTCATACTGTCTGCTGTAAACTCTTCCAAGACCAGCCTCCCCTCTGGCTTCCTGTATCCAAGTAATGGATCTAAAAACGGCCTACTAATGATGAATACTGTTTCCCTGTGGAGCTTGGGTTCTTGGCTTTCTTCCTTTCCTAGCTTTTGAGAAACTTAATAAGGCACACTCATTAATAAAACTGCAGTCTGGAGCTTGCAGTTTTTTCCTTTTCATTCTTTTTTTTTTTTTTTTTTGCCAAGTCTATACTTATGTAAACTGACAAAAGCAGGAGTTCTTTGTAGACTCACTTGGTAGGACAATCATTATTTCTGGAAGCAGATTATGAAGTAAAAAGGGTTGAGGTTTTTGCATATATTGTTGGTTTCAAAAGTAGCCCTATTTTTTTATATTTACCTGTATCAGCACCATGTGGTATATTTGTATTCGACTATTTCCTCTATAGTTTGGTTTATTAACTTCAGTACTCTGGATGCCATACTGTATTCTTTGCAAGAAATTTATATATATATATATGTATATATTCATATTCTCCAAGAAGATGAGTATCTAAATCATTTTGAGCATATGTTAGACATTTCAGTATTTTACGTTAAGTACTCAGGTGTAAGTGAAATTTTATATGGATCTTCCATTAAACTTTGAATGGGAACACTCAGCAGAATGTATGGCTGTTAAACATATGGCTTCAGCCATCATGTGCTATCTCTTCTCTAAGTTCATTCTTCCCTTTATATAGGTTGCTGAATTTGCAACCTCTGTCTCAGGGTTTTTATCATCCTAGGAGAAAAATCTCCCCACTGAGCATTGTTCCTTAATTTCATAACTTCTTTTATTAAATATTATTCAAGCTTTTTAGTAGTGATTGAGCTTTTTTTTTTTATTCTTAAGGAAAGGAATATTGAATACCTGTAATTAATGCTTGGAAAATTATTATATTTCCAAAAAGTTTTCTTTTTGTATTAACCATGGTTTGTTTGCATCCTAGAAATAATCGTAGATGTTTAACTTTCAATTCAATTCCACTAACATTTCCCAAGCACCTATCGTGGTCAAGGTATTGCATTAATCACAAGGAGTGACAGGGATGAGAATGACATACCTTCTGCTCCTCAGTAAGCAGAGTAAGTGGCAGACTTGGGCTGAACTATCCAACTTCACTAAATAAAATATGACCCATATCAGAGTAAGATGATCAGTAGGAGAGAAGACCAGAAGAGGAGGTAATTGGTTCTGCTAAAGCATCCCTTGGCCACCTTTTCATCATGCCGCCATGCACGAATGGGGCACATATATAACAGAAATGTGTCATAGGTTAACCAATAAACTCAAAACCAAATACCTACTCTCTCCTAAGAAATGTAAAACTCATTTATTTGCAGATATAATATGTATCACATGTGTGGCTGCATCCCCTGAAGAACTGGTATATTTCTCCCTTCACCACAAACACTGAAAAACATAGTTTGGATTCTAAACCCTTAGTTATTACTGTATATCATTTTAATCTTAGTATTGGTTGGCCAAAAAGCCTGGTTTTTTTTTCATTTTTTAATGAAATAAAAGACACATTTTTCATTTTTACTGATAGCTTTATTGAATTGGATATTTTAAGTATGTCGGCTACCTCCCTCTATTGGCTTCTAGTGGGTAGAGGCCAGGGGTGCTGCTAAACATCTTCCAATGCATACAACAGCCCCGCAGAAAAGAATTATTTGGCCAGAATATTAGTAGTACCACGAAACTTTGCAAACCACTTTTGACACGTTTGATCAGTTACAGCACTTTCTCCATACACTGAATAAATCTTTTTTTATTTCAGTTGCATTTTTACCTTTCTTGAAATAATAAAAGCATAATATGCCTTTTTATACATTGTGTATCTTCTTCCATCTTCAATATTAAAATGGCTGCACAAAAATTCAAAAATTTTGGTAAGTTTTTCTTTAATGCACATAGATATGACAGCTGTCACAATACAATCTAACAAAATTGTTTTTGAATTAAATTAAAGACAACTAAGCACTACTAGAGCCATCATACAGGGAAAAAACAAAAACAAAAAAACCTAAAACAAACTTTTTGGCCAACCCAATGAAACATGCCCTCTGTTATGTGTTGCAGTCTTTTCTTCTTTTGTCTCAAGGCTATATTTACATTGCTTAAATGGAGCAGAGTATCAGGTTATTTTTTAGTTTTGGTTTTAAAAAAGTCTGAATGTGTGGAAAGACAGCACAATTGTTAGTGTGTAGCAAAACCCATGGAATTTTAAAAAGTAAATTAATTAGAGTAAAATGGTTAATAACAATATATAAGGCCCAGGTATACAATATTTTATATATATATTTATAGATTATATATATATTTATATATATATATGGATCTTCCATATATATATAAATTATATATATATATATATATATATATATATATATACACCTAAAATATTCTAATACAGTGATGTCGTCTAATCCAACCTGACCCAATGACAGTTTGCTCCGGAGAGTCTTTGGGACCAGACATTTTAATTATTTATGTCCATTTTCATGTGGCTTAGACATCAAATCTGAATTGCTCACCAGACATGATGGTGGTAAAGATCATCCACATAGAATTAGGTGTACTGCCTTTTTCTATGGTTTTCTTTAAAAATATGGAGGAAATAAAAAACAGACATCTGTAACACATATGCTGCATAACTCATAGTAGGTAATTCATTTCACTGAAGGAATGGCTGAGGAGAAAAAAAATGATTGAAATTTGTACTGACATGGTTAAAGAGAGAAGAAAATTGGAAGGCAGGAAAGGGAAATGAAGAAAGAACCAATAAGAGAATGTTACTCAGGAAGTCAAGCAAGCAATACAGGTTTTAAGGAGAGGATACAGGAGAATTAGTAATGGAATGAAATGCCTAACAATGAATGAATGTTACTATTAAGATGTCTTTATAGTTGAGAGCACATTAGGCACTTATATGCATATATTTGCCTGTTATAATATTTCCCTGTTAGTGGAAATATATCATGGACAGCCATATAATATAATATATTGAAATTTCTGTTCTCCCACTGGAAATGAGATTTATTTAAACATAAACCAGTATATTTCTGCACTTCAATAAGAATATATTAAATACATTAGTTGAATCTGGGGCTGAGGCCATTTTCATTTTGTTAGCCACTAGATTATAAGTTAATTATGAGTTCTCTTTTCCCACAATAAATGTAAAGTTTCCATAGCATTCTATTTCAAAGGTGTCTAGCACTAAGTGGCAATATTTCAATGTTGTACATTCTAAGGAATTACTCCATTGTTGAAAACATTTTAGGGTTCTTTACATTATTATCCTGGGATGCTCTATACTAACCTAGATCATTTTATAGTTATGGCAACTAAAGAACTACCTAAAGAAGCTCATAATAAAATATTAAATTAGATGCCCCCATAAAATATAAGCTGCATCTGAAAAGTGAGTTGGATACTCTGTTAAGTACATGCATTTTCAGAGCCACTGGGGTGCCATTTAGCACATTGGAGCAATTTTTGCAAACTTCCCAAGAGGTCTGAAAAAGTGAATGAATTTCTCAAAGTGCCTGCTTTTTACTCTGGGGAACAATTGAAGTTAGAAAAATCTGGCTTAATAAATGCCTTCTCCCTCCCTGAGTATTACCAGCACAATTTCAGTCAATGCAAGATTTTCTCAACTAGAGTGGGAAGAAGTGATCTAAAACTCGTGTCCAAGGCTTCCCTTGCCAAAATTTGTTTGAACTATAGTCGTGGCGGCATGGCTAATATAAATAACTTTTGGAAAGCAAGATGATGAACTGGATGGATGAACTGTAGAAATTTTATGCAGAGTTTAATATCTTTCACTAACAGAAAATAACTTTTCCTCATATCCTAAAATTGTATGTTTCCAGATGGTCAAGACATAACATGAATTGATTCATTTGCTCTTGCAAACCAATCCTATGAGAAATAACTGCAGGTGACTAAAAGTGAAAGTGGATATTTTGTTATAGTTACCTCAAATATAAAATGATTTACTAGATATATGTGAAATTGCACTTAAAAAAAACTTCCATGAAGTTTGTTTTTGTTAAAGCTAATATTGAATTTTTCTATTTTCTATAGTTAGGAAAGGTCCTAATTATATCTTTGTTACTAGGAATAGCAATGATAATGCTACAGATATTTACTATTATTTACCATTTTATTCATGACCAATGTTAGCATGATAATATCCTTTAACACATGAAAAACAATGAGAGAACACAACTGGAGACAGTAAGCTGACAGGGTTAAGAATGCAAATTCGGGACTTGGTTAACATATGATGAAAATCTGGACCCACCGTTTACACTCTTGGTAAACTTGGGCAATTGTTTAAGTACATTAATTCTGTTTCTCTAAGCATTCATGATTAAATGATACCTCTTAAGGTGTTTTTGGCCATTAAATTAAATGATGCAGCCAAAGTGCTTATCACAGTGTTTGACAGACAGGCAGCACCTGGTTGTGTGGACTGTTATCATTGCTGCCACGATTAGTCTTGTCTATTTTCCCCACAGATTCTTATCACTGTTTACAATTGTGCCATTGACATTTATTTTGGTTGAATTTATTTAAAAATAATTTTCTTTTTCTTAGCTAATGAGTAAATGTTAGCTAATGCCTTTGTAGTAAGAATTACCATATGAGGTGTGTTTGTTACTTTAAAAAAAATGTGGCAAATGGATGATAAAGTGCTAAAGGAACTCAATCTAATTTGTTCACCAGACACAGACACAGAGTATATCTATGTAGATGATGGATGCTAATTTAAAGATTAAGGCAGTGACCAGTGGTCATGGGATCATGGCCATTATTAATTTCATTTATATATTCAATGATTTATGAAAATAATAATGCCTTGATGATCTTCCTGGAGAGCACATGTTTATGGAGGCATGTTTGTTAGAATATGGAAGGTGACCATTATTCCTTTAATAGTTTTATTCTGTTTATCTTTCACTATTGTACATATCTTAGGGTGGACATACAGAAGATGAGTATGTCCTTTCCACTAAGGCAAATTGAGTGAACATTGTCTCTTCTAATGACTTAGAAGGAGGAAATAAGAATGTCAATTACTAGAACCTGTAGATAGTGGTAAATGTGTCCCACTAGGTGCCACACCAAGGTAAGAAGATGAAAAATGACTGAAGGAGAAATTTGCTCACCAGCAAATGGTGATTACATTCAGCTGCCTCTAAATAAAGTAATATTTGATTTGCATCAACTTATTGTAAAACATTTAATTTTTGCTTCTAATAATTAATTTTGTATATGTACAGCAATGCTTTTCAGTGCATATAAAAAACACAGTGACTTTGCACTTCAGAATTATAGATTAAGAAGCCAATGTTTTAGTTGAGTTTTGAAACCAGTTTGAGAGACGTGAGGATAGATGTTTCCATTTTACAGATGAAGAGATTGAGGTTGAGGTAGATTAAGTAATGTGTTTATTGCAGCAGTAAGAGGTAGAATATGCACCCCAGATCATGGTTCCTTCTTTTTTCATTTTTCCACTGTGCCTTATAAAGCTAGAACTTTCCTTTGACTCTTTTGATCATGCCATCCTTGCTTCAAGGAATTTAGGTTATTGAAAAAGAATAGTGTGCTTCTTTAATGTTTATCTTTAATGTTTAATTTTGCTTCTATTTTATTATCTGCATTCAGTACAAGTTTCACCACTTAATAACTGTGAGAACTTGCATAACTTAATCCTTCTAAGGCTGATTTGTGTTTCTCCTCTGTAAAATAAAAATTCTCAGTGTTCTTATTTAAAATGCAGATTTCTTTTTGCTTTATTTTAATTTTTTAATTTTTATCTTTTTTTTGTTATTCTATTACAGTGTTTCCAATTTTCCCCCTTTGCCCTCCTCTGCCCATCCCACCCCTGCTCCCATAGTCAATTCCCGTACTGTTTGTCCATGTCCTTGGGTCATTTATACATGTTCTTTGATTAGTCCCTTCCCCTTATTTCCACCATTATCCTCCTTCCCCCTTCCTTCTGGTCACTGTCAGTCTGTTTCATATTTCCATGCTTGTGGTTCTATTTTGTTCATTAGTTTATTTTGTTCATTAGATTCCTCTTATAGGTGAGATCATATAGTATTTGTCTTTCACCAACTGGCTTATTTCACTTAGCATAATATTCTCCAGTTCAACCCATGCTGTCACAAAAGGTAGGGCTTCCTTCTTCTTTTCTGCTGTGTAGGAGTCCATTGTGTAAATGTGCCACACTTTTTTTTATCAACTCAATTACTGATGGCCACTTAGGCTGTTTCCATCACTTGGCTATTGTAAATAGTACTGCTATGAACATAGGGCTTCATAAGTTCTCTTGACTTGGCGATTTGGGCTGTAGGTTTCTTGTATATGGCTTTTATTATGTTGAGGTATACTACCTCTATTCCCACTTTGCTGAGTGTTTTTATCATAAATGGGTACTGGATTTTATCAAATACTTTTTCAACATCTATTGATATGATCATGTTATTTTTGTCCTTCATTTTGCTTATGTGATGTATTATGTTTATTGATTTCCAAATATCATACCATTCTTGCATCCCCGGGATGAATCCTACTTGATCATGGTGTAAGATCTTGTTATGTATTGCTGAATCCAGATTGCCAATATTTTGTTGAGGATTTTAGCATCTATTTTCATCAGTGATATTGATCTTGTAGTCTTCTTTCTTTGTCATGTCTCTACTTGGTTTTGGATTTAGGATAATACCGACCACATAAAAAGAGTTTGAGAGTTTTCCCTCTTGAAATTTTTGGAATAATTTGAGTAGGATAGGAGTTAGTGCTTCCTTAAATGTTTGGTAAAATTTGCCCATGAAACCAATTGGCCCAGGATTTTTGTATGCAAGGAGTGTTTTGATTACTGCTTCAATTTCACTAGTTGATATTGGTCTATTCAGGCTTTCTGCTTCTTCTTGATTCAGTTTTGGAAGATTGTATGTTTCCAGAAATTTGCCCATTTCACCCAGGTTGTCCGATTTCTTGTTATATAGTTGTTCATAATATTTCCTTACAATCTTTTGTATTTTTGTGGTATCAGTTTTAACTTCTCCTCTTTCATTTCTGATTTTGTTTATTTGGTCCTGTCTCTTTTTTTCTTGATGAGTCTGGTTAAAAGTTTGTCAATTTTGTTTATATTTTCAGAGAATCAGCTCCTGGATTTACTGATCCTTTGAATTTTCTTTTAGTCTCTACATCATATAATTCTCCTTTGATCTTGATTATTTCCTTCATTCTACTCACTCTGGGCTTTGTTTGTCCTCCTATTCTTGTAGATGTAGTGTTAGGTTGTTTATTTGAGATTTTTCTTTCTTCTTTAGGTAGGCTTGAGTTGCTATGAACTTCCCTCTCAGTACTGATTTCACTGTGTCCCATAGGTTAGGGATTGTTGTATGTTCATTTTCATTTCTTTCCCAATACCTTTATATTTCTTCCTTAATCTCATTGTTGGTCCATTCATTATTTAATAACATGTTATTCATTCTTCATGTATTTGAGTGTTTTTGAGGTTTTCTTTTTTTTTCGAGGTTGGTTTCTTGTTTCAGTCCATTGTGATCTGAGCACATGCTTGGTATTATTGCAATATTCTTGAATTTGTTGAGGCTTGCTTGTATTCTACCATGTGGTCTATCTTTGAAAATGTTCCATGTGCTTTTAAAAAAAATGTTTATTTTGCTTCTTCGTGGTTCTGTATGTGTCAATTAAGTCCATTTGATCCAGAGTGTCATTCAATGTCACAATATCCTTGTTGATCCTTTGTTTGGAAGATCTATCCATTGTTGACAGTAGGGAGTTAAAATCCCCTACAATGACTGTGTTGTTGTCATTACCTTTCTAGAAGTCCTCCAAGATTTTCTTTAAATATTTAGGTGCTTCTAAGTTCAGTGTGTATATGTTTATAAGGGTTATATCTTCCTGTGGGACTATTCCCTTAAGTATTATGGAGCCACCTTCTTTGTCCCTTTTTATGGGCTGATTTGAAGTCTATTGCTACCCCAGCTTTGTCATTGTGTCCTTTTTCTTGGAATGATTTTTTGTTTTTAATCCCTTCAGTTTCAACCTGTATAGATCTTCTGTTCTGTGGTGGGTCTCTTGTATGCAGCATATACTGGATCATATTTTCAGCTACCCTATGTCTTTGATTGGAATATTTAATCAATTTACATTTAAGGTTATTTTTTATCAGTATGTATTCATTGCCATTTTTTCCATACCGGTGTTTCTCTCTCTCTCTCTCTCTTTTCCTTTTTATAGCAGTCTCTTTAGTATCTCTTATAGTACTGGCTTGGTGGAGATGTACTCTTTTACTTTCTTCTGTCTGGTAAGCTTTTTATTTTGCCTTCCATTTTAAATAGAGCCTTTCTGGATAGAGTATTCTTGGTTGTTGGTTCCTGCTTTTCATTACCTGGAATATTTCATGCCAGTCTCTTCTGGCTTGTTATGTTTCTGTTGAGAAATCAGCTGGTAGCCTTATTGGATCTCCCTTGTATGTTACTAGCTCTTTCTCCCTTGCTGCCTTTAAGATTCTCTTTTTGTCTTTAAAATTTGTCATTTTAATTATGGTGTGCCTTGCAGTAGACCCCTTTGGGTTCATCTTGTTTGGGACCTTCTGTGCTTCCTGAACTTGCATAACTTTTTCCCTCACCAAGTAAGGGAAGTTTTCTGTCACTATTTTTTCAAACAAGTTGTCTATCCCTTGTTCCTTTTCTTCTTCTTCTGATACTCCTGTGATGTGAATGTTGTTGTGTTTCATGTTGTCCTGAAGCTCCCTTAAACTGTCCTCATTTTTTTTAGTCTTTTTTCATTTTGTAGTAATGACTAGATATTCCTTTTTACCTTGTCTTTTAGCTTGCCGATTTGCTCATCTGCCTCATCTAATTTGATTTTAACTCCTTCTAGTATTTTTTCATTTCAGGTATTCTTCATTTCTTCCTAGTTCTTACTCTTATTTTCTATGATCTTTTTCATGCTGCTATAGTTCCCACTAAGTTTCTTATAACTCCCATAAAGTTCCTTGTAGTTCTAACTTAGTTTCTTGAGCATTCTTATAACCATTATTTGAAATTCTGTGTTTGATAGATTGCTTGCCTCAATTTCATTGCATTCTTTTCTTGGGGATTCCTCTTTTCCTTTCAATTTGCGGTTCTTTGTCTCCCCATTTTAGGTAACTCTTTTTGTTTGTTTCTGCACATCGGGTTGCTTTGCCTGTTTATCTTCACGGGGTGGACTTCTGTGGCAGGAGTTCTGTGGGACTCAGTGGTGCAGTCTCTTTGTTATAATGACCTGGATGCTCTAGGGATGCCCTTCATTCAGTTTATGTGGGCTCTCTTGTTGTAGTTGGACTTTGATTATTGATGACTCATTCATCGGTGGGTTCTTCCCTCTGACCAGCTGAATGGCAGTCACAACACCCACCAGGTCTTTTATACTGTTTGTACAGGTGCTGGTTAACAAAGCAATGCTACCCAGAAAACCAAGCCCACACTAGCAAAAATACTGTCATACCACATCAGCTAGATCAACAGCAATTGAGCAAAGATTAATAAAGGTGGAGAGAGATTAAGAATATTATAATATAGGAAAAAGGGAATATAAGGTGACAAGGGGAGAGAAAAATTATTTTTGAGAGGGAAAATGGGGGAGATGTAGTAAGAGTTGGGAATAGAAACAAAGCAAAGAAAGGGAAAAATATAAAATTTAAAACATAAGTAAAACAGGGAAGGGTGATGGAAAAATGCTGTAAGAAAAGGGAATAGTGTGATATGAGGTTTGAAATAAAATTTTAAATACAGTAAACCAAAGAGAAGAACATTGCAGAAAAAAACACAACAGGGTCAAAATCAATGACAGCAAAGATTAATAAAGGTAGAAAGAGAATAAGAATACTATATGAAAGCGAAAAGAGAGTATGAGATGTCTACTGTAAAAAAATGATTTTGAGAGGATCGAAGGTGGAGAAATAATAAGAGTAAGGAATAGAATCCAGGCAAAAAAGGGAATAAAATAAAATTCCAAACTCAAATAAGCAAGGGTAGAAGGAAGGCAAAATGGAGTAAGAGAGGGGGAGAGTAACCTGTGAGGTTTTAAATTAAAAAAAAAGTGAACAAATAGGAATGTAGTTGAAGAAGAACAGCAATAATCATAATATCCATGCCAAACAAGTCACAATTTATAAAGGTGGACAAAAAATAAGAGAATTATAAGAAAGGGGAAAAAAGAATGTGAGCTGACTAAAGGAAGGAGGAGTGATTTTGAGAGGACAGAAGAAGGGGAAGCAGTAGGAGCGAGGAACAGGAAGGAGCGAGGTGTAGCTTGGGGGAGAATAAAATTTACAGTTAAAATAAGAAAGGGAAGGAAGAAGGCAAATTGGAGTAAGACAAAGGAAGGGTACAATGTGAGATTTGAAATAAAAATAAAATTAAAAATGTAAAAATGTAAAAAAGAATAAAAAAGACAAAGAGTAGTGAATTAGTTGGATTACAGTTGAAGCAAAGAAGAAATATTAAAAGGCTATGTGAAAGAAAGAAAGAAAAATAATGCAAATTCTGAAGAAGAACAAGGTGGAATTAATCTCAGCAGAGTTTGGTATTTGCCTTCACTCTTCTCTTTCTGGATCTGCCTCTGGCTTTTTATCAGCTTAAGGGCCCAGGGTGGGTGTCCAGCTTTTGGCAGCACCACCTGTATCACCTTCACTTGCTTCTAGAGAGGACTTCTATTGTGATTGGGGGAGGGTGGGATTCTTCGGTCTCCCCTGGGAAAATAGTGGGTGTGTTCTCTCTGCCCTTATACCACCCATGTTGGTCTGTCCCAGCTTATTTCCAATAATGTATAGTTTCTGATGAACCAGCTGTCCTTTTGAAGGGAAAAGCAAATCTGTGTAACAGGGTCACCTTTTCCTGTTTGGTGCTGTGTGCCAGCCGAGGCTGAGTGAGGCCCTGTTTCCTATTTGTTGCACTAATTTCTGATCTCCCTGCTTTGGTGGCCTCAATGGAATAGGGACCTAGGAACCAGTGTATTTTGTCTCCCCTAGTGAAGTTCAAAATGGACCTTTTAGGCATTTCTTTTTTTGTCTCTGTCATGTGGCTATGGACCCTGCAGGGCATTCTTGAGCATATTCTGCCTGTTTTGCAGATGCAGTGGTGCTTGCAATCCTACAGGAGATGGGGGCTGGGTATATTCTTTCCGGTCCCTCAGAGGTTTAATAGGGCTGGGTATATTCTTCCCTACCCAGAGATTTGATCTCTGCCAGCCAGGGCAGTAAATAATCTGCCTGGCTGTAAATAATCTCAGGTGCTCATTTTTACCCATCCAGTTCCCAGCCCACTGCACTCACAGCAGACAGAGTCCTGAACTTTCCACACTGCATAGCCTCCAGCCTGCTAGCTGCGCCAGTCTGGGGCGGAGAGATCCCATTGCTGTGCACCTTTCTGATCTCTCTGCCCAGGTGTATTCATTGGGAGCAAACCGTACTTTCAGCCTTTTCCTTGAGGAACCCCAGGGCAGCTGCACATGTGGTTCCTGCTTAGGATGCTTTAGCTCCCCTTTCAAGAAGTCTTTCTGGGCACACCCACTGCAGTACTGAGTCACTGTCCAGTTTTCCACACACACACACACCGTCCCCCAAAAGCCAAAAGTCTCTATCACAACTGGCCACAGCCTGCCTCCACTTGACCCAGGTACAGATGGAATCCCTCTCTTTCTCTGCCACTCTCCTAGCTGTCATTTGCACCTGCAGCTATGGGTGTGCTGCGCACTCTCTCTGTGTGTAGCCTGAATCTACCTGACCTTGTGTATGTAAGGTACTCCTGGCCCAGGTCTAGGGGTTTTCTGCCCTGGGAGGGGAAGGCGCTGCAAAGCTGCAGTTTCTGATTAGGCTCTCCGTGGCTGCAAGTGCCACGCACAGAGTATTTCCCCTTCAACATATAAAAATCTCCTTACTGCCCGTTGTGAAGAATCTTCTGTTCTCCTTGGCTTCCAAATTTCATATCAGCTAAGATTCCATTGAATGTTCAGTTTATTTGTCAACAGATCAGCCAAGTATCCAAGTTGGGGGCAAGAGTAAGTGGCCCCAGCTTCCACCTACATGGTCACCAACTTTTCTGTCCCCAAATTTCTTTTTGGACCTCTTGAATCTGAATATATATTTATACAATAATAGGAAATTTATAAAATGAAAAAATAATTTCTACATACATTATAATTTGGAGTTATGTTTATCTCAACTTTAGCATCCTACATCCCCTGGTGGTATCCATTTTAAAGAAATCTGGACATATAGCCCATAATTTAATTCACAGAATAAAGGTGACACAGCTCTACTCTGCTTACTCTTGGATATTTAATCTCTAAAGACAGTTAAGGAAACTCACCTTTACTCAGATAAGGTCCTTTATGCTGTACTTTTGCTGCAAAAGAGGAGGGAAAAAACGGAAAGGTAACTGAAATGAACCAAAGATTACTTACTTCTTAAAAGTCCAGAGGACATTCTTGAACCACAGATCCAAAGGCTTTATTTCTCTTTTACCAAGAATTCTTTTGCCTCACCTGTGAGGGATATCTGATAAGATACAGATATCAAACTAATCATTGAAATTCTTTTTAAAGATCTGAATGTCAGACACTTAGGGACATTTTGTAAAAAATCAAGAGATGTGCAAATTATATGGCTCTTCATACTGTTGGCGTGTCTTTAGACTGAGTAAAAACAAGAATTGGTGTATATTAGTGTTAGTTAGCATAGCAAATGGAGGTCTGAACTGGCAGGTTTTTTTCCTAAAGGAAAATAATATGGGGCAAGAAACATTGCATAGGTGTTAACAAATAATTTCTATATGTTTAAGTGCTAAGTATAATAAAAAAGATTGTCATCTTTTGATTTGTTGATTTGTTACAGTTTCCTGATGAAGTAGTCAATAAATCCACTGAATATTTACTGAGTATTGACTATGTGCCAGACACTACACTAGACATTAAAAAGTGTTAAAACATTAAAATAATAGCCCCTTTTAAATATAATAGCACTCATTTGCTGATTATCAGTCTGGGCTGAAAAAGAGAAGGGCAGAGGTTATGTTAAATTTAAATCTCC
Organism: Mormoops blainvillei; assembly: GCA_004026545.1. Lineage (NCBI taxonomy): Eukaryota > Metazoa > Chordata > Mammalia > Chiroptera > Mormoopidae > Mormoops > Mormoops blainvillei. The sequence goes on from PVJD01000830.1 coordinate 323,665, forward strand.
AAAAGTTGAGCATGCATATCTGTCAATCACTGTAGTTTCTCTAGTTTTCCTATAGCTTATTTTTTTAGTAAATATATGTGTTTAAATGAGTATTCTACAGTTGATAACATTTGGAAAATAACCCTAATTTATTGTTACATTTCATAACCGAGACTTTATAATGTATCTATGCTAAGAAACTGTCAATCAACATTTTTTGCTGTACTCATATATAGCATTTTGACTCATGAAATATTGTGAAAACAGTGAATGTTTATTTTATTTATTTGTATCTTTTCCTTATGATTTTCTTTTGCTTTAACTTATTGGGGTGACATCAGGTAATAACATTATATACATTTCAAGTCTACAGTTCTATTACATCATCTGTATATTGCTTTGTGTGCTCACCACCTGTCGTCTTGTCTCCCTCTATAGCCATATATTTAGTCATATATATTCTCCATCTACCTTTTGTTAAGCTTCATATTGTTTTCTCTGTCTTTAAGTTTGTATTCTGTTTATTTGTTGCTTTCTGTTTTATACCCACATGTGAGGGAAGTCATATGGTTCTTGTCCTTTTCTGTCTGACTTATTTCACTTAGCATGATATTCTGAAGATCCATCCATGTTGTTGCAAATGGCAGTATTTCATCCTTTCCTATGGTTGATTAGTATTCCATTGTATATATTAATATATACCACATCTTCTTTATCCAATCATCCATGGAAGGATACTTAGGTTTTTTTCATGTCTAGGCATAATGCCTAGGCATGAAACCATTAATAATGCTGCCATGAACATAGTGGGCCATACATCTTTACAAACATAAGTTTTCATAATTGTCAGGTAGATACCAATAAGAGGGGCTGTTGGGTCATATGGTAGCTCTAGTCTCAATTTTTTGAGGAATCTTCATAAAAACAGTGCATTTTATATTGACAATAAAATTAGGCACTTTGTATTTTATATTTTGTGGTTTATATAACATTGCAATGACTCTATGATCCACACAAATAAACACATAAGTATTTTTTATATCAATAAATTAATACAGCTTATTGCAGGTGTACAAATAAGATAATACTATTTTTCACACTTACTTTGTGGTAGGTACTTTTTAAACATTGTTGGTAATTATTTAATGTTTACAGCAGTCCTACAAAGAATTTGCTATTATTATTACCATTTTATAGGTGAAGAAAGTGAACCACTTAAAGGTTAATTAATTTACCCAAGGAGACATAGATAAAACATGGAGCTGTGACTTGAATCTAAGGAAACAAATTATTGAGTTAGTGTTTCCTATCCCTGGTTTACTTTATATATATAGTGTGTATATGTGTATAAATATTTGCTATGTAGCTGATGGAAGAGTAGATGGAACATAGACTTGCTGTCATACACACCGGAATTTATATTCCAGATTTTCATCTTGCTAGCTCTGTAACCCAGGAAAGTATTTGAGTTCTGTGTCTCAGTGATACATCACGATATAGAAACTTCAATCTGACAAAATACCGTATTTTGCTGTGCATAATGTGCACTTTTTTGCCCAAATTTTTGAGGGAAAAATAAGGGTGTGCATTATACATGGGTGGTACTAATTCCATACCTATGTAAATGTTTTTAATTATTTTATTTATGCTTATTCATTAAAAGTGTAACTCTAGAAAGCATAATGACAATATCCATATGCAAAATAATACCCTGGAATTGGATATATTGGCTTTGTTTCTAAATATAAATAAATACAAAATTGAATTAAAAATTAAAATGTAAGATTTTTTCCTGAAAGTTTGGGCCAAAAATGTGGGTGTTCATTATACATGACAAAATATAGGTAAATTGAATTAAATGATTTGGTGCATATAGTAGAATGTGCACAGCACGGTGTTGTACCACATAAGAGTCAAAAACTGTGCTTCCTTTAATTTGTGGCATTTCTCAGTACTTTCTATCCATTGATCTACCAAAAATTCCTGAGAGGGTATCCATAAGAGAATCAGTGAAGTTTTAAATTCTGGATTGGTAATTAAAATCTATCTTTAAAATATAGACATGCTATTATATGTGTGTGTGTGTGTGTGTGTGTGTATGTTATAAAACATAATATATATGTTATGAGATTATCTTTAGTTAAAATTATTTCTATTAAAATCAAAGATTAAGAGTGAGAGAGAAATCATATTACAAGGGTAAAGTGAGCATATAGTCACATAAATGAAAATTTTAAATACAAGATAATCTAAAATATATGCATGAAATAATGTCTTTGTATTCTTATTTAATTAAATCTTTATGGAAAATCTTTGAGTTGGTACTTCAGGGCAATAAGTCAGATGAGCTTTTCTTAGCTGATAAAATAGGCATAAGTAGTTTAAAATGGAAGAGGAAGGGAAGAAAGTGTCATTTTTAGATAGGGGATGGAGCCAATTTAGGTTTTGTAGATCATGAAATAGGTATTTGGAGCTATCTGGAAAATTGTTCTAAAGGGAATTCATCTAGGCACATAATAAAGGATACAATAAAATAAAACCCAATGAGAGCAATTTTCTCCTTCAGTGTGGAATTTCTTTTCCATATGCCCTGACATTGACCTACACAATGCATAAACCAGACTGACTTTGGGACTAGAGAAGAGAAGACAAAAGCTTAGAGATACTACGGAGCTGCTGCTCATAACCTCTCCTGCCTGATCCTGGATTAGATTCTGATAAGACCATAAAATGTCTCAGATGCAATCACTGTACTTTTTTTAGCTTTTAAGTCTCAGAAAAAACCGAGACAGTCACCTACTCTTCCCCATTCAGTCTTCTAGTGATCTTTTCAGTCCATTGGTCAAAATTCTGAGTTTCTGTAGAATAATGGGAGTTAATTAATCTTAACCTTCTTACACACTAGAGCAGGAATCAATGAGAAGAGCAAATATAATTAGTATATTATAGAAATAAACATCTGTATTATTTTCTTAGGGCTACCATAACAAAGTAACACAAAACATTAAAATTTTTTTTATTTCTTTATTTTTAATGGCATATCTATATTTTTTCTTTTTAATAAACTTTATTTTTAGAGCAGTTTTAGGTTCACAACCAAACTGAACGGAAGTTACAGGAAGTTCCCATATACCCCCTTAACATACTTACACAGCCTTATCAGAGTCTAGCATTGATGAACCTATACTGACACACAGTCCATAGTTTTGAATCACCTGAAAATCAACAGGAAGAATACGTTCACAAATACAGCTCTGATTATTGAATGCCGATGATGTAGTCAGAAATACCTAAGATGCATCTATTATTTTACTTTCTTAAGGAAAATCAATCATTATAGTTCTGTCCACACAAATACACACAAACATGATATTAAAAACTACTTAAAGAATTTAATAGAAGGTAGAGACTAAGGATTTGACAGGCAATGAAGATACTGGAGAATTCCGTGGGGGGAGAATACCTGTCTTTGAGACGGAAAAAGCAATATGAGACTTGAATGTGTTACCTCATATCTTCTCAGAAAGACGAAAGAGAAAGGAGCATAATTCAGGCAATTAAAAAGGTGAAATGAAGTACCAGTAATAAAGAGATGCGTTATGCCAAGACAAACCTCAGAAATTCAAAGCCAATTCTATGTTAATGCCTGCCTGGAAAATGTAGGAAAATTTTGGTTATATACCAAAGCAAGTGGGTGCTCATTTTCATAGCCAACATAGAAAATAAATAAAATACTACTACCATGTCTTGGAGAAATGCATTTGGTATTTGAGATTGCTAAGAAGTCTGTTTCTTTGCAGTTAATGTGCACTTAGTGTGTGTGTATGTGTGTGTATGTGTATATAAATAAACTTCTTGAAATAAATATGATAAAGATTCTTATCTTTATGTCAGACTCAGGAATAATTATGTGGATTGAGGTAATACATGCATATTATTAAAATCTACCTAATTTGAAATTTTGATTTGACTATCTTTGCTCTTATTTGACCAGGTGGCCTAAGTAGCAGGGAAGTGGAGTTCATGATCGTGTGAGTTATTAAATCTCATATTGAGGTCTGCTGCTATTGCAATCAAAGTGAAGATGCTCATATTTATAGTATGCTCATGAATGCAGTAAACTGTGTGCTATACTCTTTTTGTTTAAATTTGAGTAGCATATGGTTAAAAATATAAAAATATAGCTGGATAAACAAATTAGTCACATGAACTATAAAAAATTATGTCATGTTTAACCATAGGAGGTGAAAGCTAGCTGACATTATATTGAATTATAAAGAGAGAGTAGTACTTTTGGTATGATGATGAAATATTGTAGATAGACTAAGCCATCATGAAAACTACTACTGAATCTTATTTCTTATATTAAAGTAGCTTTCAAAACTTTTTGCCTGTGATCCAGAGTAATATATTTCACATTGCCACCTACTACACACACACACACACACACACACACACACACACACACACACACAGAACTGAAAGTCTTATCAAACAGTAATTACCCTTTATTCCTATACATGGAATGCTCCATTTTTCAATATTGTGTTCTGCCTTATCCATTTCCAGTCTATTCCATGTTTTAAGAAATTCTGTAATCATTTTAAAAATTGCTTTTATAACCTCTCATGGTTCAAATTACAAATTATAGTTTATGATACACTGTTTTACACATACTCAAGAGACATGGGACACGAAATGTGCCCTCTTGTGACTATTCATCAAGTTTAACACAGACTCTGCACAGCAGCCACACAGAAGACAGTCAATTCTACATTGCAAAAGGGTGAAGGAAAATGTACGCAAGGTAAGAAGAAAAAGGGAGTCTTTGGAGATTAATTTCTTAAAAATCAATGGGAAAAAAGGGTGGTGTATGTAATTGAGAGGAACAAAAGGTCTATATTTGGATTCCTTTATGTTGCTAATGAAGTTGCTCTTTCAGTATGAACCAGTCTAGAGGTATTTTCAGAATGCAAGAATGCACATTACTTTCCTGATGAGAGTTGTAAGGCTCTAGTATTTTCTAATTTCTTTTTTAAAAATATGTTATTGTATTTTTCCATTACCATTTAGTCCCCTTATACCTTCCTCCCCTCCCCACAATCACCACACTGTTGTCCATGTCCACGAGTCCTCTTTCCTTTTTGCAGCCTCTTAGTTCAGTTTGTTCATTAGATTCCACATATGATTGAAGTTATATGATATTTGTCTTTCTCTGACTTGCTTATTTCTCTTAGCATAATATTGTCCATGTTGTTCCATACTGTTCCAAAGGGTAAATTTTTCTAATTTCTGAGTAACTTTGTTTTCAGTAGGGATAAACTGTATCAATTAATTAAATTCATTTGCTAAGGATAGTTGGTATGCTCATATTTCATAAAGATAATTAAAAAATATGTGTTGTACATAGTTTACGCCTATGTGTAAGTTCATTCTCCAGAAAAATTATTTTTTCTTTCTGAAAGATGTTCATTTTAAACTATTGATATATACTTTGTGTATTTTAATGTAGTGCATAGTAAACTTAAATATAAAGGCAGTATCTTTTAAAATATATTTTCATACAATTAATAGAAAATATAATCACATAGGTCAATAGAAAACTAGGATCAGATTAACTCATAGCAAAAGTGGTGTAATAGGTTCACTGAGCCATATTCAAGAGCACTTACCACTCAGGATGCCTAAAACTTTGTGATCAGACATGCTGGTAGGTGAGTAACAACTCTTCTCAAAAGAGCAAATAATCCTTGGAAAATTGCCTTATTAATCATGCTCATATTCAAGGATGCTAATAAATTCATATTGCTTTATTTTAACATCTAGTTGAAAGAGGAAGCACAAAAGAAAAGGGAATTTTGTAAGAAGTTAGAGATAGGGGTGAGGGACACAATATGTGGGGCTGCCTCTCGGAAGCCAGAGAGAAGCATTGGTACACTTAATAATGTATCAGAGGATCAGAATGTATCAAAGCAGTAAGAGGAAAGCTTCCAATTTGCAAACTTTCTTGAAAGTGTTTTCTATTGAGAGCCTTCTCTTTTTTTTAATCTTAATTTTAGATTGCACAAAACAGTTTATTTTATCAAGGTGTATTTATCAATAAAAATTACCCTCAATTTTTTCCTAAGCATGCAGACTCTTAGTTTTTCACTTAAATTTGTCATTTAATGTATTAAATATTGCAAAGCAGATTTTGGAAAATTTAACAGGAAGTGGGTTCCTTATCAGACTGGCAATGTCAATGACGACAGAGGTTGGAGGAAGTAGGGTAGAAACTCCTTTCATATATTCTATGGTTATTATTACATTAATTCTTAAATCATTATGAAATGAATGACTTATTTCTCCAAAGTAATTATTTAACTTCTATATCTGGGCTCTACACTATATAAACAGATATACAGATAGATCAGGTATTAATTCAGTTATGCAAAAGAATCACAACCAGATGAGAATTAAAATTTAAGTTTTACCACTATGTTTCTCTGTTGGTTTCTTTGACAGTGTGCAAGCAACCACATCACCCCTGAAGAAGTGGTACTTCCATGTCTGCCAGAGCTGAACAAATAGAATTAGTCATATGCTTGGCTCTGATCAGATAGACTTATCATGGTGCTGACAGCAAACTCCTGTCTTTGTATTTATTTCCAGAGTAATGTGATTAAGCCTTGTGTACGCTGACAACACAGTATATCATAATTAAGAATCTTGTTCAAGTGTATAATCCCATCTATGGTACTCTTAGGAATAAACAATCACTAAAATTCATTTAGCCACTGGTAATGAAACTCCGTTAAGAACTGTGTGAGTTTATATAGATCATAACTGGTTTTGTATCTGACTCCTGGTAGAATTGAGTACTATGTGTTTCCTTTTATTTAAAACTGTTCTTTATAAAATTTAAATATTTTATAGACAGGCTAAAATCATAGAAGTGATGGGAAAATATCATCTTCATTGAATTTAGAGTGTCTCATGTATTGTCCCTAGACCTGTGCTATGTTGGAATAAAATGATAACCTGAGTATGAATATAGTAGAACTTCAGAATTTCTACTAAAAAAAAGCTAGTGATTCAGGTGCAATGCACCGGTGTGTGACTCAGAAGCCTCTAGCTGCACGGAAGAGTTACCTGGTTACCTGACCGCATGATGCAGAGCCATGTGGAATAGCATCCAGATCCAGTATGTACTGATTTTACTTGTAGTGAGATAGGAAACTTAACACCTTAAAGTAAATTGTACATTTAAATATTTCTGTGGACGTTTTAAAGGAATCGTTTCATTTCAAGAAGGATATTTCCATTTCCCCACTTTGTGTCCTATTAGAAAAAAAGGTTTCATTTATATTAGAGCAATATATTAGATTTGTATTTAGTGACAGGACAGTCTGCCTGTGATATCATTGATCTCAGCAAAGTTTGTTGTAAGTCTTATGACTAACAAACTCATCAAGAATAAGCTCTTGGTGTTAAAAAAAGGAAAAAGAAATGCATTAAGGCAAACAGCATTTGAGTCATAAGATCTTGGCCCCATCTCCTAATCCCCCTCATTTTAAGAATAACACACACTTCACCTTTCTCCTTCCTTATCTTTGCGTTTTGTTCGCAGGGTAGGACCATGAGTGGTAGCAGCTTTCCATTATAAAGTCAGTTAAGGTATTTGTGTTGTTACTCCTCTACTCCACACCCATGACAGACATTAGCAGTACCTCTCAGCAAATCCTCATTCCTGTGGAACCTTCCACTACCCTCAAAATAATGCCTGCCCTGGCCTCTGCTGTTGTCATGCCTGGCTCATAAGCATGGGCGCTGGGTTCCTGGATTCAAACATCAGCTCAGCTACTCACTTAGCTTCATGGTTTTGGGAAAGATGTATAGCCTATCTGATACTTATTCTCCTCTCCTATAAATTATAGTAAAAACAGCTACTTCGTAGGCTTGTTGGGAAAGGTTAAACAAGCTAAAATTTGTGAAGCATAGAATGCATAATGAGTGATAAGTGACAAATAAACAGCATTTATTATTTAGGAGATAAACTTATATACTACTGGGGCATTCAGTACATATCACTTCATAGTATTTAGTAAACTGTTTTATTGTCATTGTCAGCATCCCAGTAGCATTTAATATTCATGAGTTTAGAGACCATATAATCCCATCCTAGTGTTTCACACAGTATCAGGCTGATGCTTTGTAGGAAATAATATTTATTGAAAACTGTCATGAACCTACCACCCACCATTCTTTCCCTATATGATTCCCATTTAACTCTTTACCTGCAAACAAAATTTAACAGTCATTTTAATGCTTTGGTGGTGATAGTAATCTGAAGTGCTTTGGGTGATAAATTAGGCACATTCAAGATCACTGTTACTTAATTTGAAGTCCTCGCCTAACTAAGGTGAAATACATGTTAGCAGAAGGAAGCTTTTAAAAGAACACACATACAATCTCCTTAGCTTTTAATGGCTTAGTAATCTTAGATTTAAAATTGTCTTCTGTCTACTCATAAAATTCTTTATTTTGACCAGTTTCCTTGCTTTGCTGTACTATAAGTTTCTTCTATACCTAGAATTTTACATTTTATTATCAGATAGCAAGAACAGGTATTCTTGAATTATAGGATATATATGAAAGCATGAAACGTGGTAGTCACTCCTTCCTTGATGTACCTTAGGGTACCTGAATTAAGTTGGAATTCAGAATTACTAAGTTAATAAATAGCAAGAGACAACAAAAAGGAAATGAATACTAGCAATATTATATATAGTTTAACTTAGAAATTGTGGGTGTTCCACTTCTACCATAGCTCCCTTACTCTGACCCTAATCTAGAGTCTGTATCTCCTAAGCTCTAGCCTGCAAGACAGTGCAGTGTCATATCATAGGCTGTTTATATACCTCCTGGCTTTTTTCCATACAGTAAGTTCCATTGTATTACCCAGAAAATGGAATGATTCCTGGCCTGCAGAGGACCTGATGTTCTTCATTGAATTTCTGAAATCCAACTACAGTGCTCAACTTTCTCCACTGTTGATCTGAGTGTCATCCTTAGGTCTTGGTGACACAGCATGCCCCACATGCATATAATTATACTAGTACTATAGTCTGAATGTTTGTGTCACCTCCCCACCCAAATTCTTACATTGAAATCCTACCCCTTCAAAGATGATGATATTGCCAGGAGGGTCTTTGGGAAGTGATTAGGTCAAGAGCCCTCAAGAATAAGATTAGCGCTCTTATAAAAGAGACTCCAGAGAGATTCCTTGCTGCCTCCTGCCATGTGAACACAGAGCAGGAAAGCCCTGCCCATGAAGCACAAAGATACTCCTCACCAACAGGCAACCCTGCTGGGCCTTCCTCTTCAACTTCCGCCTCCGGAACTGTGATGGATGCATCCTGCTGTTTAGGAGCCACCCTGTCTGTGGTGCTTTCTTGTGGCAGCCTGAGCAGACTAAGGTACTGGTTAAGGTAGTGCTATCGGTTATAACAAAAATAATGAAAATCTCAGTGAAATCTATTTCTTATTTGGGTAATGACCTTCTATGGGTGAACAGTTTGACAAGGGAAACCTTCTCCACACATGTGGCTTTCCAGGTTGTCATCGTCATCTCCACGCCAACCAGCTGGAAAGTGGAGGATTCTATGTCATATCCTCTCATATTTGATCGTCTAAAACTCAGTCTTATGGTCACCCATGACTACTAGGGAAGCAGGAAATGTAATCGACTGTGTGCCTAGGAAGAGGAGGCAGAGTATTCGATGACCATTTTGTAAACTTTGCCTCAAGAACTGTACCTTAATACAAAGAGCTAGAATCTAAGCATATTCTCTGCATGTTAATAGTGGATGAGCCTATAGCACAGGCTCTAAGGGTTAAGTGACTGCCTAAAACCATATTGCTAATTAGAGGAAGATCCTAGGAGATCAAGGCTCTAGTCACCAGTAGCATGTTTTCTCATATGTCATCTGGTAATAACAGTTAAATTTGTCACTTAAATCACTCCCAGAAGCAGTTCTGCAGTTAATGCAATAGTGAATATATATACTCATAGCTCTTCAATATTGGATGAGCCTTTCACCTTGGGAAATGGTTTAAACCACTTGAGTTCTTAGCTGGTTTTTGTAACCAAGGCAATTCTCTGTAGCCCTTAGAATGCTAAATTTAACTGTCAACTTTTGGCCTTGACCTGCATTGTGAAAGCTGTCATAGTATACACATAATGCAAAGTTCTTACTAAGAGCAGAGATGTCCAAGCTCTCTTCCTGCACATCTCCCTCCATTTCCTTCTCCTGAAGGAATTTTTCAATTGTTACTGAAAGACTTAAAGGATAACATTTTTAGTTTAATCATCACACTTTCCTTAGCTCTGCAGTTGTTAAACTTTACAATGGATATTAATCACCTGGAGGGCTTTATTAATATGTGCATTCCTAAATCTTTCCCTTACTTCATAGACATTGATTCAGTAATTATGAGGTGATGATCAGGAATTTGCACCTTTTGAAGTGTATTTTCCATGTAGATAATTTTACCAGATTTTGAGAAACACTGCTGTAAACTTTATTAGTCATATATTCCTGGATTACTGAAATAAAGTTACATTTTATTTTCTTTATATTTCCATACATACTTCTGTTTCTCTGCTGTGATACTTATGCCTGATATTGAATGAAAACATGATCCTGAGGATGGCAAAATCACATCTGGGTTTTCATATCTCATTCCAATGCTCACTGCTACATACCATGCTGTATTTTCCCAGGACATGTCATCCTCAGACTTTGTACACTCCTTGTAGACATGGAGCTCACCTTATTAATCTTCATGTGTCTCCTGAAGCTCTGTATCTCATGTTTAATAGGGGCTCAATAACTAACATGAGGTTTTTGAGGTCACCATTCGATGATGTACTGTTTGGGTGGCATGGGAAGAATCTGCACCTTCCAAGTATGTCCCCATTCAGTGACATTTAAATTTTTGTCATCACCATCATGTCTACCATTCCAAATAGTATAAAAGTAATTGGCTACTTTTTCGAGTGGTATCAAGATGACTTTGTCATGATAGGAACAAAATGAGGCTACATTAGTGCTTTCATTGGAAGCTGGCTTATCAGGAATACACCATCCCTCATAGCCACAGAGAATTAAACAGGATGAGATTGTTTTAAATAAAAGTGAAATTTCATGAGAACATTAAAAAATCTATTGTCAAGATAATAAACACTGTATTTTTTTAAAGTAGTTTTAGAATCTCTCCAAGGAGTCTAAGAAGATGAAAAATAAACTTGATTTAGTTTTAAATAATGTAGGCATTCCTAACTTAAAGCAGAAGTGTAATCTCAGACTCAGTCACTAGATATGTAACTTATTTAACATTACAGTCTCAAAATTTTCTTATTGCCAGAGTTGGCCATATACTGGTCTTAGAGTTCTTTGAAGGGTAAGCTTAGCAATGCACACACAAGCACCACACATTTGTGTGTTATTGATTGGGAAGCTAGTCATTTTATCCCAGAGTGATAGCCATTCCAGTTTGGTCATTCGCTCGATGAGAAGCAATGTGTTGATTATGCCAGCGTCTGCATGTTATCAGTAATGTCCATGCCAGCATACTTTGCCTTGTCAAATTATAGATTTTCCAGATTTGCCCCTCCTTTCTGAATACCCACATCATCCGTGCAAAGATGTGTTAAACAGAATTCAGCTGCATAAATTTGACGATCTCATCTGTTTTATTCAACAATTCATATGTCAGATACTATCAGAGGAACGGTGCAAAATAGAAGGCCTTTATAGGCTGAGAGAGAAAGGAGGAAACACTGTATTTTTTCAGACAATTAACCTTCCTTTGTTTAGAGAACAAAAGGTGTATATCAGGCAGATCACTTCACTAGTGCTTACTAGGAAATTCCAGACTGATTGGTTAGGATTACATTCTTGGAAGAGGCTGAAACTGCAATTAGGTTAGATATTAAGACTCGGTTTGCTGACATAAGACTTAACACAAGTGACTGCATTATGGGTCTGTTGTCTCTTTTTAAACACATATCTATTGAGCATTTATTATGTGCCAGGAAAAACCTAGGCACTGGTGATACAACAGTGACTAAAATAATGAAATATACTCATTCTCATGGAGTTTACATTCTATTAGGAGAGGGGGATCCTGATATAAACTGATAAATTAATAAAATATATAACATGTCAGATAGTAATAAATATGGTGTAGAAAAATAAAGCATAGAATATGTATAAGCAGCTAGAGGTCTAGAATTTTAAATGCGGTGGAGTTGGAGGAGTACACTTAGTGGGCAACCCCTGAGCCAAGAATGACAGAAGGGGCTGGACCATTTAGAGAAGAGTATTTCAGGTAGGGGGTAGCAAGTTCTAAGACCCTAAAGTACATGTGTACCTTCTGATTTTGAGAACAGGAGAGGTCACAGAAGGTGGATTGGGAAAGTGGGTTGCAGATTCAATGAGGCTTTGTACGCTATTATAGAAACTTTGAGTATGAATGAGATGAAAAACATTAAGGGGTTTTGAGCAAAATCCTGACATCTTCAGATTTAATTTTTTTATTTTTCACAAAAGCATTCTGGGTACTATTGAGAACAGATTATAGATACATTAAAAAAGAAATGGAGCTCAGTTAGAAGGTTCCTGCAGTGTTCCAGGTGATATGATGATAGCTTAAACCTAGGTGATTTTAATGGAAGCAGAGAGAAGTATCGAGATTCTCCTTGAGTGTATTTAAAAGGTAGACTCATGTAGTTTGGTGATGGATGGAATCTAGAGTACAAAAGAAAATAGGTCATTTTTTTATTGCCTAAGCACTGAAAAAGAAGAGTTGCCTTTTTAATTTGGGAATGCTGTTGGAAAAGTAGATTGGGTTAGAAGGAACAAATATCAAGAGATTGTTTGTAGTTCTGATAGGGTTATGATAAATATTTTATTCCCATGTGAAGATGTCATAATGGCTGTATAGCATAAAGCATTTAAAACTGAATATGGCTGATACACAAGGTTCTGGTGTTTTGTCCTCACTGTATTTGGACCCCAACATAATGTTTTATTTTCACTGACCAGACATTGAGTTGTTTGCTTTATATAGAAACACTGTCTTTATATATCATCAAATTTGACAGTTGATATCATGAAACAATATATCCCTTAATTTAGAATGGGCATATTTTATTCATTTTGTTTAACACACATTTGTATTCATGTAAATATACATAATGTGACAAGAATAATCATATGCATAGTTATAATTGGTAAGTTTGCTGGGTTTTTAACTTATTTTATGAAATCAATTTATGTATATATATATTTTTTGTATTAGATCACAACCCTGTATGTGTACCAGAATCAATATATGTTCCTCAGATAGTAGGGTAGTAAAATACAAATCTACTGAAATATTCAAGACCCCATTTATCTATTTATCTATCTATCTATCTATCTGTCTATCTATCTATCTATCATCTATCTATCTAATCATGATGTAAAATATATACTAATGCCTGCATATATCCTCATATATGTACATAGCCAGCCATGTAATGTGAAAAATAAAGACATTTATTGAAGAAGATAGAAGATACAAGAAATATTGTAATAAGCAATAATGCATCAATCCCCTTCAAAGTAGGCGCCTTGGGGTTGTCACACAGTTCTCCCAATCACCATTAGCTGCCCCATTGTATTTTCCTGAATCTCATCAATAGTCTGAATCACTTTCCCTTCAAAGGTAATTTTAGTTTTGGGAAAAGGAAGAAGTCACAGGGCACCAAATCTGAGCTGTAGGGTGTCTGAGTCACCTGGGTGATTTGACATTTCACCAAAAAACTGTGCACAAGACTTGATGCATTGAGCGGGCACATTGTCATGACGAAGCTGCCAGTCACTAGTTTCCCATAGGTGCAAGGCCTTCTGAATCATCCAAATAGTTTCCATGGGGGAATGTTCAAGCTTAACACAAAATCTGATGCAGATTTTTTGCTATACTGGCTCAGTCATTTTGAATGTGATCACCACACAGTACACATGCTCACTCAACAGCATCTATCCCCCTCGCTAATTAGTACAGTGAAGTTGTTATTGTTCACACATGTGCATTCTGGTCTACTTTCCTTGGCTGCCAAGTTACATTGATGTCACACAAACCATTCTCGTTATGTTAACAATGGCTGGACTTTTCAGACAGACCTCATAGATGTAATATATTTTAATATGAATGTGTATTGAAGTGGACACTTGTATTTTGTTAACCCAGTACCAGCTTTATTTTGGGAAAGAATCTCTTCTCAAATTTTCTACCATCATGTGGTTTCTGGAAGTCACAATATATTGTACCATGGAGATCCAGGGATGGGCATCTGCTTCTCACTATCCAGTTATAGTTCTTAACTGTCAGTTTTGGTGCTGAAATTAATAAATAAAGAATAGTGTTTCCTTGGCAACTTTGGCTATACATTAACAACTAGGAAACAACAGGCAGCGTTTTTTTTTTATAATATGGCTCAAAGAAACATAAAAACAGCAACAAACACTAAGACAATCAGAACAGAAGGAGAATTGAGATTAAAAACAGAAGCAGACCTACAAAGTAGACAAAAAAAAAAGACATATTTCTGATAGTACTGGAGTTTCTGAGTTTTTGTGCCCAGTCTCACTCTTGCATTTGGAGTCCAGTCAGCTCCCATATCCATACAGTAAATAAAAAAAAAATTAATTCAACAGTTTACATGATTTCTGGATTCAAACTCATCTTAATCAATGTATGACTGCATACTTGTGTAATCTAAAATGAGAATGTCACCTTTTAATTTTTAAGATGGTAGCAAATTTGTTCAACACTTTTCTCTAGAATATTTATGTGGGGAAGCATTTCTTTTCCTATGGTAAAATGGAAGAATATCTTTGTTTCATTTGTTATCTTATTTATGTTATTTTTATTCTAAGAAGTAGTTGAAACCCTTGGCATTGATCAAAGAAGAAAAGCTTTGGGAAAAGAAAAATTGGCATTAGTAAATTCCACATTGGTACCCAATGTTACCATTTTATTTCCTCCAAGTTTAAAAGGAAATAAAATTGTCTCAACATTTATTGAGTATGTAACATGTATCAGACATTGTGTGAAGTTCTTATTCTACTTTAATCTCATTTTCCTGCCGTCAATCTCCAAGCTCTTATTCCTGTTTTATAAAAAGAGGAACCTGAGAACAACCTGGGTTTCTTAGCCCATGATCTCACAGTGTTGACCACTACAAAGTACCTAATCACAGGCACAGCAATTTCCAGGTGTTGTTGCATGAATATACTGTCTGTTGACAGCTAATGCAGGCCCAAAGTAATATTTTCGGTTACAATTGTACCGTTTCCACCCCAGATGAATAAAAATTAATGTAGGTTACCAAAACAGTTGATTTCACATCCATTTTAGTAATTCATTTCAATCTTTGGCAATGCAGTACATCCGATATTTAATGACTTTGTGTTTCAGGGAGTTCTGATATTATTCTCAATCTTCTAAAGAGTATTTTCTTCATTATGTATACAGTGGAAATGGAAAAGATTTGGTGACCATAGTCTAAATAACACCTTTTCAGATCATATGACATAAAATAAAATTACTTTCTGTCATTCCTGACAGAATGAAATAGTTTCTTCCTTCCTTCAGTAGCTCTGGTTCCCTGGCCTCGCAGTCATGGAAACGACTTCCTCTGAACCCCCTCCTGGTCCCCACAGATCCTGCCAGTTTGGGAATACACAAAGCTTCCCTTTCAAGACAGCCACACCATTGTACTCCTCAGTCAGAAAGTCAGCTCCCAGTTAACCTGCTGTCAGGTTTCAGTTTAGCTGAATGTCACAAGCTGATTTTTGACACTAGAATATAAAATCATCAGAGTCAAGGTGCAGTTGGTCAATTACATTTTGGCTAGAACCAAACTCATGAATGTTCATCTGTTGGGAAAAAAAAAGCCTTATGATACTATTTCTTACATATAGACAGGGGCAGAATGCTTACTTACAACTTTATTTTAGTTCAAACTCTGAATTTAACCGTATCTTAATGTTTATAAATCATGCATCAGAACAGGACAGCAAAATGTGCCAAAACACTGTTAAGTGGTGTCCATGAAATTTCATAGCATAAATAGAGGCCTCTAATATGCTAAAGTTAAAGAAAATCACTATTTTTTTTATCAGCCTGTGGTTTCAGAAATCCTAAATTAAATATTAGGGACATATATTGTTACACATCTATCAATATGGACTGTATAGTGAACTAAGAAAGTCCTCAATGATCAGGAAGTAACTACTCTAAAGCCCACCTCTTCCCCTGAAGGATAAGACTTTAGCCTCTGGTGGCTGTCAAGGCAACTGATGCAAGACAAAAGTCAGTCTCCAACCGTATTACAGTATAGAGTCAAACTCCCTTTATCAGGCTGTATATCACATGAATTGTATTATTGCTGGCCACAATCTTACTGAATGAGAAATCCTAGGATTTTATGCATATTTGTAAAATTCTTTTCTGTTTATTGCACCCGAGTTTTAGGAAGATTGGTAAAATTTTATCGAATAAATTATTGATATAAATTAAAGGCCTCCTCATCAGCAAAAGAGGGCAAATTGACCTATGTTAAGATTTCAGTCTTGGCATCTTTTCTTAAATATTTATAAACACTGAATGAAATGACACCATATCACTATGGTTATTTCTTCATAACAAAGTATTAATTGCTACTAAGCCCTAGCTCACATTTTCTGACTAACTCAAGCCATCTGCCAGCGAGTCCACCCGATATTTCTGTATTGTGGGTTAATGAGAATTGATGGACCATTTTGTTTCTTTCTTCCTCAGAACTTGAGAATAAATAACAGCTTGGAAAGGGACATTTTCTTTCTTTCTTTTTTTTTTAAATGATGCATCCTTCCTTGAACTGCAACTTAGAAAATATCGATAACTCTGTTAGAGCTTAAAACTCTTATGATTTAACATTGATATCTTATATAACTGATCTCCTATCAGTGTTTTGAAATGGTTTCACTGTAGATAACATAGTAGGGAAATTCAACATGATGCTGCCTTTTTGTCACAAAACGTATTTTAAATTTCAGTCTGGTAAGAAGTGCCTAAGAACAGATGCAATTTCCATTGCTCAGTATTTCAGAATCAGTTGTGCAAAGTTGAGTGTGTTTACATTCTTATGTGGTGGGCTTTTCTGATTGATATAGATCAACTGTATCAATTGGCATGAACTTCCCAAAGTACAGATTTTAGATCTAATTTTATCCAGATCATGGTATGAAATTGAATGAGCTCTCCGGTATGGTTTGAGAATCATGTTTACATTAGTCATAAAAAGTACAGTTGAAGTCGGCTCTTGGACTCTAAATTGTAACTTTATATTTAAAGGGAAAATATAGATCAAATACTCTCAAAGACATCGAACACAAGACCACTTACTTACAGGATACGGAGGAAGCAGCCACTTGACCATTAATCTCAGGCCCCTGAGCCCTACTGTTTACCCTCTGATAAGTACGTATGGACTTTCCAAAGGAGAATCACAGCCTACATGTAGGTTATAGGAGAACAAGGAAATTTATTTCCCTGTATGACAACAGTTCTAATAAGAACTGGGAAGACTGTTGACGAATTAAGTTAACTGAGACAGAGATCAATAAAAAGCAATTGCCTAAAATGTTCCATAATTGACATGGTTAGTGCTGAAGACTTAGTTACTTAAGTAATCTATATATATTATCAGGAAAATGGCATTCAATCATCTGTAATTTCATATCCCTGTTGCTGACAATGGATTATTAACAAATGTATGGTGAACCTTTTTGAAATACCTGGGAAACTTTCTGGCTTAGATTATCAATTTGTGTAATATATGGGACAATGGAGTTTCTAAGGTGACAATTTTTGCCTAATCTCGAGGTTCTTAAATGGATTCACAAGTATTGAAGCCAATGAGTGATAGACTATTAAGGCCCATCATAATTCTGTATAATGATATCATAGGTTATGTATGAGCACCATTGGGTTAGATATTACAGATAATTTAGAACGTCAGAACTGTCTCTACTTTTGCAGGTACGAGGGAGCTCATTTCATAACCATGTGCCATGGAAAAGTGGCACTGGGCACTGGCAAGCGCCAAGGCTCAAGGCAGAATTTTTAAGGCCAGTAGCCCTTTTTCTAATATCAAAAGTTTAAATTATGCCACAGTCATCCTGTCACTTCCCTATTACTCCTGAATTTATTTTGTGTTAATTATCTGAGTCATATCCTGAGGTTTAGAGGTCAGTGTAAATTTTAGCTTTAAAATATGTCATTTTTTAACTTTATTTTTATTGTTTACACTACTACAGATGTATCCATCCCCCCACCCTTTGTCCCCCTCCACCCAGCCCGACCCCCCTTCCCTCTGGCCATTACCACACTGTTTATCTGCATCTGTAGGTTATGCATATATGTTCTTTAGCTAATCCCTTTGCCTGTTTCACCCAGTTCATCCCCACGTTTGACAGCTATCAGTCTGTTCCATGTATCCATGCCTCTGTTTTTACTTTGTTCATCAGTTTATTTTATTCATTAAATTCCGCATATAAGTGAGATCATATTTACCTGTCACTGATTGGCTTGTTACTTAGTGTAATAGTCTCTCTCTCTCTCTCTCTCTCTATATATATATATATATATATATATATACACACATTTAGAGTGAAATATATTAATTGAGGGCATTATGTTTCCATTAGCTGAGAGGCTATAGACTGTTGTTTGTCCCTCTCTTTCTCTCTCTCTCCCCTGCTCCTAAGGAATTTCTTTATCTTCTTGTGTGGCAAATCACACCAGTGGTGGAGAAGTCAGTATCTTAGACCCCCACTTAGTTATCCTCTGCCCTTTGCTCTCTATCATGATGTGACTCTTTTCTTTGGTCCCCATAAATGAAGCCTTAATGTGCCCTTATTGCCCATACTCACCTTCAAAATCATCCTTCAGGTTGATAGCATCCTTGTGTTTATATGATGATAAATATAAAGCCCAGATATTCCAAGTGACTTATTTTGTTTACCATTTCATTTGCAGCAAAGCAAATAATATAACCTAAGAAATTCTAACTCCTGGTCAATTGGAAAATAATTCAAACCCTGACTCTGTTACTCACTATCTACATAGAAATGTTGTGTAATCTCTGAATCAAGATTTTTTCATCTATAAAATAGGGATAATAATATCTAAATACTTTGCATATGCAATAACAGAAGTTTCACATAAATACACATAAAGGTCCTCAATAAATATTATTTTTGTTCTAGTTGTTAGTGTTTTTATGACCATATTGTACTGTGTCTTCTTTGTATATTGAAATTTATATGTTCTTTTTTTTCCCCTGGCTTCCTCCAGAAAACTTATTCTATTTACTTTAACTGTTTGAAATATCCTGGGAGCAAGATCCTACTGCTTTCCCCAATTGGAAGTACACATGTTGTTTTTTTTTTTTTTTCCTAAAATATCAGATTTGTATGCAGCATTTGACTACTGCATTTCTAGTACATTTAAGACAATTAAGTCTTTGTATATTCACGATAGAACCTAAGCATTTTGGTTTTTAATTGGAAAAAATCTACTCAGTCAACATGTCCAAGTAAAGTGACATGTTTTCACTTTGCAGAAGAGTGAGCTAGAAAATGCCATTAGCAAATGTAATGCCCCAATATCCTTTGAAATCCTTCGGTCTGCATGGGCTTGAATACCTGAAATATTTTAAAGTTCTCAAATGAAAGTTAATTTTCTTTTTTTTTCCCCTTTTTAATTTTTTTGGTATATTTTATTGAGTACGCTTTTACAGTTGTCCCATTTTCCCTCCCTTTATCATCTCTGTCCTGCACCCCATCCCATCATCCCCACACCCCTTAGTTCATGGCCATGGGCTGTACATATCAGTTTTTTTGCTTCTTAATTTCCTATGCTATTCTTAGCTCTCCCTGTATTTTTTTTTTTGCCAACATTTACCCACCACCACTCCACCACTTTACCCATCCCCGCCCACCCCTGCCTCCCACCCTCAATCCTTTCCCCATTTGGCTTTGTTGATGGGTCCTTTATGCATGTTCCTAGATGACCCTTCCCCTCCCTTTCCCCTCCCTTTCCCCTGTCATCCCGCTCCATCTTCCCTCTGGT